>ML777639.1:909329-940127 GCA_009831015.1 Picea engelmannii
TTCACCTTCCTTGTGTCCTCATCATGAATTTCATGGGATGCATTTTCACTTTCAGGTGTCTTCTCTATTACAAAATTTTTCAATACTTCCATGATCTCCCCTTTTAAACCATCCATTTTAGTATCCAACTTAGCTTCCATTGAATCCATCATCTCTTGTAGTTCATCTTTTGTTACTATCTTCTTTTGTAAATCATTTATGTTCCTACGCATTTCTTCACCTTAATCAAGAGTCCAAGTAGGATTTTTGGAGACTTAGTTGGTGTAGAAGTTCCCTTTTTGGGTGGCATGTTGGCCAAGTATCACTTTTGAACCTTGATTTTGAGGTGGTTCTGCTAGACAATATTTCTTCTGTTGTATCTCCCAAGTTTCGGCCCTTCTAGGTATGAAAATTTCTTTTATGTAGTTCTCTAATATTTCTTCTCTGCAATTCCACAGGTCTGATCAAAATTGGATGTGCCAAGTGGAATTTACGGTAACTTCCCCACAACTTGCCGATTTTTTGCCTTTCCAGGAGATCTCACTTGTATAGCGTGCCCCGCCCAAAATGATTGATATAAAATTCTGAAACTCGCACCAAAAATACTAAATACTGTCCAAAATCCAATGAAACCAGTCCCACTCAATTTGTATACTCTAGGAAGAAGTTATGATTGTTTTACTTGGAACACCTTCTTGAGACTAGTCAATAGGACTAGTCAGATACCCTATCATACAAAAGGTGTATATAAAAATTTAAGATGACACATAAGCTGAAATTTTTACTAAAGATACCATTCTAATTTCTATAAATAACCTCCAGATTTTAGGGTCTAAAATTTTACAAAAAATTGTTTATAGCGAAAATGCCACAATGACTCAGTTCAGGATGATTCCAGAACCCTATCTTGTACAGGCTGTATCTCCGAAAGTATAATTCCTCAGGAGCTTAATTTTGAACCCAATGTACCTTGATCTGTCTAATAAATATCCTCCAAGCTGTTACTTATGAAACGTTGTAGAAAAAAAGTTATAGCAAAAAGTCCAAGGTGTCTCAAATGTAGCAGTGAAACCCCAAGACCTTGAGCTTTGATACCATATGTTAAGAACCAAACATCAATATAGCATAGAAAAACCTCAAGAAAAGTACTCAACGCCTTGAAAAAGATATAATTTTAGATAATAAGCCTCTTCAAGAGGGAAACCTCCTTTTACCCCACTTAAATGTTCAAGTACCTGATGATTCAAAATGAAAATGTCTCCTTGGTATATATAGAAGACTAGGACGTATAATTACAACTAATGGCCTAAAGCCGACATAAATAAAATAAAATTACTAATATAATATGCCCCAATTAAGGGGTAATGATCCAATACTAATATAATATGCCCCAATTAAGGGGTAATGAGCCAATATTAGGGCTTAACAACAACTCAAAAATCTGTGCTCTTTGAGGAAAAGACAGGTTCTGGTACATTTCTATTAGAACTTCAATGTTGAGGGGGGAATGGGATTTGGCTCTAGGTATCTGCATCATTTGATCAATGGCCTTGGGTGTGATGGAGAAAAGAGTTTCTCCAGACGATGATACTATGGCTCTCTGATCGGGGAGATAATCTGCCTGCCATTTGAGGGAGAACTGTGGAAAATGGTGGATCTGGGTAAATAGATACAGAGGGAGATTAGACTCCCAGAGCCTGATCTCATCGCTTTTATCCATGAAGGTATCTTTAAACCATATATGTAATTCGACGAAGTTGAACTCACACCTGGTCCTTGTGATCAGGTAATATTTATCAACTAGTGGAATTCGATCGAGATTGACAGGAGGTGGGAGGAAGGGATTTTCCTCGAAACAAAATCGTTAGTAGGTAGTGGCTATGACTTGGTTACTGGTTGAAAAGGCGAGGAAAAAGAGATTTCTGGTGCTAAAGTTGGTGAGCAGTGCGTGAATGTTAGGAACAGGGTTAAAATTGAGTAAATGGGTATCTGTTGGGTGCGGGGGACAGGTCAGCAGTCTAACGGTTATGTTAGCCTTTAATAAATGGCCAACGGATCATTTGAGGCATGAGGTGGAAGGTGGAGGATGGGTGACGAGTGTACCAAGATGACGTGGAGGGCGGTGATTGGAAGATAAGCAAGTGGGACATGACCTGTAATGGGTGAATGGAGGGGACAAGCTGATGGAGTTATGAGACGAGACTTGTAAGGAGGGGTAGTGGGACATGACGTCAAGAGATGACAGTGGTAAAGTAATGCCGGTATGGCAATGTGTCGGAGGGGGTTTAGGTGGTAAATGGTTTAGAGTGAGGGGGTTCGACATCATATGCTTGTGGCATGTTAGGATGTTGTTCATCGGGAAAAACCACCCATATCGCCCCCCCCGCGCCCCCAACGTTGAAGGTAGAACAGTCGGGGGGTCTGAGATCTCCTGCTAACCATATATCCAAGCGCCGTTGGATCCACTATCGATTTTTG
This sequence comes from Picea engelmannii, assembly GCA_009831015.1. NCBI lineage: Eukaryota > Viridiplantae > Streptophyta > Pinopsida > Pinales > Pinaceae > Picea > Picea engelmannii. Next base: position 911,787 of record ML777639.1, read on the forward strand.
CACTCACTTTAGTCTCCATAGCTGACCCCCCACCAACGTTAAATGTATAACAGTCGGGGAGGTCTGGAATTTGTTGTCCATTGTTTATCTATGCACTGCTAGATCAACCGTTGATCTTAGCGCACTCTTTATTCTCCATATCTCCCCCGCCCCCCAACCGTTAAAGGTAGAACAGTTGAGGGGGTCTAGAATTCATTGTCCACCATTGATCTACACACTGCTAGATCAGCCATTGATTTTAGCACATTCCTTATTCTCTGGGTGTGAACCAAAAATGTGCAGTGTAGACTTAGGATATTGCTCTTTTTGTGGGTTTTTCATTGCTTCCATTTTCTTTTTGTCACCAAGTGGTTAGGAAACACACCTCCAACATCAAAATCATGGATGTCCATTGAAGATCAAGCATATTTATTGAAGGAAAAACTAGTTGGCCTATGTCCTATCCTACCTAATTACACATTTATCTCAGATTAGACTGTTGGGATAAGAAATTACTCTACCCTGGGGCTATTTGATCAAGATTAGACAGTTTGATCAAATTCATTCACTAGCTAACCTAACTACCTGGTTAAGATTAAACAATTTAACCAGGCTTATTCACTAAACCTATCAACATAAATTCAAAAGGACTTGGCCATGTTTAAATTGTATGGATCAAGTCATTATTATTGCATGGGTATTTTATCCATTTCTTTTGTGCCCTCTTTTATTCTTTTCTTTTCTTTTTCTTTCTTTTTTATTTACTTTTTTCTTTCTTTTTCTTTTCTTTTTTATTTCTTTTTCTTTCTTTTTAAAAATAATTTGCAGGAATGAAATATTATTTGCAAAACAATATTCAATAGTGAAAAAATTTCCAGTCACCAGATGATCCTATAAATTATAGGGTTATAACACAAAATACATAAAATTAACCATCTCATTAATTTGAGAATTTTTTTCAAGAAAAAATGAGGTTAGAGGGTAGGAAGAGACCATATTTTCCTCAATTTCAAAAGCTCTTTTTTGGGCTTCAATGAGAGGTGAAGGAAGATTTTCCCCAATACAAAACCATATGGATTGTTCACAATCAACATACAATAGTGAAGAATTGTATTCGTAGTAGGTCTGAGGTTTTTGGAAAATTTGTTCACAAGAGTGCTAAACCTATCATTCATATCCTTAATCCCCTCACTCAGTCTTCTTTAGAAATGATAAAGTTGACCATAAAGGGAAATGTAATATATGTCCTTTATAAGTATTTTTATGAAAATATCATGAAAGACTTCCCAAGAGGAAATTGTTTTGGGAGGGATATTATTATGCCATTTGCTAGCTTCCCCTATGAGAGACAAAGAGAAGAGTTTGACACACACATCTTCATACTGATATTGTAATGTGTAGTGACTCTAGGAGTCCCAAAGGTATCCAAATAATCATGTGCTAGGAGGGAATACTCCCCCAAGAATATAGGAAGCCATTTTCTGAAATTAGTTGGAATTTTGGGGTGATCCAAGAATCTTTGTCATATCCAACGGTTCATACCATCCTCCTTCTAAAGAAAGTGAACAATATTTTACATATGATTAGCAGGTATGGGTGGGGGACTTGGATAGGTCCCTTTTTGGGTAAGACCCATACTAGAATCACCAGGTAAACCTTTGTATAAATTTTTATCATAAGTGGAAATGGAAATTCCCTCAAGTGGAGTCACTAGGAAAGCTAGGAAAAAAGATTTGGGATAACTTTCCAAGTGTCATTAAGGGTCAGAAAGGATCCAAAATCCTCCTTAACAACAATTCTAAAATTTTATCGCATATATTGTAGTTTGGGAAAATCCCAACCCAAACCACAAAGGTGTGACAACTACGAGAGTATCTACCCATTGTTACCTTAGATAAACACTCCCCTCACTTCAGTGATGATAGAGTCACCACAAGGGGGGAATCCTGGGTGACCTTAAGGGGATTTTGATGGAAAGTGAGAAGAGATGGAGAATTCCCCTATAGGTCAAGATCAAAATTTGAAATGAGTATTAAGAATGAGTCTCATGAGATGGTTGGTGGTTTCCAAATTAGTGTACCTACAAAACAATGTCAAACCTACCTAGAAGAAGACAATATATGATAATAGAAGCCTCTAAATCATTGGGTATTCATCAAGTAACCTTTCTTTCCCAAATTTCAGTAGTATGGAAATATATATATATATATATATATATATATATATATCAATAGTAAAATAGTATAAGAGTTGTAAATTATACTATCAAAATCAAGTGCAAGATGTTGGAAACAAAGCTAGGAACATGTAAATAAATTTCCAATGATTAGAGAAATACTTTGATAGAAATTAGAGGGTTGTTAGTTGGTGTTATCAACAAGATTTGTAACAATCATATGGCTGTAGAATAAATTATATAATGATATCACTTGGATAATCAAGACACCCTTAAGGAACAATGTAGCTTAAAGCATGTAAAATCAAATTCCAAACTTAGCCCATGCAATATCATTGATATAACATTTACCAATGCATAATATTTAATCTCCAAGTAAGTTGTGATGTAGTCGCTTCTACCCTTGTGTGTAGTAGCTACAGTTTAACCCTAGTCGCTCCCTTCCTCTATGCAAGTCAAGCCTGCATATTGTGACTCTCTTCTTCATTGGCCATGGTGGTGGTGTCATCATCCATTTCGACAGGTGCCTAAGAAGTGGGGCCATTCCCTCCATCTCTATTTCCAGGTCAGTTTCAGTTTCACATTCCAGTGTCTCTTTTTGAGATGTTGTTTAGCAAGACTCTTCTCCTTATTTTTCATGTCTTTTGGTTAAAGAAGCCCCTTCCCTTATCATTTCTATGGGACAAGATGTTGAGGGAGAGGAAGAATATTACATATCTATGAGTTTGGTATGTCTCTTCAATGGATTTTGGCCAGATTTAGTTGATGTCAATAGTTGGATATCAACTACCTAGATCCCTATCATGTAGAAACAAGATTTCATTCATCCTTGTGACAAAGGATTCTTCATTTTTGAGTTTTACATTGAGGAATATTGAGATTTGATTCTCAACTCAATTTTGTGGCTTTGGGAAACTCAGGTTTTTGCATGAAACCTTGTACTCCTTCTTTGAATCACACTACTAACATTCTCTCCTTATCTCCTTTTTGGGTGAGACTTCCCAATCTACCCTTGCATTTTTGGGGTTTACTCTCTCCTAAATCCATTGGTTCAGCTTTTGGAAAGTTCCACTTTGCAAGCCGTGAAAATACAAGGCACAACACTTCCACTTTTACCCATATCTATGTGAAAATGGACTTTAGTAAAGGATTCCTACTAGTAAAAATTATTCTTGGTCTCAAAAACTATACTATGATGGAGTTTCCTTGCATTGTAGAGCTTGTTTTGAAATGGTTCATCTTACAACACATTGTCCAAAAGGGTCTAGGAAGAATATAAAGCCTCATAAATACACTTGGTGGGTGGGATCTAATGACGACCATCAAGTAATATCAAAGGAATGTGGAAAACCTCCTCAAGTCAACAAAAAGTCAGATGAACCAAATCCTACCCTTCATCCATATATATTATCTCAAGACACGAGTCAAAAATCCATTCTGAAGACAAAGTAGGAGGCATATTCCCCTCATGTTTCAGATGAGCGTCTTTGAATACAATCTCCTCCTCATCAATCGACTAGTTGAGAAGAACATGTTGATGATGTAACACCCCCTTCATTATGGAAACAAATAACAATGTACAATAGGTAAACATACACATATTTTTTTTTTCTTTTGCGTTAGGATTTAATATTAAATTCGTCACAAAATAATTAACAACATCGTAAGTGAAACATCATCATAAGTAAAACAACACATAAGTAATGCATTAACATAATTAAAAGTGACACATAAACAACGACTCAATCATCATCATCATAATTAATATATTCACTTAACCAATGCATCCTCATAATAAGTAATGACACAATCAACACATCACAATCGACTGAAGAAAAAACAATTGAATGATCGACCACATCACTGAGAATTAAAAGAACTAACTGCCGCACCAAACCTGCATGGTTAGGACCTCCAGGACACATAAGAAACGCTAAAACCTAGGATTCATCCAACTAATTTTGACCATTTAAGGTTTTAGAGTTGGCGATTGTTCTGAGGAACAAGGAGGTGTCTAAATCCTACTAATCTAATCAAGCTGACAAAAACTAGATCAATCAATAAATCTTAAACATAAACTATTCAAGGTGCAAGAGTATCATGATCACTTAATTAAACACACATCAACATTATTCAATGCATGCAATTAATATAGTCACTTAGAAAATACTACATCAACATTATTCAATGTGTGTGAATAATCTACTAACTTAATCATTTAGACATCATCATTATTCCATAGTGCAAAGAAATTTAATTACTTAATCATAGGCATAATCCATGGCGCAAGGGAAATAAATTGCTCAATCATTTATTCATTAACATTTTTAGCGGTGCAAGAGTAAATTGATTACTAAAACAATTCTAAATCAGCCTTGTATAACTGCACAAGAGTAAACTAATTTCTAGACAATGATAGGTCAACATAATTAAAGGCGTAAGAGTAATCATTACTTTTATTCATTACGCAAGAAATACAATCACATTAAGTTCAAGGTGCATGAGAAATCAATAGTTTTATTCCATGGCACAAAAGAAATATTATCACATACTCAATCATACGTCGCATTATTAATGGTTGAACCCTATGAAACTTGGTAAATTTATTCTTTAAACAAACAGAGTGTAATCTACAATGATTGGGCAATTGCTAAAACAATTTTTCATGTACTACACAAGAACATGGTGATAACCATATATGCAATAATTCAACACCACGAGTGAATCATCGAGTAACAAGGATAATGCTTTCACACCCTAAAACTAATATATCAAGAAGTTCTAAACTTGTCCTATACCAATAAATTTTAATGGACACAAGGTGTAAAGGTAATGGAATCTAAATTATTGCAACGTTAAACCATAATACATGCATAAACCCAAGAATAGAAACATGATAAAAAGTATATACATTGGTTGTAGAAAGATGATACATATCAATAACCCCACCAAAAAAAATGTACAAGTTACGGGAATGCACTAAATACCATCACATGCAACTCAAATCTCACCTTTACCTCATAGAATGGAATATCAAATGTAAATACACATGCATTTTAAATGTAGTCAACTTGATCACTCAAATCATTGCAAAATTAGGTTCATAACTAACCCAACAGTGCTTGTATTATTAGCAAATATATTGAATATTAAATCAAGGGAATTTACTATAATGTGCTAAAATTTGGGTCCATTACTTGGCCTTGAATATTTTATTTGTCTTAGGGCATAGGAGTGCAGAAATCTAGGTAAGGCCACAAGGAAATTTCATAAAATGCAGAGATGTCAAGGGAAAATCGCCAGGAGCTTCCCCATGATGGGTGAATTCGTGCATATAATAAAATGACACAGAGGTGTGAAGGGAAATTTTCCAGGATCTGGGTGAATTCATGCATAAAAATAACGCAGAGGTTTCAAGAAAATATATAAGAAACTCTCTTTAAGGAAATCCATTCCACAAACAAATAAAAGCAGAGGTATTCCTCAAGGAAAATGCATTCCTCAGTCAAGAAAATGTAGACAAAACTCTTTGTAAGGAAATACACTCCACAACAAATAAAAGCAGAGATATTCCTCTAGGAATTCACATTCCTCAGTCAAGAAAACACAGAGGCAACTCTTTGTAAGAAAATCCATTCCACAAACAAATAAAAGCAGAGGTATTCCTCAAGGAAAACACATTCCTCAGTCAGCAAAATGTAGAGGAAACTCTCTGTAAGGAAATACATTCCCTAAAAAATAAAATCATAGGTATTCCTTAAGGAAAACACATTCCTCAGTCAAGAAAATGTAGAGGAAACTCCATGTAAGGAAATCCATTCCTAAACAAATAAAAGCAGAGATATTCCTCAAGGAAAATGCATTCCTCGGTTAAGAAAATGCAGATGAAACTCTCTGTAAGGAAATCCATTCCACACACAAACAAAGGCAGAGGTATTCCTCCATGAAAACACATTCCTCGATCAAGAAAACACAGAGGCAACTCTCTTTAAGGAAATCCATTCCCAAACAAATAAAAGAAGAGGTATTCCTATAGGAAAATGCATTCCTCGGTGAAGAAAAAACATAGGAAACTCTCTATAATGAAATCCATTCCCAAACAAATAAAAGAAGAGGTATTCCTCAAGGAAAATGCATTCCTCAGTCAAGAAAATGTAGAGGAAATCCCTGGCAACTCTGCTAATCGAGGATTGAAGAAATTGCTAACCAGTTTTACAGAGATAATCCCTAGTCAACCGCCAATAGAGGATTGAAGAATTTGCAATTAGTTTTTAAAGGAAAACACAGAGATAATCCTCGGGAAACCTCCATTAGAGGATTGAAGAAATAAAAAATTTACCAAGCATAAAAATAAAACTTCTAGGATAGCGTTATATCAAGGGGTGAGCAAACTATAAACTTATAACTTTTCCTGAACTAAAAATACAGAAAATTATCAACAACCTATGTACATCAAATATAAAACACTCACCATTCACAAAATCAATTTAATCATCATTTGATTCAATCATTTGAAGATCAATCATATATACCAGTTTGTAGAATTATAATGTAGACCTGATCAATGATATGGTACACAATTAATAGAAAATTTACAGTCCAAGGAGTCCATCTAAATCTCCATCAACAATTATCAATTAGTTCTAGATTCATATAGTTTTATGATTCACCAAATGTAATATAATCATTCCTTGATCAATTCAGTACCCATTAAATAAAATTATAATTTAAAAGAAGGTTATTAACTAACAACAATGGTAAATATTGTAACTGAATAGGTCATAATATGATAGGATTGATGACAATCCTTGGCGACTGGCGTTCCCTTCCTTCATCTGATTTCTAACCATTGAGACTTCACCAGTATCTCATGGACATTGCTAGGGGTACTGTTCTTCCCCCTTAGCCCCTCAAGCTGCAAAGGGACCACACACCCACATAACCAATAATCCCCTAACTCTTAGCTCACCTCTCAAGGTAGAGTCACCACTCTCTCTCAAGCTAGGTATCCCAACTCTCAAAAGTAAAACCAGATGAACTTTATGCAGCATAAACTTACCCATAACCAATGATGATCCATCTCTCAACTCAACCATTTAATTTATAGAATTTTCCCATGCTTGCAAAATTAATTCTCTTTTTAATTAAAATAATTTAGAATTATCTCTCCCATACACTTGTCACATTTCCCCAATTTCCACAATTAAATCCACATTTTATTTTAATAAAAATTAATTTCCCTCACCCATACTAAAAACCCTCCTTAAATCACTCCTAGTTGGCTCTTTATTCCATTTATTTCCAATTAATGACTGATGCCTTTCTAAAACTGAGTTGAGTTAAATAGGAATCTTCTCCTAGTTAGACTAGTGTTAACTAGACTCTAGATTCCTTTCGATGCATACCCATTCCTTTATATTTTTTCCATTCTTACCTTAAATACCAATTTGGTAATTACTTGCACATATGTGTATTATATCAATCTTTAGATTTATTTTGTTTACCTTTAATTCTTAAATTGATTTACTTCATCCCCTCATATCTAATTTATAAATTTAGTTTTTAGTCTTCTTACTAACTTAGACTTAGGCTTAATTAAATTTTTAAGTGAAAAGGATTAGACTCTTATAGGGATTATGATTAATAAATTCATTCTTTAATTAATTAATTAGTTAATTCAACAGTGCTCAAGATTTTACAAGGTTTAACATTCGTTCAAAGTTTTCTAGGCCACCTAGATTCATTGACACAAATTTTAATTCCACGACATGCCCTACGAGATGCACTTTGTGTTCCAAGGGTGCCACTCTCCTTTGATTCAATTTTTAATTACGCGACGTTTCCTTCAAGATTCACTTCGTGATACAAGGGTTTCACTCACCTTTGACTAGTTTTGGTAGTTGTCCAACCCCTAGAGTCAACACTCTATTCGGGCAACCTTGTGAGAGACTAAGGGCTTCTTAGGAATAAGGACCCTTCCTTATTGCTCACCCCTTAGAAATATTCATGAGCGATTGTCTCAGTGTTCCCTCACAACATCATGGATCTCTCGAACAAAGTAATAGTTAACCTACAATTTGAGCCACGACGAGAGTGCTAGTAGGCTATGACAGGGACGCTGCCATGCCTCTCCCTCAATATCTGGTCTATCTGCATGGCCCCTTTACTCCTTATGTGAGTCATATTAGCAAGAAATCATCATCTTTCATCCATCAATGAAACACTATCAATGATCCATAAACAACATCATAATATAATCGATCATATATCACATATGCATAAATGAAATTCTCAAGCCAATAAAATACACTCCCTGACTCAATATGAAGTCCAAGGAGGTCCATTGATTCCATCTGCATCCATAATCTGTCAAGTTTCCTGCAAACTCATGGGAAACTCATCAATATCATATGCTAATACATAGATATCAAACAACATAAATCATAGTCCATCAACATCATCATAAGAATCATAAGCGAAATAGATAACCACATACTATAACTGGATCACTTGCATGCAAGTGTCCTCAAAGAATAAGTCAATAAGATGTGCTCACAAGAGCAGGATTTTACATACACCCCCTCTTCTTTTAAACTTTGTCCTAAAGTTGTACAATATATAATATGCAGTAACTAAAGCATCTAACAAGATCTATATGTCTAACTATCAAATAAATAAGGAAATTGTTGGCGCATATCATATGCATCCTTCCAGGTAGTCGAGTGAGGACCGTAATTGTCCCACTAGACATTAACCTAATCGAATTTTTGACATCGTAGTTGTCGAATGTGATGGTCTAGAATGAAAATTGGCTCCATTGTGAGTGCACCCTCTTCTGACACCTACAAGGAACTCATGTCAATCACATGTGTAGGATCACTAACATAATGTCTCAAAACAGATACATGAAAAACACCATGCATGCGCCTCAAAGAATCAGGAAAGGCTAGTCGATAGGCCATGGGACCCTTCCTTTCCATAACTTTGAAAGGTCCCACAAACCTAGGAGAGATTTTAGCACCCTTTCCAAACTTGATTGAACTCTTGTGCAGTTTCACACGCAAAAAAAGTCGATCACCAAATTCATAATTACGGTCAATGAGATGTGCATTGGCATAACTTTTATGTCGATCTTTATGATCCTTTTAGGCATGCCATGTAATCTCACAATCTCATTGATAAAAACTCTAGCTATGTCTGGCACCTGACATGTTGTGTGCATAGGGATAAAATGTGCACTCTTCGTCAGAGTGTCAACTACCATGAAAATTTAGTTGTGCATCCTTGTCGTCAACGACAATCCAACAATAAATTCCATCAAAAGGACATCCCATTTCGATTTTGGAATAGCGTGTAGTTGTAGTAATCTTGTCGGATGTTTATGTTCAACCTTCACTTGCTGACATTCTAGACACCTATGTTGGGTATGTGTTACATTATTTTCCCTGCCTCGGGAAACATGTCACATATTTAGGTGGTTTTTCGGCACATGGTTTTTGCCAATGGTTTTCTATTTTTAGTTAAGGAATTAGGTTTTTGGACTAATCCAGGTCATTGGGTTAGGTTTTTGGATGCCGCTGGCTCCTATATGTACATTTTATTGTAAACAATGTATCACAATGAATGAATATAGAATATGTTGGCTTTCCCAATTTGGGTTCCCAGGGGAAAAATCTTTGTGTAATGTTTGTATTTTCCATTTTATCTTTTCTGTTCTTTTCTAAATATCTGTTTGTAGTAGATATTGTACAAGGTTAGAATTTACATTTGGTATCAAAGTTTTATTGGCTTCAGGGGGATACCTTTGTGGTCAAGGGTTTGGCTCAGGACTGTGATAAGCCTTGTTACAGTGGGAGATCCATGGTATTGCTTTTCTAGGTGAAAATAAATGGAAAGCAATTCGAAGATGGAGATCGAGAAGTTTAATGGGAAAATTTTTTAGTTGTGGAAGCTCAATATGGAAGATCTTTTGGTGGAAAGAGATCAGTGGATCATGGTAGATCTAGGTACTGCACCTACAGGAACTTCTGCAGATGATTGCAAAAAGTTGGATAGGAAGGCAAAGAGCACAATTTGATTCTGTCTCTCTGATTCAGTATTACTGAATGTGTCAAAGGAAGCTACAGGCAAGGATTTATGGGAAAATTTGGGCAATTTGTATCAGTATAAGTCCTTGGTAGATAAACCATTCCTAAGAAAGAAGTTGTATAACCCGAGGATGAGATATGGAGACTTGGTGGCATAGAATTTTAATGCCTTCAATACTATGGTAAGTCAGTTAGTATCTATTGATATTAAAATTTCAGATGAAGATAAATGTATCAGTTTGTTGTGTTCTTTACCAGACTTGTGGGATATCTGGTTGTGTCCATAGGTAGTAATACAACTTCTTTGAAGTTTGAAGAAGTGGTCTCATCCTTGTTGTCAGAGGATATGAGATGAAATAATATGGAAGGACATAACACAGATGCATTATTTGCAAGAGGACGTTCCCAGGAAAGAAATAGATCTAATTTCTCAAGTGGGAGATCTAAGTCTAAGGGTAGATCTAAATCTCCCGAAAAGTTTGTAAGGGTATGTTGGAGATGTGGAAAACAAGGGCACTACAAGAAGCAGTGTAGATCCAAAGTTGAGAAAAAGAAGGGATCTGAAGAATCTTCGTCTATAGAAGAAAAGACCTCCAAGGAAGAAGGAGGGGATGTGTACTTGACCTCTTCAAGCACACATGCAGATCATGAGGCATGGTTGGTTGAATCTGGTTCATCCTTTCATATGACTCCCCACAGTGAGTGGTTCTGTGAATATGAAAGGTATGATGGAGGTAATTTTTTCTTAGGTAATGATTCAAAAACCAGAATCATAGAAAGATGAAGAGTCAAGTTGAGGCTCATAGATGGAAGGATTAGAACATTTCCTGGTGTTCTGCACATCCCAGGTTTGGCTAGAAATTTGATTTTTGTAAGCAAAATGGATGATGCAGGGGTAAAAACAATATTTGAAAAGGAAACCCGCAGGATGGTTCGAGGAGCAATGGTGTTGCTAAAGGGAGTTCGGTTTGGAACTTTGTATAAGTTGATAGGAAGCACTATTAGTTATGGGTGTAATAGCTCCATTGTTCCTAGTATTGGAGTTGAAGAAGAAAGAACTCCTACAGTATCTGGAGAAAAGGTTATGTTGTGGCATCAAATACTGGGGCATATCAGAGAGAAGGGTCTTTGACTACTACACAATAAAGGTATGGTTGAAGGTATGTCTAACTCCTCTCTAGATTTTGATTTCTGTGAACATTGTCTATATGGGAAGCAAAATCGGGTAAGATTCCCCTCTGGTGCAACAAGGGCAAAAGGAATTTTATAGCTAGTTCACAGTGATGTTTTTGGACCTGTGTTGGTCCCATCATTGGGAAAATCTGTGTACTATGTCTTGTTTATAGATGACTTCTCGAGGAAAACTTGGATATATTTCCTGAGGAAGAAATATGAAGTCTTTGACAAGTTTAAAGAGTTTAAGGCTCTTGTTGAGAATCAAACAAAGAAAATAATTAAGGTGTTGAGAACAGATAATGGGGGAGAGTTCTGCAGGAATGAATTTGAAAAATTCTGTAAGAAGTGTGGTATAGCAAGGCAGAAGACTAATTCATATCCACCTCAGAAGAATGGAGTTGCAGAAAGGATGAATATGACGCTGATGGAAAAAGCAAGGTGCATGCTCAGTGGTGCTGGGTTAGGGAAAGAATTGTGGGCAGAGGCAATGGGGACTTCATTTTACCTGGTCAACAGATCACCCTCATCAGCATTGGATGATAAGACTCCTCAAGAGGTATGGACTGGTAAGGAACCTTCTCTCACACATCTCAAGGTATTTGGCTACGATGCATATGTTCATGTTCCAAAGGAAAACATGAGTAAGTTGGATAAGAAGGTTGAAAAGTGTATCTTTATTGGATATAAATATGGCCTCAAAGGGTATAAGCTTTGGAACCCATAAACTAAGAAGGTAGTGTATAGCCAAGATGTGGTATTTATAGAAATGAAGGATGTTGTTTAATAAGAATTCCTACCAAGCAAGGAAGAACCAGAGAAAATAGAGTTTGATTTAAAGGATGATGAGTCAAACTATACAGAAGAACATGAATCAAAAGAATAATATCATCATACTCCAGTATTGAGGAGATTGGTTTGAGAAATAAGGTTACTAGAAAGGTATGCTCCATCTAATTTCTGTTCAAATTTTTCTTTTTCTATTACTGATGATGATCCTAGAACTGTCAGGGAGGCAGTGGATTCAGAGGATGGAAATCTCTGGAAAATGGACATGGATGAAGAAATGGCATCTTTGGATAAGAATGAGTCTTGGGATCTAGTGGAGTTGCCAGCTGGAAGAAATCCCCTTGGCAGCAAATGCGTATTTAAAAAGAAGATGAATGAAAAAGCAAAAGTGGAGAAATACAAAGCTCAATTAGTAGCAAAGAGTTATACCCAGGTTGAGGGAATTGATTTTTGCGAGATATTTTCTCATGTTGCCAAGTTAACCTCTATAAGATTTTTGTTATCTGTTTCTGTTGCATTTTATTTTGAAGTAGAATAGATGGATGTGAAGACAACATTCATGCAGGGGGATTTGGAAGAAGAAACCTATATGAAGCAACCAGAAGGTTATGTTGTGAAGGGAAAGAAGGAGTTGGTATGCAAGATGAAAAAGTCTCTGTATGGTTTAAAACAATCACTAAGGATGTGGTATCGAAAATTTGATACTTATATGCTGGGACTTGGCTTCACAAGAAGCAAAGAGGATCACTGTGTGTATTTTAAATTAATTGGTGATCATTTGATTTATTTGGTCTTGTACGTGGATGACATGTTGTTGATAGGAAATAACAAGGAGATTATCCAGGATGTGAAAACTTAGTTGTCCTCTAAATTTTAAATGAAGGATCTCGGTGCTTCAAATTTCATTTTAGGCATGGAAATTAAAAGAGATCAGAAAAGGAGTAAACTCTGGTTAAATCAGAGAAAATATATCGAAACAATATTATAGAGGTTTAATATGAAAGAACGTAAACCAGTCAAGGTTCCTATTCCTGTTGGTGTAAATTTATCTGTGGATCAATGTCCTAAGACACATGAAGAGGAGGAGGACATGTCTCATGTTCCACATGTGTGTGTAGCTGACAGTTTGATGTATGCAATGGTTTCTACTAGACCGGACATTGCACATGCAGTGGGAGTTTTGAGCAAGTATATGTCAAAACCAGGGAAGGAGCATTGGACAATAGTAAAATGTGTTTTTAGGTATTTGCATGGAACTGCTAGCTATGGATTGTGCTACGAAGGAAGATCGGGATTGGATAAAGTGGTGGATATAAATGGATTTGTGGATGCAGACTGGGTTGGAGATATGGATCGTAGGATATCTACAAGCGGGTATGTATTTAACCTGTTTGGAGGAGCAATAAGTTGGATGAGAAAAAGACAGGTTGTAGTGGCACTTTCAGCTACAGAAGCTGAATACATGGCAACCACTCATGCAAGTAAGGAAGCAATATGGTTACAAAGATTGTGTTCAGGTATTGGGTTGGTACAACAAGCTATAAGGATAGAGTATGACAGTTAGAGTGGAATGTTTCTGGTGAAGAACCCACCTTATCATTCAAATACAAAGAATATTGATGTTCAATATCACTTTTTGAGAGACATGATTGAATAAAATAAAGTATCACTGATGAAGGTGGACACTTTGAAGAATGTTGCAGATTCAGTAACAAAATCTGTGAGCACTGAGAAGTTCTCTTGGTGTAGAGGATCCATGGGCATTGTTGCCTTGGATTGTTGACTATGTAACCTTGTAACCCATTGTATGCAAAGAAAACAACAAGTTAGAGGATGTTGGGTATGTGTTATATTATTTGCACAAGTAGTTCTCCTCATGCTTTCTTAATTTCCTTGATATGTAAGCAATCACTCGACCATCTCGCATCAAGACTCCACCTAAGCCTTCCTTGGATGCGTCTGTGCATAACAAGAATTTCTCATCCATGTTAGGGAATTTTAGTATCGGTGCTTCCGTCAATAGCTCATTGAGCCTTCAAAATTATTCTGCTCATTTCTCGATCCATATAAACTTCTTGTTTTTCTTCTGCAATTCTGTGATCGGATTTTCTATCTTTGAAAAACCTTTGGAAATATCCTGCTAAACTCATAAAGCTATGTACTTTTGGCATGTTTGTTGGAACAGGCCATTCCATAGTATCCTCTACCTTCATTGGATCCACAAACGATGCCTTCATTGGAGATAACATGCCCTAAGTAATGAATCTGCGATTGATAAAAAGAGCATTTTGATAGTTTCTCGTATAATTTGTTTTCTCATAAACATTGTAGTACCAAGTGAAAATGTTCATCATGTTCTGTCGTCATCCAAGAATATATCAATATGTCATCGATGAATACTTGAACAAACTTTTCCAAGTATTCGTGGAACACCCCATTCATCAAGCTCATGAATACCCCCGGGGCGTTTGTCAGTCCAAATGGTAAAACGGTAAACTCGTAATGTCTAAACCTCATCTTGAATGAGGTCTTAGGAATGTCTTCCTCTTTGATATTTAACTGGTGATATCCTGATCTCAAGTCAATCTTCGAAAACATATTCATGCCTTTAATTTGATAAAAAAAATCGTCTATTCTTGGAAATGGATATTGGTTCTTGATCATTTCCTTGTTCAATTGATGGTAGTCAATATAGAGTCTCCACGCCCCATTCTTCTTTCTTATGAATATAATAGGTGCACCCCAAGGTGACACACTTGGACGTATAAGTCATAAGTCCAACAACTTCTTTAGTTGCATTTTCAACTCCTGTAACTCAGGTGTCGAAATCTGATAAGGCATTATGGTCATCGATTCAATTCCATGTTTCAAGTCAATAGTAAACTCCATCCCTCTTTCAGGTGGAAAATCTTGTAACTCTTCTAGGAACACATCCACAAACTCTCGCACTACCAAAAGGTTTTATAATCCTTCTACCATGCCCTTTTCATTCAGTGCTAATATTTCATATATCTTGCATCCTTTGTGTATGCTCTTATGTAGCTAAAGAGAAGAAATGAACCTCAGGGACACTCCCTAGCTTCTTCCTATAATCACTCTTCTCTATCCCTCATCATTGGTCAAACTCAATTGTTTCGTCTTACAATTGAGTATCGCATCATGCAATTCCAACCAATCCATACTAATCAAGATGTCATAATATCCTAATATCATGACATATAGGTCAGATTTCGCTACAAAATCTCCCATGTTGATGTGACAACCCACAACTCTTCCCCCAACCTTCTGTTTGGCACCCGAAGCCATTTCTACATATCTAAAATTATCCTTTTCGACTGCCTTTACCTTAATTCTCTTTAGTGTTGCACTAGAAATAAAACACTTTGTAGCACTGGTATCTATCAAAATACTAAAAGTTTGGTCGGAAATGGTACCTAACATTTCGAGCATAGTGGATTGGTGTTCGACCTAGTGGTTATTCATTGCTGCATTAATCTGGTTGGCCTTGCCCAAATCTCCAACTGTAGTGTGTCCGCCTAACCTAGATGGTCTAGACCTCTCAACCAAATAGTCTCTTTGGTAATGTGGCTCTCCACATGTCCAACATCCGGTCTTCGGCTAAGTAATCCTGGGCCCCAAAGTATAAGTTTCTCTCCTACTAGCTTGAAATACTGGTCTTTTCTACTGAACAAGCCTAAACTGTTGCTACTATGGGTGGCGTTGTTGTTGATGTTGTGGTCCTCTGTAGGGAGTCTTCTTCTAATGAGTCTACCGTTGTGGTGTCATGAACATGGATCCTCTCGACGTATCTCAATTCCTAGATGTTTGTTTGCCGGTGTCTGATGTTATTGCTCACCAGATGTTGTCTATCCCGCCCTGACCCCCGTTGGTCATCTCTTCCTCTACTATGAGGGCCTTCTGGACTATGTCATGCAAATTTTGTGGCATTAATATCCTCACCTTCACACGAATGTGAAGATGAGAAAATTTCTCATCTTCACCTTCATGCTTGAAGACCAACTGAAATTGAATAAGAACTCAGTTTCTCCCCAATTACTCCATTGTTAACATGTCTGTAGGATTCTAGATAGTGTGTATTTTTTCCAACTTCAAATGTCCATCTTCCAATGTAGATCATATGAAATGGTACCTAAGTTGTATATGCTTATTATTCAAATGGAAGGTTGAGCTCTTTGCAAGATGAATGGAAATCTCATTGTTATAGTACAACTTGCTATTCTCTTACTTCTTTCTCAATTCCTCCATAAACCTATGTAACCAAATCATCTCTTTACTAGCCTCTGTAGCAGAAACATACTCTCCCTCTATTGTTGAAAGCGAAACAACCTTTTACAGTTTCGAAATCCAACTTATTGTTGTTCTAGATACAATAAAAACATACCTTGTGGTGCTCCTCTTGCTATCTTTATCACCTGCCATATCTGAATCAACATATCCCTGTAGAACAATTTCTAAACCTCCAAAACATAATGCATGAGTATAACTACCTTTCAAATATCTGAGAATCCACTTTACTATCTCCCGATGTTCTTTACCTGGATTGTTCATATACCTACTCACAACTCCCACTACATGTGGAATATCTGGTCATGTTTAAACTATTGCATACATCGAGCTATCAATTGTTGATGAATAGGGGACCCTCGACATGTATCCTATATCCTCCTGTGTCTTGGGACACATTTCTTTGGTTAATTTGAAATGGATGGCCAAAGGTGTACTAATTGGTTTTGTGTTCTGCATTCTAAACCTCTCCAACACCTTCTTTATGTACTCACTCTAAGACAATGTCAAAATGAGAATTTTCCTATCTCTTGTTATTCTCATACCAAGGATTTTCTTTTTAGCACCCAAATCCTTCATAGCAAATGAATTAGATAATTTCTTCTTGGGCACATTTATATCCTGCATATTGGACCCTACAACAAGCATGTCATCTACATATAATAGCAAGATAATATAGCTTCCATTTTCTAGCTTTTTAAAATAAACACAGTGTTGAAAATGACATCTTGTATAACCTTGTTCTGTCATAATCTTATCAAACTTCAAACACCACTTCCTTAGATATTAATTTAGGCCATA
This sequence comes from Picea engelmannii, assembly GCA_009831015.1. Taxonomy (NCBI): domain Eukaryota; kingdom Viridiplantae; phylum Streptophyta; class Pinopsida; order Pinales; family Pinaceae; genus Picea; species Picea engelmannii. Next base: position 929,097 of record ML777639.1, read on the forward strand.
CAATCTATTCTTCAACATGCATACCAAATTTTCCTTCCCTTTGACCTAATACCCCTATGGTTGCTGCATATAAATATCTTCCTCAAAATCCCCATGGAGAAAAGTTTTTTTTACATCTAACTGTTCAAGATGTAAATCTTATACTGCAACAAGACTTAAAATAGTCCTAATTGAAGTCATTTTAACAACAGGAGAAAATATTTCATCAAAATCTATACCTTTCTTTTGTGCAAACCCCTTTACAACAAGTTTATCCTTGTACCGCTTTTTTCCTTCCTTCAACTTGTAAACCCATTTATTTCTTTTTTTCTTACAGGAAACTGAACCAAATCCCAAGTATGGTTATTTACCGAGGAATCCATTTCCTCTTTCATGCCTTGCTCTCACTTCTTTTAGTGTCTACCTGCATTTCCTCTTCATAACATTCTGGTTCACCAGAATGTTATGAAGAGACAATGCCCAAAATCAGTCAAGAATAAATAATACAATGAAGGAGAGTATCATTCAGGGTGTCTACTTAACCTGGTAGATATTCTAACAACACTTGTAGGATTTTGAGGTACCTGTTGCTCCTGTTGTTGTACATTTTGATTTTATGGTATCTTTGGGATTTATTTTTCAGTGATCTAATCAAGCACCGTGTATTTTGGTTTTTTATTTTCCTTGTATCTTTCCCTGCAACTGATATTTATACATGACCTTCTCATGGAATACGACATCTCTACTCCTAATAATTTTTTTGTTTTCAGAATCCCGTAAGGGATAAAAAAAATCATTAACATTGTATCCAATAAAGGTACAATTCTTGGATTTTTCCTCAAGCTTTGTTCTATTTTCTTTATCAATATGGAAAAATGCTTCATAATTGAAAGTCATCAAAAAAGAATAGTTTACATTTTTACATGTCCATGCCTCCTCTGGAATTGCACCATCCAAATAGATTGAAGGTCCTTTGTTTATTAAGTAAACAAAATTATCTACAACATCTTCCCAGAATTGTAAGGTCAACCCAACATGCAATCTCATACTCTTTTCATGCTCCATGATTGTTTTGTTCATCCTTTCTGACACACCATTTTCTTGTGGTGTTCCTGGAATTATCTTCTCTCTATGAATCGCATGTTATGAACAATAATTATCAAACTTGTTGAAATATTCACCTCCATTGTATGATCTGAGACACTTCAACCTCTTTCGTGTCTCATTCTCAACCAAATCTTTCCATTTCTTAAAAGTATAAAAAACATCATATTTTTGTCGAATGCAATAAACCAATTTTTTTCTAGTTGCATCATCAATAAAAGTAACATAATAACAAAATCCACCAAGAGATGATACCTGAGTTGGTGCCCATACATCTGTATGGACAAGATCTAACCTTTCACTCTTCTTTTCTTTTCCAACTTTGAAAAATCCAACTCTCTTCTATTTTCCATAAACACAGTGCTCACAGAAATCCAAACCAGTTTGTAAGATATGGAAACAAATTTCTTTCATGAAGTATGTGCATCCCCTTCTCACTCATGTGTCCAAACCTATGATTCAACAATGTTGTATCCACTATGTTTACAATTATTTTTGTCGACAAGGCTTAGCCGACAAAGCATTGAAAGACTCCCTCTTCAATCACACTACTTGCGCAAAGTTTCACTTTTTCTCATTAAATATTGGCGAAATCGTCATGCCTATTAAACATGACGCTTTATTCTTTCCTCATCTGGTTGGCAGTTTCATATTTTTCATTTATGAATGGATTTTTGACACCATAAGAGTCTTAAATCGTTACCCATCACCATGTGATATCCTATGAATCCCTTTATCACATGCATTTTTTTAATCATATCATTACTCATCTTTCCTAAGATATTTTTCATTCTGTATCATTTGGTTACGACCTTAACTTTATTCCATGCCATATCAAGTTTTCAAAGTAAATATGTTCTTATATATTTACTTTATATATTAGAGTTATGTTATCTTTTACCAACATGTCTTACTTTCCAAGTATACTTCATCATTCACTTTTCATATCCAAACAAAAAGTTATGCCCAAAAGCTAAAATATATTACTTTATTTTCCATGTCCTTTCCACTATAGCCTTATTAGTCCTTGCCAAGGGAATATAGCAATGAGTTTGCTATTGATTTGACATTAATTTGCCTTGTATTTTAAATTTATGTGTAGTGTAATGTTTAACTTAATAAAACAAATATATATTTTTTGATATAATAAAAATATTTGTTTTTTTCATTTCTCATTGGTTGATATATTCCAATTCTTATTGTTGCCTTCATGTATTTCAATATTTAAAATTAATTACATAATCAATAAACTTGGTTATAAGAACCTAGTACCCTTTATATAAAAAAATTAAGAAAAAATGTAAAAATGCCATGTGTTCTCTCATCATTACTATCCATTTGTTTCATTATTATTGCATTTAAATAAACTTGGTTATAAGTACCTAGTACCTTTTATATAAAAAAATTAAAAAAAAAAAAAAAGTAAAAATGTCATGTGTTCTCTCATTATTACTATCCATTTATTTCATTATTATTGCATTTATGCTTTTCTCTTATCATTAATACAAAGTGTACTCCTACTAGATTAATACAAAATGATATACCTATAATTATGTATGATGACATATGTATAATTTATTTTTATTAATAGTAATTTTGAATTTCTTTTTAAATGAAAATAAATTAGTAAAAATATAGTTAAAAATGAAAAACAAAATGATATAGACAACTTATTTATATATATATATATATATATCCCTTTTAATAATGATTTTGAATTTTTCTTTAATAAAGACAAATAATAATTATAACAAATTGAAAATGGTTTTATAACAAATTGACAATTGTTGGGACACTCTAACTAATTCAATGATCTCATCTAGGTACATTCCATTTCCAAATTTACTTGGCATGGACTAAGCTGCCATGCAATTCTTATTATATATAAAAGAGGTTGGTTATATCATTTTAAGTCTTATCACAGTTCATGCAAAGGAATACATTATGAAGTAGTGACGGATACATGGCAAGGAACATGTTATGGAAAAACATGGTAGAGAGAATTCAAGTGCTTAATAAAGGTTATGTGAGTTATATCAAATTTAAAAGGGATTGACATCATATAAGATTTATGATATTGAATTGGAAAATGGAAAATTGGGGAATGCATCTTCAAATCCATGTGATTTACCGCAGGTTCATCTCCAAATCTATCACTGGAGCGAGGTCTTTTGCCGAATTTTTTTGTATCTTCTTGCATTAATTCCACAGAGGAATCATATTTTCCTCTAACCGAGGCTCGGGCTTTCACAAGTCATTGCACCACATTTAAAAAAAACTAAAACAAGCTAATATTAAATGCTCCTTGGCCAAGAGGATATGGGCCCATCAACAAATGAACATATGATTCTCTATAAAAATATTTTACTAGTATGAAGACATTGGCTAATGCAATCATAGACGTCATTTCATGAATCTCAACGACGTCAGTATGAGAAGAGGAGAACAAAATTTCTTCCTGATTGGAATAAATACTAGCAACATTGCAAAGAACAGTGTCGATCGGTCAACATTTTTACGAATTATTTTGATCCTATATTATGTTTTCAGCTATGTAAACAAGGATGGGATTGCAGCCAATAATTTATTTAACATCCTACATAGAATGTTTGTTGGTGATAGCCTGGGCGTTTAATGAGAAACTCATCCTCGAACCAGTGGAATTGATTTTCTACAGACTGTGCTTGAAATGGCATATAACTTTATATTTACGGATGCAGATATCAGGTGGTTTCAGAATTCATTTATGTATTTTGAACTAGATGTAGATTCTCAAAATTGCTTGTGACCATTTCACTGGCAGCCGTTAAAATTAACCTGTGTGAGAGCAAGAGAAGCTGAATTCAGACTGGACACATTAACAATGCACATTCTCACTTGAATGTGGCTGATCCTAAACCCGGGCCTACAAAACCACGATATGGAAGAGTCTAAAGGTTCTCAATATATGCGAATCTGCATGTGGAATAAGAAGAATATGCTCGCGTAGTTAGAATAAGCAGAGAAGGCATATATACTATCAGAATTGACGCCTTCAAAAGGGATAACTGGAGGTGCATGGGACACAGGTAAAAAATTTGATACATAGTTCAATAAATTGTTAAGCAATTGTGTTTGAAGTTCGTCTTGCAGCAAGTTGTAGCAACTATGGAGAGTGTAGTTGATTTTGTGAGAAAGTTAGGGATATCAAAGGTGGGATTGAAGGCTGAAAAACTCAAGAGAATACTAGATATGATGGAAACACGGGAAGAAGAGTATGATCATACAGAAACAGGTACAAAATAATTTTTATTTAATAAATGTTGGAAATAAATTCTGGACATGACATGGAGATAATTAAAATAAATCATTTTTGTTTGTAATATGTTAAAAATGTTTCTGGGACAGTTAGAGTTCATTTTTAAAATCGCTCAACTAACGGAACGGTCAACCAAGAAGGTTTAAAGAAGCAGCGCACAGCCATTGTAGGGGAAGGAAAAATAATTCTAGAGAAATTCTTATGAGACATAAATTTTCTGAAGGAGATATTATTAGAGAAATAGATATCTGAGAGAGAAATTTGGCAGAATTTTTCAAAGAGAAGTATGCTTGGAGTGTTGTGAGGATTTTTACATTCTATTTTTCTTTTACATCTTCAACAGAGATTGATGAAACTATCAGTAGTAGGGGGTTTTGTGATGCATCGAAAAGGATAAGCCAGGATGAGCTTGTTGGCCTTCACAAGGTAAATATTTACTTGTTAGTTGTTGTATTAAGGCTCAATTTTATTCGGCCCTAATCGGTTTCTTATGCAAGTTTTCTCCTTCGGATTCGCCTTCATGGCTCCATTCCACTTATGGATCACCTTTCTTTCTTTTTTTTTTTTGTTTTTTATTTTTATTTTACATTGTGTCTAAAGGGACTAAAGACCATATACCTAGCCCTAGTCTATGCACAGAGTTGTAGATTTCAGAAATTTATGAATTTGTATGAAAAGTCTTTTAATGGAAATCATTTCTTCTCACTTTGAACTATCTCTTTGAGTTTTCTTTAAAATCCTCAGTTTTTCTAATTTTTTATTGATTTAATACTTTGAATTCAAAAAACAAAAAAAACAAAAAAAATTAAATAACTTCAAAAGAACGTAATGCACTATGGTTACTGGATGTATATATATGTGTTCCTTCTTTTAGTTGTTTTCAAGGTATAGCTTTTGTTTTTTTATTTTATTTTTGTAATTAATTTTGTTTTAATTTAAAAAATGTTAAAGTAACAATCCTTACACTATCCTTCAATTAATGTTTGATATTTATTTAGTGGTTATTAACTTTTGTTTATTAAATTAATCTCTTCATTAATCTTAGGTTAATATTTTCCAACTTTTGGATTTTTGCTAAACAAATACAACTAAATGTTTTTGTTTTTTTTTTATTTCATTTACTTATTAGATTTAAATTTTGTTACTTCAATTGTACAAACCCACATATCCACATAGAAATAATTAAAATTGTAAATAGCATCAAAATCATAAAATTGCATAAAAATTAAATATTGTTAAAAAGTTAAATTACAAGGAAAAGGAATTCATTCTTGGACTATAGGTTAGGGGAAAATTGACCTAGAGTTCAATGTACTTTCTTGTCTGGGGCCTTAAGCCTAGGGTAACATTCTCGTCTCTTCTCGCCTAGCCCCACAAGAGGTTGAAAATGTTGATGTTGGAGACTCTCTAGTTGTTGTAGGATTAATCAGTAAATGTTTAAATAAACAGATCTCCCTAGATCCACCTAGATCTAGAACAAAATAGAACAGAATATGATGCTTTCCCTAAGCTCTAACTATTGAGTTTACTACTTAACAAGAGATAGATAGCATACCATTTAAATGTCGCTTCCTCTTTCCATTTCCATCCTAGCTCCACTCCAGTGCTCCTGTGATATTGAATCTACAAGGAAACAAAAGCCAACCAAAGTGAAAGAAATACAATGAACTCAACAAGATCCTATGTATGTGATCAAGGAATCATACAATAAAACAAGACTAGTTTTAGGGGAAAGAAACATATTGTTGTATCATATTAAAATGACATTGGAGATTACAACCAAAACATTGATGTCATAAGGTCCCCTTTCAATGGCTCTTTGCTCCAACACACACTTTCTCCAATCTTGAATGAAGAAGACCTACAATAACTTGATGAACTGAAATGAGGGTCTCAAGCATGATTTGATGCAAAATTCTCCATACAATCTTAGCCTATTCAACCTTAGCCTTTTCCATGAGAGATACCTTTTTATATAGGGTGAAAGAGAGATGGTTTGATGATATTAGGATGATCCCACCAAATTAGAGAGGCGAGTAAGATCCAAACCATTCGGATGCCACTTCATCTTCTAGAAATTTTGTGAAGCTCGACTTTTCCTTGGCTTTTGACATCATCGCACCCTAGATATAGTGCATCCTGCGAAGACGTCACAACCCAGCTTTAAAGCAGAGGGTGACAATCAGGTATCATTGCACCCTGTGTATAGTGTAGCCTACAACGACCTTCCTTAACAGGGTTTTTTGAGAAGAGAAAGCCAATCACCTTACTCATGGATAAAGACTCTTTTTGGGAACATAAACACATGTTTTCAATGGATCACTAGGGTGACCAAAATAATGTGTAACAGGATTCCCCACAAAGTATGAAGCTAGAACTTGTGACAGTCGAAATACTTTGTAGAATGTGTGTGTCAGAAACAAGGAGCACACCAATTGGGAACCTGCAAATAGTCAAGTTTCAACATAATAATATACCATTGTTCGATGTAGGCATTCTAATACTTAGATTACAAAATTTCAAGTGAGTCATGGCCACTAAATATACACTGTGGATCCATGTCATTATGAATCGGCATAACCACTAGGAATACATTGTGGATCTATGCTCTAAAATAACTCAAATTTAGACATGGCCACAAGACATACAAAGTGGATCTATGTTTCAATACAAATCATGAATACTCCATCGCAACCTAGATCAAAATGACGAGATCCAAGGTCTTCATTTCCATCGTCCTTAAGTACGAATATAACCCTGTGATTACAGGTACTGAAGTCGAACATGGTAGAAACCACTTGATTGTTGGTCAATGATGAGAATCATTAACAAATACGAGGGAAATCACAATTGATGTCAATGACTCCCAAGGTACCCTAGTACAATCCAACGAGTGTGAATAAATGAGTTGAAGTTGAACACTTGATAGAATCTCCCAATCAAGGGTCAATGATGTGAACCCACTGTTGGAAGATAAGAAACCTACCATTGAGGCATGCAGGATCTAAGGTACTAAATGGTTTCTAAATCTTGTTCCCAGATAATGTATTGAAGTCAGTGGAAAAATACTCATCCTAGGAGGGCCTTGATGTATCTCGCATCAATGACATGAAATAGATAACATATTTGAAGTAGATCATAGCACAAAGTGATTTGGAACTGACTCAGGGAAGGCCGACATGGTAGAAAATTTATAACTGTAGATGGTCGACTCAATAGAAGGCGTATTAAGGATGGAATTATCTTGAACATATGAATGAAACAACAATGGTCTTGGCAGCATTGACTCAAGGAGGACCCAATATATAAATTTTGTGGATGGTCAAACGAGAGACAAATGGATTTTCCAACTCAGACACAATGATGAAGGTGGTGTCATGTTCAAGAGAGACTATTACTACCACTAACACAAATACATAGAAACATTTCTTTCCCAATTCTCCCCCACCATTTCTGGTGAGTACCTCTTTAGTTTTACGCAAGATTGAGTAGAATAACATATGCTTGTTGATATAAACTCATCCTTCGGACAAGTCCCTAGAAGTATATTTAACGAACCCTAAGAAGGAGTGGGTCGGTCCCATATGGGTCTTTCGATGTTTGTTTAATGAGTCCAAAGAAAGAAAACTCAAGGGTTTTTTAATTTTAGAGAATCTTAAAAACACTTAAAGAGAACTCTAATAGGTCCTTTTTCATAAATTAATCTGATGAGACCAAAAAAGTGATAACTTGCCACTCATCAGATGCTTTCTTCAAACACTTTTACGAGCATGAAAAGAACAAGATCGCGCGGCCATATTTTCACATATAGAGAGTCTGAAAAGAGCTTAAAGAAGACTCCAAGGGGGTTCCTTTTTCGTATAACCTTTACGAGTCCTAAAAAGTGATAAATGTATACTCTGTTACATTCTCATTGATTTATGAGCACGAGAAAGAACTAAGACTAGGCTCGAGGTTTTTCCTTAAAAACCTTAAAAAGAATCTATACATGCGGGAAATTCACGAAAACAAACCAAAAAAGTTGATCCTTGTTACAATGTTTCACTCCTATTCTTTTCAATCTGAAAAAAATCGAACAGTTGCATAGTTTTTATGACTTTAGTGTTTAGATGAAATATATAAATAAAATAAAATACAAATGAAAAAAGTGAAAAATCAATAAAAATAGGTAAAACACATTTCACTATTCCATTTGTCATTTCACCTTAACCTTGCTCCAAACCCCCTTTTTACCTCGATCTTCAACTGTCGATTGTGGAGTGCATGGGTGGTCATTCGACGAATCGTCTCCACAAAAAAGGTAATCTTCATGTCCTTTATTTTTTCATGGAGCAAAATTTGATTTTCATTAGTTAGAAATAGGCTTTTGGGTTGAGGTTTTGGGGGTACATGTGCGCAGAGGTCGTTGCATGAACCATATATTGAGGCCTACGATGATATAGAATCGTCGCAGGTGGCCCTATATCTAGCCTGTGATGACTCCACACTGTGAAAATGTCCTAATCTGTGACATCCGCTACCCAAAAGTTTTAAATGATGAATTTTATAAGAAAAATTCTCTAGGGAAGAAGATAATAATGCTAATCAATCTTTATGGTTCTATTGCAGGTTTTCCATGGTAAAAAATGTTGGAATGGCATGAAAGAGAGAACAAGGAGGAAGATTTATTTTCCGGGAATGACCTAGGCACGGTGATGGCCCTCTGACGATGTGGGTTGTTGAAATTCTTTAAGATCCATGGTATGAGGGATCATCTTAGACTCCTTGAGTACCTAGTTCACATGTGGGATGTGAACAAGCAGGTGTTCCATGTGGGTTCCCACACACTCACTATAGATATCAAGGATATCTACTTATTAACCGGGCTATCTCACCATGGGTCTCAAGTAACACTTACAGGTAGCAGAGGAGGCAGTGAGCCTAAGAACCACTACATCAGTGAACATTGTGTACCGAGTACCCAAAAACATAGTGGTAAAGTCACTATTAGAGACGTTTGAGACTTTCCCCTACGGACCATCCTCTATACCATCACATGCATGGCAGGGAGTGCAGATCCCCATATGGCTCTTCAGAGATATTTGCAGTATGTGCTGGAGTGTATGGAGCCCCGAGTCTTCAACTAGTGTGAAGGGGTTCTCAAAAGTATGAAAAACCAACTGGCCAAGTGCATGAGTGGTGGATTGAAATAGTTCAGATACGGGTAAATTTTGGTGTCCTTCTTCCTAGAGAGGGTCCCAGTTTTGTGTTTACAAGTAGAGTGGGGTATACCTACCCCACTGGATTAGATAATGAAGAGGTGGGTCGATCTCATGGCACGGCATGCAACCGGTCCTATCGTTAAGTATAATGATGTCTTCTTCAACTGGTTGAGAACTCAAATGTTCATGGTCGATGACTATGCATATGTTGGGATAGACTTCTGAGGAGATCCATACCTAGCTCTTCTTGAGGGTTCCCAATGGGGGGACATAGGTAAGAAGGTGATTTTGTTTATATGATGCTTTTGTTATTTTTAATGATATTAAAATGTTTTTTATGTTGTTTATTTGACGACTAATCAAATTCTCTTTGAACATGAAGATGTGGAACCTTATTGCCCTCCAAGTTGATCCCCTATCCAGAGGCGAGGGGAGAGAGGTGATGTAGTAGGAGTAGTTGTTGCTGACTTCGAGACCATAGAACAAAATCTGGAGGGACTTACGATGAACATCCTAGATGCCTCTATAGATGATATCCCGAGGCATTACCAACACCACACAGTGGGTGTGTCTGCTTCCATAGGTCAACTTCTCCTTAGAGTAGCATGGGCAGTCACATGTTATATAAAGCATCATCCTTGATGCTCTATTGTATGTGAAGCCATGTGCTTCACATTTTTTTTATTTTCATCTTTGGACAAAAACACTTTTTGTAAACTTTTATCATTATATATATATATATGAGGCTTCTACCGGCTTACTTGTTGTATATAAAAAGTATGATTCAATTTTATAAATGTCTCAAATGTATGTCTAACACATAATTGGCCAATGCATCTATTAATGTATTTAGACATCTAGGAATGTGTTGATATTCAATATAATCAAAATGACGTTCCAAGAGGTGAATTCGTAAATATACCCTTAACAACGTAGGAATTCAGATATAATACACATTACTAAATTGTAGGAACACTAACTGTGAATCCAGTCGTACAACGAGATGACATATTCCAAGTGAAACAACGTCGATCAATATTTATATGACTGCATTGTATTCCACAATATTTTTACTTGCACGACCAAGGAAAACACCGTGTAGACTAATCAATTCATCTGTAGGTGCATAGATTTCCTAAGCAGCAGACGTTAAGTTCCGAGTACTGCAACTAGCACCATCAGCAAAGCCAAGGTAGGGTAGTGAAGACACCGACATCTGAAAACCAAGCACAACACAAGGTAAGTATCTAAAGGTCGAAACCAAACAATGAAAGTTCACACAAGAGTATTATACACTAAAATACAAGCACTCATGAAAAAATGACTTAAGCATAGTACTTATTTAAGTAAATCCCACTTCTGGGTTCACTCAAAGGGATTCCATCATAATCAACCAGTTCATAAGCTCCCTTCTTCAACACTCATTTTGTTGGACACACCTACCACACT
>ML777639.1:946883-984655 GCA_009831015.1 Picea engelmannii
TAGGATAACTCAATCCGCAAAGCGTCTTCCCGTGAGGGCTTTCACCATAAGGGGACCACTTTGGAGTTCATCCATTTGTTTACCTTTGCATCGATTGGTTTCCACTTGTACATGGGTCCTCCAACCATTCTCATCAAGGGAATGATATCAATCGATTACTTGACATCAACCAATGACATCAATCAAACCAAACCATTTACATCAATGACATATGATCCAACAATCTCCCAAGTAATCAAACCATTGGCATCAATGACAACATGATCCAACACATTTGACAATATAAGGACCCCGCCACATGGGCTCGAATTTACCGGCCCCTAGCAAATCACGATCTTTCTCATAAAGAAGAACTAGATCACCATCAGAAAAAGCACGTGCCTTGACATGATTGTCATATTGGGCTGTAACACATTTCTTCTAAGTTTCAATAACTAAAACGACATCATGGGTGGTTTCGTCTAATTGCATCAAATACAAAAGATGTTCCTCTTCAACAGAGGTGTTAGGGAGACGTTTGATGACTAGCTTCAAAGATGGTATCTCACATTCAATTGACAAAATTTCTTCGATACCATATACTAGCTGGAAAGGTGTAAATCTCGTGGTAGACTTAATGGATGTCCGATAGGCCCATAATGCAGAGAAAAACATCATGTGCCAAATTTTCTTATGAATTCCTACCATCCATCGAAGCATAGTAGTGAGAACTTTGTTAATTATTTCAACCTAGCCATTGGCTAGTGGATAATAGGGGGTTGAGTTTTTATGGCGAAGACCCAAATTTTCAGTAAGTTCAGACATCATAAAATTTCAAAAATGACTACCTTCATCCGTAATGATGGCTTGAGGGACACCAAATCTAGCAATGATATGATTGAATATGAACAAGGTTGTAGTTTTCCCAGTGTTATCAAATGTAGGCATCGCCTTGGCCCATTTAGTGAAATAGTCCACAACTACAATGGTGTATCCATGCCCCCCGATCGAGTGAGGTTTACATGTCATGAATTCAATGCCCCATTTAGCAAATGGACCAATGGAAACCACAGGGTGAAGAGGAGCAGGGTGTGATCAGATTTTATTATTATAAGTTTGACAAGCATAGCATTTTTGTATAGTAGTAATGCAATCCTTAAACAATGAAGGCCAAAAATAACCAACTCATAAGATCTTTTGGGCAGTGGCATACCCAAACATATGACCTCCATATGCTCTAGAGTGACAGTCATTCGAAGTTTTTTCATCTTCATCATAGGTGAGACATCGTCAAAAAATGGAATCAATACCATGGTGGTAAAGGGTATCACCAAGGATGATGTATTAACAGCCTTGATACCATATACGAAGATGATTTGTACTATAATGATCAGGCTGGAAAGTTTGAGTCTGGAGATATATGATGATATCTTTGTACCATACGTCATCAGAAATGATCAAAAAAAGGGATTTGTCGGGGAAGGAATCATCTACCACACTTTATGTCTTAGTAGAGGGAAGGTCACATATCAACTCAACAAAAACAAAATATTTATTTGACTTGGCGCATTCAAAGTACAAGTCAAACTCTTGGAGAATCACTGTCCATTTGGAGTACTTCACCCCCAACAATTGTCGGGTAAGGATATGTTGCATGGAGTTGCAATTAAAAATAATTGTGGTCCTACGTAATAAGATGTAGTGACAAAAATGTTGAACAACTTGAATAGCTGCCAAGGCCGTTTTCTCCACATGTAGGTATTTGGTCTTAGTAGTCGTAAGACTCCGACTCAAATAGTATATAACATGTTTGTCACATGAATCATCCTCTTGGACTAAGACCATGGAAATGGTAGAGTCCAAAGTAGCTAAGTACATGAAATAATCTCGACTATAGTCAGAGGGAAACAATAATGGTGTACGGATTAAGGAAATTTTCAAAGGCTCAAAAGATTTGTTTGCAGTATCATCCCATACAAACTCGTAAACTTTCTTGAGGAGACGAGTGAATCCTTTCGTTAGTTCAGCATAATTGGGGATGAATCGATGTAAAGCGTTTTCCTTCCATTCCAAAATTTGGAGTTAGCGTAGCGTGGAAGGAGGAGGTAGATTAAGAATAGCCTCAACCTTCAAAGAGTCTACCCGAATCCCATGTATAGACACAATGAAACAAAGGAGTCAATTGGATTCCACACAAAAAACACATTTATGTGGATTCAAATGTATTCGATAATAACGACAGCATACAAAAATGGGCAGTAAATGTGTCGAGTGATCTTGACGATGCATGGAATGTGTTGGTAGATCGTCTAGATAGGGTTGTACAATGTGCTTAATATCATGAAAAGTGTAAGACATGGTGCGTTGAAAAGTCTCACCAGCATTTTTGAGACCAAAGGGTAATTTCTGGTAGGCAAAGGTTCCCCAAGGACAAATAAAAGCAGTCTTGTGTTGATCCGCTGGTAAAATATTAATTTGATTACAGCTGGAGAAACCATCCATCATGGAGAAGATTTCACTCCCGGCACAATCGTCAACGATCTGGTCAACGAAATGGGTCGAAAAATTGTCCTTAGGACAAGCTTTATTTATATCCCTATAATCTACACAAACGTGGATCGTACCTTGTTTTTTATTCACCGAAAAAAGATTGGATACCCAATTGGTCAAAGCCATAGGATAGAGAAAGAAAACTTTAATAAGTTTTTCAACTTCAATCTTGATAGCAGCGGCTTTATGTAGATGGATAGGGTGAATTATCTACCAAACAGGTTTAGCGTCCGTATATGTATTAATCTCATGCACAACAATATCAAGATTAATACCTGGCATTTCTTCATATCTCCAGGCGAAAACGTCACATAATTCTTGAAAAAGGTCTTTATAAGTGCCAACCTCATCAGTAGAACATGAGGCATCGATATGAACATTTTCTATGACTCTGAGTTTAATCGATATGTCAAGGGGAACAGAAGGTGAAATGTTACTTAAGTTCCCTTCATACAAGACATCGTGTGTTGACTCAGGAACGAAAGAGATAACAACAATGGTCGACGGATTTGAAATCCTTCTGTAGCTCTCTATGGTATCGCGTTCTAGGAAGAGGATAGAACGATGATGCCCATCGTCCCATGGAGTATCTTCCATAGACATGACTTACATGATCATCTCGTCAGTAGGAAAAATCATGTGAAATGGATCCGGAGATGAATCACAGAGAGAAGGAGAAGAGAGGGTTTCTGATTGAATAACTTGATAAGCAGATTCGATCGGACTTAAAGGAATTATGTCATTGTAACAAAGGTAATCTATAGAGCTAGGTACAACCCATGGGTCATACGACTCAGGGGTTTCATGAACACTGATGGAGATCATGTTAATTGAAGCAACAAAAGGAGGAGGTATATCGGGTGGTGGGATTGGAAATGTAACCATCAGGTTTTAATCTTTTAAGAGACCCACATCGACATTCTCATAACCAGGAGGTGTCCTCAAGATAAAAGGAGCATTGCTAGTATGAGAATCATAATTAAAGAAGGCCAATTGGTCGATAGTAACGACCTTTCCTTGGTGTGGGAAACATATCACATGGAAAAGGGTAGACACAACTACACACATGGAATAAATGCATCTACGAACAAGTAGAAGGTTATAATCAATAGGTGCATCAAAGACCTCAACCTCTACATTGACCGATTTACCTTCCAACGTAATAGACAATGAAGGAAGAGCATCGTAAGGTTTAAAACATGTACCATTAAAGGCCTTACGTGTATTGTGCGACTCGGTGAGAGTAGGAGAGCTAATGGATTTCCAACAAGTAATGGACATAACACAAGTCGAGGCTCCTTCATCAATAACAGTTCGATAGATATTCTTGCTTTCAACAATAACTTGAATCTGAAATGCTAACTAAGGAGGAAGCCTTGGAACATGTTATTCCAAGTCAAAGATTATCAAATTTGTGTCAGTAGGGTCAATTCCACCAATGGCCTTTAACAATGCCTTCCTTTGAGTGGGACAACTTTGAAGGAATTCGAGAGCCGACATCGTAGAGGGTTCTTGCGCAAGGTTTTCTACAATGCTGTATTTTTTTGTAGCACATGCAAGAGGATTAAACGAAGACTTTCTAACAACGCCCTTGGGAGGAGGGCGAGGAACTGTATTGAGACCCGGTCGTTCTATACGAAGAGGATCATTCGGAGGTGAAGTCGGGGCAAAAGGTTGAACCAACAAATGTGGTATATCCTCCACTTTTTCCTTTGATGAAGACTAATCTTTGGCTCGAGTTTCAACTGCAACGTCATTCTTTTTCGAGCCACGAGTACACATAAGGAAATAAGATGCAGTAGAAGGAGAAGGTTGGTCATGAATGACCAATTGGGCCTGCTGTTGAGAAGGGAAAGGTTGCAACAAAATGATAGGTGTGGAAGGCTTACCGGTCCCTTGGAGGAACTTAGTAACCTCATCACATCACGGAAAATCTTTTGTGTAATGTTCTTCACCGCAAATAAGGTAGGGATAAAGAGGTTGACGTTTATATTTATTATCAGTGAGTTGCATTTTTGAATTCTCGGACTATTGATTGTTATCTTTGTCCTCCTTATTCTTACCCTTCCCTTTTTTTTATTTTGGTTTTTTCCAATAAGTGTGGATTGAACTGAATTAACTTTGGTAGTCTTACCAGAGGAAGGAGTAGGAGTAGGAGTATTTTGTACATTATAATTATTATATTTAGGATTGGTGTGACTGGCGTGTGTGGATTGAGTCTCAGCATGAAAGGTGACAATCACACCATCAACAACATGAGAAGTTGTTGGGGGTGTTGGGGTAGGATTCGTGGAAGGATGAGGAGCATCAGGGATCAAGTCGTAAAGAGTTCATGTCTGTGAATAAATAAGATCTAGGTATTGATCACGACTAATCGCCTTCTCTTCAGTGATGACACCACCCATGGAAACATCACAGGTGATAGGACCAATGAGTGATTTGGTAAACCACTTAGTCAACAATTGATCGGGAAGGGGAACTTTGATTAACCGTCTTCTCCTCCTCCAATCATGGATGTGCTCAGAGATATGAGTAGAAGAAGAATGTTTAAAAGAGCTCAAAATTTCAGTTCCTATCTTGTATCAAATTATCAATTCGTAATGTGTTAAAAATCCCATGGCTAGGGTGTTAAAGTCATTAAAGAATCCTCGCGGTAACTTGATGTACCATTTTTCTTCTGAACCCATGAGAGTGTGTTGGAAAAGTTGCAACCTTATGGAGTCATCCATCAATGGATTGCATGAACACCAAAGATGGAAAGTCATCACATGATTATTCAGGTCCTCTCTCGATCATCCTCTAAACTTGGGAATGTCATATGGTAGTTTGGCCAAGATAACGGGCCAATAAGGAGAGTGTAAAATAGGATCATTCAAAATTCTAGACAGATCCGGTAAATCCAAAGTGGCAAGAAAAGGAAACTGTCTATTCACTTGAGGAAATTGGTAGTTTTCAGGAAGAATCCCCGTAGGTATACCAATAGGACTGTAACCAGTCTACAAATAAGTAGGCAGTCCTGACAGATTCGATTGTGGAGGATTTTGAGGCAAATAGCCAACATGGTTGGGTTCATTAGGTATGTTCCCTTGGAAAGGAACATTGAATTGAAAATTTTTACCCCAGGTACGATTCAGGGAACCTGGGTACGGTTGCCTGAAATTGGGAGGTACAAAAGAATTAATTTGTGGATGTTTTCCCCAACTGGTTGTTGATTCCCTTGGACAAGAATATTCCAAGGCTGAGATTGTAACACAGGTACATTTTTTCCATAAACTGGGTTATGGAGCCCAACTTGAGTTTTCCCCCGAAGTTGAGGTTGTGCCCCAACCTGAGGTTTCCCCCCAAATTGAGGTTGTCCCCAACCTGAGGTTTCCCCCCAAATGGAATATGAAAACCACAAGTGACAGAAATATTGGTACCTCCAACTGGATTGGAGCCACTAGGGATGAAATGATTAGATCTTCCAAGCAAAGGTGGAGGAGGAACGTAAGGCCCCTTGGAGAGAACTTGGGCAGGTGTAGGGACAAACTGACTAGCAACATTGTACCCAGGAGGAACAAAACGTTTTGACCCTCTGGTTGGATTATGGGTAGGAATAGTGATAGAATTATTCAAAGAATTATACCCAGGGGGAAGTGAAGGATTCAGTCTATGTGGAAGTGGTGTTCAAATAGGAGCTTGGGAAATCACCTTATGTCCAGTATGAACAATAATAGCTTGTGGGACCACAATAGAATGGGCCATCTGGAGAGGAAGAATTGAGTGAGAACCAACTAACAATTAGTCTGAAACTATGGTGAGATTACTGTTTGTTCCAGTAAAATGATCTAAAAGTACCGTGTATGTAACATGTATCTCAGGAATTTGTCATGTCATAGGTTGATTAGGACTCGCTCCTAGGTTGCCATAAATATCAAGTACTATAGAAGATGCAGAGATAGGATTAAAAATTCCATCCATTTGAGTTGGAGTTCTAAATGATTCACTTTGAAAAAGTGGATCGTCTACTCCAGATCATACATTAGTTCCAGCAGGTACTTCAGTATTGTCAACAACAACAATTTCTCCTGATGAATTCATCCGGAGAAAATATGTGTCTCATCTAATACTCAATAATGGATTTGGGGAAAGTTGGAATGCCTCTAAGGAATCCTAAATAATTATAAATAATTCTAAAGAATGTGTACTTCCAACTTCATGAGCTACTTTCTTATTGACTACTCTCTCAGGAGAGCCTTCTAGTGAGTTAGGAAGAAAAGGTTAGTAGCCTTCCGGATCTTCCAGGGGTAGCCCTTGCATCCTCCATGAACAACGAAGGCCGATGTTGGCTGAACCAAGTAAAGAATGAAAAAAAAATATGGCCAACTAGAGAAAACAAGCAACACTCACTAATAAAATCTTGAAATCAAATCAAGCAAACAAACCCTCTTATTTCAAAGTCGTTATTTGTTGATGAAATCCAACGTCGTGAAATCAAGACAAGCAAGGTTTGGGATAAAGATAGTGGAAAAGTTACCTTGATGACCTTCTTAACGGACTTACACCCTGGTGCAAGCTCCCACACATAATTGTGGGTATACCCTCCAAGGAGCCCGAGTGAGTTTGGCCAACGTCGATTCCAGGTACCATGAATACTTTCCCCTCCACAGTCACCTCGTGTAAAGACCCTAAAGAGTAAGGATACTAAGGTCACCAACTACAACAGTGATACCTGGGGAAACAGTCGATAGTCTAATCCACACGCAAAGGCAGGGTATCTAACCTAAAATCAACTCAAGAGGCTCCCACACATAATCGTGGGTATACCTTCAAGTGACCCCCAATAATATGCACAATCTCTACACCAAGACCAACAAAGCAAGGTGAGTAACTCTGCTAGTCCTAATGCGACCTTGTGATTGACCCTTGTGTTAGAAGGGCTTCCCAAGACAAAATGTAGCAATTGGATTTGAAATCTCCCTATCACAAGATACTATTGTTTGTTTTAATTCTTTGGAGAGTGTTCCTTTCAACCTATTCCAAAGCACTATCCTAGCTAATGTTAGTTTGAATAATTTCTAGAAAATAAAAATTACTAGTGAATTTTAATATTACATTCTGTTTTAAGAGGTTGTTTCTTACTCAAAAAGGGAGATGGGAATGAAACTGATGAACGTTGTGACCTTGACCCCATAAAATGCAATAAGAGATGAATGTGCAATTTTTCAATTCAATGAACTCTAATTATAGTAGGGATAAGGTATTCTTTTGAAGTACAAAAATCTACGAATTGCAATTTTTTAATTTCAAATGAACACAATTCCAAATAATCATGAACTACAAAATTTTCGAAATTATTTTTTTTTTTTACGAAAGATTACTAAAAAGAATAAATGAATTCAGTTCTTCCTTTCGCAAATCAAAATCAGAGGTGTAATGATGAAAGGAAAATGTAATCCAAGAAAATCAATACATTCTCAATACAACTCCCAAAACAAACTCATAATGTAGACAAAAATAAAAAGGATAAGAAAACCTCTTGTGACATACAAACAAAAAGTGTTTCTCAACCAAAAAAAAAATTGAAAAATAAAATGAATCCAAAACTTTAAATAAATCAAAGAGCCTTTGTCAAACAAACACTTAGACCAAGATCCAGATATTATATCCTTCTGACAAAGATCAAAAGAAAAAACTTGCAAAATCACGAAGAAAGACTTTCAATCACTGAAAACCAATCACAAGCAAGATTTAAACTCATGAATCAATCAAACACTAGGATCAGAATTCAAGACAAATTGACTCACTCGAACCTATCCTACAGGAGTTATCGGAGGTTGGGTATGGGACATAGTGCGACGAGCAAAGTTTGTTGCAAGCTACTAGCAGAGAATAGTGTGACGTTGTCGCACTGGATTGGTCAAGAAGGATGTGAAGTTTGAGGGTCATCACAAGATTCCAATGTGGTACAGTGCAACGATCTCTGCAAATGAGGAAAAAATTGAAGAAAGAAAAAAAGTCTAATTGAACTTTTAGACCCAGGGAGTCCAAATGGATCACCCACAGACTCAGAGAATGACTTTAATCAAAGGAAGGTGGGATAAAATCAAATGGGAAGAAAAATATCAAAATGAAGTTGATTTTTTCTCCCCAGTATGGTCACCAATTTTGTTGTAGGATTAATTGGTAAATGTGGACATAAACAGATCCCCCTAGATCCACCTAGATCTAGAAAAAAACATAATAGAATATGATGCTTTCCCTAAGCTCTAACTATTTAGTTCACTACTTAACAAGAGATAGACAACATATCGTTTAATTGTCGCTTCCTCCTGCCATTTCCATCCTAGGTCCACTCCAGTGCTCCTATGATATGGAATCTACAAGGGAACACAAGCCAACCAAAGTGAAAGAAATATAATGAACTCAACAAGATCCTATGTATGTAATCAAGGAATCATACAATAAAACAAGACTAGTTTTAGGGGAAAGAAACATATTGTTGTATCATATTAAAATAAAAGTGGATATTACAAACAAAGCCTTGATGTCATAAGGTCCCCTTTCGATGTCTCTTTTCTCCAACACACACACTTTCTCCAATCTCAAATGAAGAAGATCTGCAATAACTTGATGAACTGAAATGAGGCTCTCAAGCATGATCTGATGCAGAATTATCCATACAATCTTATCATATTTAGCCTTATCCTTTTCCATGAGAGATCCCTCTTTATATAGGGTGAAAGGGAGATGGTTTGAGGATATTAGGATGATCCCACCAAATCAAAGAGGCGAGTAAGATCCAAACTGTTCGAAGGCTACCTCATCTTCTAGAAGATCCCCTTCTAGAACTTTCGTGAATCTCAAAATTTCCTTGGCTTTTGACATCGTTGCACCCTAGATATAGTGCAACCTGCAGATATGTCATATCCCAGATTTAAAACAAAGGGAAATGATCAGGTATCATTGCACCCTGTGTATAGTGCAGCCTGCGACGACCTTCCTTAATAGGGTTTTTTTAGAAGAGAAATCCAGTCACCTTCCTCATGGAGAAAGACTCTTTTTGGGAACATAAACACATGTTGTCAATGGATCACTGGGGTGACCAAAATAATGTGTAACACTAGTCCCTTGGCATCAACACACTCCTATAGAAGCTAAAGAGATAGATGAATTAGTATTACCAGTACATAAATACAATGTACCTACCTTCTCTCCTTTTTCTATCACCAGTGATCCTTTGGTGACCTTCCATGCCTTGTCTGCAAATATAGATATACAAGCTTCACTTGCCAAATTCCCTGTTGAAATTATATTTTTCCTTAGATTTGGAACATGTCTTACCTCTTTCAAAAACCATTGGTTTCCATTCCTTTTATTTATTTTTACCTTTCACATTCCAAAAATTTTGCATGGTGCATCATCACCCAAATGAACCTGTCCAAAATCACCTTGAACATAATCTAGAAAATGTTTCCTATAGGCTGTGGAATGAAATGAAGCCCCTGAATATACTACCCAAGACTCATAAATATTATCTATAGAAAGAATCAAAGCATCTTGTAACACATCACCTGTTACATTTTCTTCCTGATTTTTTTCCTGTTGTCCATCTCTTTATTTCTTTGGAGCTCTGTAGCCTTTCTTCAGATGTCCTTTCTTCCCACAATTCCAGCACTCTATCTTTCCCAGTATGGATTTGGATATTCCCTACCTATAATTCATGTGGTTCCCTCATCCCTTTCCTCTATCATTTTTTCTTCCCCTATTCTACATGTTTAATGCATTACCTAATGTCTCACCCATGTGTTTTCGTCACATTTCCTCGCTAAGTATAACACCAACAACATCATCAAATTTTAAATTGTTTGAAATAGAGACAAAGTTACTTACAACCATGACCAGTTCATTCCAACTTTCTGGTAATGAGAACAAGATTAGAATATCCCTGACCTCATCATAAAAGTCCACTTTTACAAAACTTAGTTGATTAGTAACCATATTAAATTCATTTAAATGATCTGCAACAGACCCACCTTCTAACATCTTCATATTAAATAATGTATTCATTATATATATGTTATTGGGCATGGATGGTTTTTCATACAGCTTATCCAATGTGTCCATCAAATCCTTCATTGTATTTTCTTTTGAAATATTGAAAGCCACCAATGTTATCAGTCTCAACCATATCATTCATAGTTCCTTTCTGTCAAGAACCTCCCACTCTTCATCCTTCATGGTCATCAGATTATTTTCTATTCCACCCAATGGTAGGAATATATCCTTCTGATATAAATAATCTTCCATCTACATCTTCTATAACTAGTAGTTTTGGCCATTAAATTTCTCGATCCTGAACTTTCCATCTTCCGCCATTACTCCCACTTGAACCAATAACCTTCTTTTCCTGTGAGTTACCTTTCTCTCTAATACCAGTTGTTAGAAAAACATGATCGCAGAGAAATAAAATAAGAAATATGCAGAAATAAAACACAAAACATACACAATACAATACAGACACAGATATACGTGGTTCACCCAGTGTGGGCTATGTCAACCAAAGAAATTTCCAGGTCCTTCCTTTTTATTATCCAACAAATGAAGGGATACAACCTACAACACACCCATTGTACATTACTCTTCTTTCTCTCATAGTATCTTCTCTCATAATACAATATTCATAATAATACACTGCCGCAATACAATTCCCTCATAAAAGAGGGTTTCCTTCTAGGGAAAAAAACCCTAACATAACTTCTACCATCAAATCTGCTACCTTATAATGAATGGTCCATATTTACTATGAAATTACAATATACATTTACAACAAAAATTTTCCTTCGGGGGCTTCACCCCGAACCCCGCAAGGGGGGGAAATCCCCCCTTGCAACCCCCCCATGTGCAGGGGCATACAATATTTTGGGGTGTATAGTCTTCATGGGGTATTATAAAAATGATTGAAAACAAAGACCCATGAAACAAGAATATAATCAGGCTCCACAACCAACACCGACCTATTGCATCCTCAAAGGTGGAAGGCTCATACTCAATGATGTTTCTCATCATCGCTAAATAGCTATAAAATATATCTTGAGGTTTACTCTCCCTCACAATCTTCCTATGATTACCCATAGATCCTTGATCTTCCTTCAAGGTGTCATGTAGCCATTTAGTCTATGTCTTCCTTGAAGTAGCATCCTATGGAGAGGACTCTTCCTCCTCAATCCCAATACCTGAAGAATGAGTACCTGAAGATAATGATCTTGAGGTTTTTTGAGAACCATGAGACTGATAAATAGTAGCATGTGAACTAGTAACCTGAGGACCAATAATTTGTGAACCTATCACCTATGGACTAGTATCCCCTGAAGTAGGTGGTCTTGAACTATGTGATACAATACTCTGCGAAGGACTAACCTGAAGATGAGGAGTCTACTACTCCCCTTGCTCAATATATCATGACCTCCTAAAGGCTCTATCCTTCTTAAATCTCACTTCTCATCGCATAATTGTCTTCCTCAAAGAGGGAATGTATATGCAAAAAACCTTTGAAGTCTCTCTATACCCAAAAAATATGGCCTTCTTTGTTGTGGGTTCTATCTTTTTCCTCTTCTCGGAAGGGACATGTGAATATGTAAGGCACCCAAAAATACCGAGGTTCCCAACCTCAGGATTCTTCCGAGAGAAATCCTCCTCGGGAGTCTTATCCCCCAAGACTCTGTGTGGACTCATGTTCTACAAATAAACTGTAGTGTTTCATGCCTTCTCCCAAATAAAGAGTGGTATCCACTGATCACGTAACATGGCTCTCGTAGCCCCAACAATGGCCCTATTATTCCTCTCAACAACCCCATTCTATTGTGGGTTGGAGGGAACAATAAATTCTCTCTTAATGTATTCTCTTGCACATAAGTCATTAAACTCATTAGAGGTATACTGACCTCCATTTTCTAATCTCAACACTTTTATTTTCTTCCCTTTTTGGTTATTTACAAGAGATTTGAACTCTTTGAACTGCTTGAAGACCTATACTTTGGTTTTCATGGAGAAAATGTAATACTTCCTCAAGAAGTCATCAATGAAAATGACAGAACACTCAAAACCACTCTGTTAGCATCCATATTTTCAGGGCAAATATTAGAGTTTGTCTAAAGTTTGAAAAGTCATTCCATGGTCTTCTTAGACAACTAAGGGGGGGGGGTGAATCGGTTGTTATTGTTCTTAAACAATTATGCCCATTTTAAACTCTTTACAGAACACTCAATGACAATCATAATAATGCAGCAATAGAATATTCAACATCAACCACACACATGAAATATAAAGAGACAGATATTTCCTGAGGAAACCCATAAAGGGAGAAAACCTCTTCTTCTTGATATGATAATTATTTTCTATACATTATCATTCTTATGAGCACCAACTCATAATGAGGCTACCACCTATGTTTTGCAAGCTACTATTTGCTGAGAGCACCAAATCTCTGGTTTCTCTAGCACCTACTAGAAGGAAGCACCAACTCCCTGAGTGTTCCAGCACCAACTGATGGAAGCACCAACTTCCAATCACACATGCACCAATATGTATATCAGAGAACTAATGTTCTCCCTTGCACCACTCTTCCATCTTGGGTTCTCTGGCTGCAACCTGATGGAAGTTACAACTCCCTGTGTTCAAGCACCCACTTGACACTCAGAGGACAACAGTCTTCCCTAGAACCTCCCTTCCACGCTGATTATAGAAACTTCGTTACTTAAACTTATTACAGTGATACAATGATTATCTATAGCTTACCAGTCTCATCCCTATTCTGCTGCACTGTTATGCTCTCCCTACATCAGTGTCTTCCTGCTCACATTCTTCTTTGATATTTTTGTTCTTCTACTCTGTCTCTGCATGCACACCTCAGCTTCATCTTCCTCTGTCATATATGCATCCCCATTCTATGCTCTACGCATCTTCTGTGCTTCAGCTACTGCACCCCACATGATTCTACCTGCATGAATCACATTCAACAGCAACAACAACCTCTTCTTTGTTCTGCATTTTCTTCTCAGGTTGAGTCCTTTGCCTGTTCATCATGGAAATTCTTTGTCTTCTCTAGTGTTACCGAATCTCATCATCATCAGTGGGTGTTATGTTGAGATTCCTTAGCTTCTCTGGAAGTCGAGACTCTTCGTCCTCTCTATCACAGTTGAGCTTATCCTCTATGTTTCAATTACAGACTTCAACACTTTCCCATCTATCAATTGTCTCTATGATGAGTCCTCATTCCACTGGAAGTTACCTCGAGACTCTTCATCTCCTATGGAAGTCACCCTATAGCTCCTTGAATTCTCTAGCATAAGAAACCACTTCTTTCCGGAAATTACTGAGAGAAACTTCGCGTGTTCATGCATTTGGTGCCTTCACTCCACCTAAGAAAAAATTCACAGTGGGATTTTATCTTTTCTGGTTAAGCCCCTTCCTTCCACATGACCATTGACGGTGAACGTGTGCCTAATCAATAGGAATTTCATGATATTTCATTTTTGGTGATCAACTGTGAGACACCTTGGTTTTCCCAATTCACAAAATGCCAAAATTGAGCTTAGCACCGCTAGCTCCTTCCCTTCTCTTCTGCTGATGTGACCACTAGCTATGATCACAGACCTAATCAAAAGGCGCTTCGCAATTTCGCATTTCGCAAGTTTTGTTGTGAGTCACTCTGACTCTTCCAACTCCTGATCATGAAATGGAGCCTAACAACTTGCAAGATCCTTCCTTCATGGACCACCGATGGTGACCACCGACTATGCCAATAGGTGCTTTGTGATTTTGCACTTTAGGACATTGTGAAATTCATGAATTTTCTCACCTATCTTCTCTAGATTCCCGATCCCTAAATTGGTGAATTCCTCAGGACCAGATCTATGGTCCTCAATTTCCTTGCAATCAATGACTCAGATCAACTTCACGTTTCACGAGTTTTCGCAACACCTTCCTCTGGATTTCTCGATCTGTGAAACTCCGAAATGGAGCCTAGCTGTACTAGCTCCTTCACTTCTCTCCCATTGATGTGACCACTAGTTGTGACCAGGGGCCAAGCAAAAAGGGTGCTTCATGATTTCACAACTTTGTAGGCCTATGTCATATGTGATTGATGGTCAATAATCCTTGGTGATTCGACGGCCCTACTCCGCTCCGAGACTTCAGCTTTCGGGACTTTGGGGGAGTGTTGAAGGTAAAAATCCCGAAGAAAAACTCCCGGAGTGACTTAAATCTTACGTCACTCAATGACATGTCATAGGCCAAGCAGCTGCCATGTGACACTTGGATTTGTGATTTCCACATACCTGAAATGTTGAATTAAATTGACACTTGCCACTATCTGATTGTGCCATGTGTCCTTGCAAACATAGTCTACCACCTGTCCCTGTTGATTTCGTCTACCACATTCACCTCTTGGATCTAACGACCCAGATTAGTCATCGATCCAACGGCTCATATCATATCGTGATTTTGCATTTCGCGACTTCAAAGGTTAGTTCACATATGTTCTCTCAATTCCCAAATTTGTGAAACTCCTCATCTGCTACCACGTGTCCTATGGAACCAACGATCTAGATCTTATCACGATTTCATGTTTCGTGAGCTAGAAGGTTACAAAACTTCCTCCCTTTGACTTTCCAGTCAGCAAAATGTTGATCTCTGACCACATGTCCTTCGGATTGAACGGTCCCTGGGATTTCACATTTCGCGATATCTGCACACTACTCGATGCAATTCTCCTGATTCACAATTTTGTGAAACTTCTCATATGCTGCAATGTGTCCTCCTTGATGATGGATGGTCCTCCTGCTTTCGGGACTTTGTAAGCCTGCTTCAACTTGCACTTAAAGGTCATGCATGTTCTCCTGCATCCAACGATGATCGATCCCCATGCTCAGATATAATGCCCGAGATCTGTTCTCCATATGCATGCTCCTCCCGTCTGGTCTTACAATGTCTTCCAAACCATCTCCTTCCATCATTGTTATTATTCTTCCTTGCTTGCCTGTTTTCTATCGTTGTTCTTTCCATCAATGACAAGCGCAATCCCAACTATAAACCTGCCAACGTCGTTGATGTTATTGCCTATAACCATACCATCGTCATGACTATTCCTTCCATCAATGACAAGCATGCTCTACCTATAAACATGCCAACAATATCCCCCTTTGGCATTGATGGCAACCCTGAACGACTACACTAATATGTTTGGACCTCCAACTATAGCATATAGTCTGAACCACTCCTTTTCTCCCCCTTTGACATCAACGTCAAAGAAAACATGCTCAGTTATTGCAGTACTTGTCGGAGGTATCAAATATTCAACCAACACATACTCCCCCTGACAGGATGGACTCTCTTATTTGAGTCCTGCAAAGTATTTGTTTCTAAACCAGAGTCTTCTCCTTCTGATTCTTTGACATGTTCATCATCATCTTCTGATGTATCCTCTATAGAATACTCAAAATTTTTAACCTCTCTTACTGGGACTCCTTCATCAAACTTTTCTTGTCATAACTGAATGACTCCCACTTTGTTTCCAAGAGGTTAGTTTTCCCTGACAATGTCTCTCCTCTTGTTATCTCTACAGGATGTCATGTGTATCATTTTGTACATCAGAATGTTGTTGCTGATGTGGATGTCGTTTTCCTACTGGAACACTCCACAATTTTATCTCATATTAAACAACCCTTGGATTTGCCCGTTGATTCTCATCGATCTCTATTAATTCAATTTCATTTTCCTTCCATGATGCCTACAATCCAATTCTTTTATGACCATATTCAATCACAAGAAAAAAATGCTACAACCACTCTCATACCTGCTTTTCCTTTTTACAAATGAAGGACATGCATCAGGTTTCTTAGGATTATTGATTTCTTCCTTGTTGTATCCAATACCGGATTTGTCATTTGGTGATCTTTGACTATCTGAGATCTTATCCAGGGTCATGGAGTTGTTCAAGAACTGGATTTGGGTGATTGACTTCTGATCCTTCAAAACTTCTGCTTCCATCTTATGAAATTATTCTTCTTCTACTTCTTCCATGGGATAAATTCTAACTGAACATTCTTTTATTGTATCTGAATCTTCTTCTTTACTTGCAAGGGAGGATTCAATATCAACATTATTGTCTGTCCTTATTCTTTTAGCCACCACTTGTCCTGAGTTTACAAACTTTATCTTACAATATTTGGAATTGACCACTGCTTTACATCCTCTGTCACACATTTGACTTACATTGATCAAATTATGTTTCAGCCCATCTACAGGCAGAACATCCTGGGCATCTTCTTTTCCATTACTCAAACTCGCCATACCTTTATCCTTCATTTTACCCGGATCATCATTTTCAAGGATCACATTTCCTATTTTTCTTTTACTTATAGACAAAAGATTATCCTTTTCTCCGGTCATCTGCTTGGAAAATCCACTGTCTATATTCCAAGAGTCCTTTTGTTTTCGAGTTGAAGGTATTAGACCACATTTTTCACTATCTTTCCTTTTCCATGTGTTGGCCTTTCTATCTAAGAAATTTATCCTTGGATATGCTTTGTAATTCTTCAGGTGGCAATTTGTAGCTTTGTGGCCAAAGTTATGACAGTTATAACATTCAAACTCATTGTTCAATAGGTCAAAGTGATTGTTGCAGCATTGTCTACTCATTGATTGTTTATTATTTCTTGACCTCCTTAGTTGCATGTCTCTAAAATTAATTTGACAATTTGCAATATGTGATTGTTTGTTACTTGGATGTCTCATTCTTTGTTGTGGCAGATATTTATTCCTTGGAAATATTAATTGCTCATGTCTAAATCTTAAGGAACAATTTACATCTTTGTGGCCAAAGTTAGAATAGTAGAAACAATATCCATAGAAAATATCTTTGTACCTGGAAAATGGTTGTCTTCTTTGAGAAGGTCAATATATTCCATGCTGATGAGTTCCTTGAGAAGAGGGTGTATTATCTATTTGTTCTACAGATTCAGTTCTGGCACCTTTTTCTTTACTCCTCTTGGGCGGTTGATTATCTTCCTTTGTTTTTGTAGGTTTGTTGTTGTCATTGGTTGTAGATTTGATAAACTTGATGGGTTCTTTGTTGCTTGGTTGACCACTACTTGATCCCTTTTCATAACCCAAACCAATTTTCAACTTTGGATTCCTTTGTTGATTTAGAATGGTGGCTAATCCTTCTGAGGCTTTGATACTTGACAAATTCTGATGATACAAGGCTTGAAACTTCTCCAACTCTTTCCTAGTTTTCACTACTTCTTCTTCCAGAGATTCACATCTTTCCTTCTTTTCTGATAACTATTGTTTTAAAATGTCCTCTATTTTATTTTCCTCTTCTAATTTCACTTTTAGCAGGGCAAATTCTTCATCGGGTTTCTTACTGCCTTTCTTGTACTGTATCAACAATTGTTTTTGCTTTCTCTTCTTAAGATTGATCAACTCTTCTTCCAACTCAACCACAACTTCTTCATCATTAGCATCACTTCCTATGATTTTATTATCATAATCCTCTTTGGCCATAAGCATGAAGCCATTTACCTTATATTCATAGTAAGAGTCACTATCGGTGTCTTCTGAAGAGTCATCATTGTTTACACATAAACTTTTCCTTTTATCAAATCTTTTGGATTTGTACTTCTCTTCACCTTCAGAGTTCTGGTCCTTCTTCTTGTGTGGACACTTATTTGCAAAATGATCTATATTACCATAGTTGAAACATTTTAAGGGAAACTTACATTTGTATATTCCTGATCCTTTCTTCAGTCTTCTCACAAAATTTGCTTCAATCTCATCAGTATTAGAATCCTCATTCTTATCTGCTTTAAATGATAATTCTCTAGAGGTGGGTTTATCTTTAAATATTCTCATTTCATATGCAGTTAGAGTTCCTAGGAGTTGATCAATAGACAAAGTATTAAGATCACTCAATTCTTCTATTGCGGAAACTTTTGGATTGAATCTATCAGGCAGAGATCTTAAGATCTTTTGAACTAATAAAACATCTTCAATCTTCTCACCAAGACCTTTCATGGCATTCACAAGCTCCTCAACTCTTAAGAAAAATGTATTAACTATCTCATCCTCATTCATCTTTAGTTGTTCAAACTGTAATCTGTAGGTTTGAATCCTGGCATCCTTTAACTTCTCATTACCTTCATAACTACTAATGCATTGAAGCTGAATTCTAGCTTGTCATCCTTAGAAGCTAGTATAACCGGATTTACATAACCAATCTCTACGACATCCCAGACATCTGCACCTAAAGCCATTATGTAGGTTCTCATCCTAACTTTACAGAAGCCAAAGTTTGTGCCATTGAATAGGGGGGGCTTATTGGTTGAAGTTCCTCCATGGCTAGTCACGTTTAATCTCTAGGATCTACCCTTAAATAAAGGGAACTTGATCTGATACCAATTGTTGGACAAATGAGAGGGGGGGTGAATCAATTGTTACTATGCGTAAACAATTATGCCCATTTTAAACTCTTTATAGAACACTCGATGACAATCAAAATAATGCAACAAAAGAATATTCAACGTCAAAAACACACATGAAATATACAGAGACAGATATTTCCTGAGGAAACCCATAAAGGCAGAAAACCTCTTCTTCTTAATATGATAATTATTTTTTGTACATTATCATTCTTATGAGAACAAACTCATAATGAGGCTACCACCTCTGTTTTGCAAGCTACTACTTGTTGAGACCACCAACTCTCTGGTTTCTCTAGCACCTACTAGAAGGAAGCACCAACTCCTTGAGTGTTCTAGCACCAACTGGATGGAAGCACCAGCTTCCAGTCAAACAGGCACCAATCTGTATATTAGAGAACCAATGTTCTCCCTTGCACCACCCTGCCACCCTGGGTTCTCTGGTTGGAACTAGATGGAAGCTACAACTCCCTGTGTTCAAGAACCCACTTGACACTCAGAGGACAAAAGTCCTCCCTAGAACCTCCCTTCCACCCTGATTATAAAAACTTTGTTACTTAAACTTATTACAGTGATACAGTGTTTATCTATAGCTTACCAGTCTCATCATCGTTTTGTTGCACTACTATGATCTGCAGGGATGATTTTAAGAATGGAAATTTATTTTAAAATGTAGAAACCTTGGAGAATCTTAATAATCCTTCATATGCCAACTATAAATGTTTGGCAATATTTTTGTAAAAATATTCAAATTTATAATGATTCAATATAGTTTGTATAAAATTTTGGTGATTTTTAAGGTAAAATGATTTTATCCTATATAATTTGGGCGAATCATTTTTAGAATAGTGAATCTTTTTTTTGGAAAAACCATGGAAAATTAAGCCTGCATCAATGTCTTCCTGCTCTCATTCTTCTTTGAGATTTTTGTTCTTCTACTCTGTCTCTACATGTGCACCTTAGCTTCATATTCCTCTCTCAGATATGCATCCCTGTTCTATGCACTACGCCTCTTATGTGCTTCAACTCCCGCACCCCACATGCTTCTACCTGCATGAATCACATTCAAAAGAAACAACAACCTCTTCTTTGTTCTGTGTTTGCTTCTCATGTCGAGTCCTATGCCTGTTCGTCATGGAAACTCTTCATCTTCTCCAGCATTATCGAATCTCATCATCATTAGTGGGTCTTATGATGAGATTCCTTATCTTCTCTGGCAGTCAAGACTCTTCGTCCTCTCTGTCACAGTTGACATTATCCTCTATGTTTCAGTTATAGACTTCAACACTTTCCCATATGTCAATTGTCTCTATGATGAGTCTTCATTCCACTGGAAGTTACCTCGAGACTCTTCGTCTCTTTTCGCAATCACCCTACAGCTCCTCGAATTCTATGGCAGATGCAATCACATCGTTCTGAAAATTACTAAGAGAACCTCCATGCGTTCATGCATTTGGTGCCTTCACTTCACCTGAGAAAAACTTCACAGTGGAATTTTAGCTTTTCTGGTTAAGCCCCTTCCTTTCACATGACCATTGGCGGTGACCATGTGCCTAATAAATAGTAATTTCATGATTTTGCATTTTGGTTGATCAACTATGAGTCACCTAGTTTTACCAATTTGTGAAACAACGAAATGGATCCTAGCACCGCTAGCTCCTTTCCTTCTCTTTCACTGATGTGACCACTGGATGTGATCGCAGGCCTAATCAAAAGGCACTTCACAATTTTGCATTTCGCGAGTTTTTCTACGAGTCACTCTCACTCTTCCAACTCCTGGTCATGAAATAGAGCCTAGAAAAATGCAAGCTCCTTCCTTCATGTGACCATCGATGGTGACCACCAAATATGCCAACAGGTGCTTCATGATTTCACACTTCGGGACATTGTGAACTTTGTGAATTCGCTCACCTATATTCTCCAGATTCCTGATCCCCGAATCGATGAATTCTTCTGGACCAAATCTATGGTCCTTGATTCCCTTGTAATCAATGACTCAGATCAACTTCGTGACTTCGTGTTTCGTGAGTTTTTGTAACTCCTTCCTCTGGATTTCCCAACCTGCAAAAATCCAAAATCGAGCCTAGTTGTGCTAGCTTCTTCACTTCTCTCTTGTTGATGTGACCACTAGCTGTGACCAGGTCCCAAGAAAAAATGGTGCTTCTCGATTCCATGACTTCATGGGCCTTTTTCATGCCTGATCAACAGTCCACAATCCCTGGTGATTTGACGGCACTCCTCCACTCCAAGACTTCATGCTTTGGGACTTTGGGGGAGTGTTGATGGTAAAACTCTTGAAGAAAAAATTTCAGAGTGATGTAACTCTTGCATCACTCGATGATGTGTGATGGGCCGAGCAGCTGCCATGTGTCACTCGGATTTGTGATTTCCACGTATCTGAAATGTCGAATCAACTTGACACTTGTCACTGTCTGATTGTGCCATGTGTCCTTGCTGATGTAGTCTGCCACCTGTCCTTGCTGACATAGTCTGCCACATTCACCTCCCCAATCTGACAACCTAGATTAGTCCTCGATCCAATAGATTAGATTATATCACGATTTCATGTTTCACGACTTTGGAGGTTAGTTCACCTTTGTTCTCCTCATTCATGAATTTGCTAAACTCTTCATCTGCTACCACATTTCCTATGGAACCAACAGTCCATATATTATCGCGATTTCGTGTTTCGCAAGTTAGAAGGTTATAACACTTCATTCCATTGACTTTCCAGTCAGCGAAATGTTGATGTCTCTCCATGTGTCCTTTGGATCGAATGGTCCCTGATATTTCGTGTTTCGCAATATCTACGGACTACTCAACGTAGTTCTCCCGATTCACTATTCTACGAAACTGATCATCTGCTACCACGTGTTCTCCTTGATGATGGGCGGTCCTCCTACTTTTGGTAATTTGTAAGCCTGCTTCACCTTGCACTTAAAGGTCATGCACGTTCTCCTGGATCCAACGATGGTCAATCCCCACGCTCAGATATAACGCCTGAGATCTGTTCTCCATCTGCACGCTCCTCCTATCTGGTCTTACGATGTCTTCCAAACCATCTCATGCCATCGTTGTTGTTGTTTGTCCTTGCTTGCCTGGTTTCCATCATTGTTCTTGCCATCAATGACAAGCGCACTCCCAACTATAAACCTTCCAACATCATTGTTGTTATTGTCTGTAACCATACCATCATCGATGTTGTTCTTTCCATCAATGACAAACACACTCTGCCTATAAACATGCCAACATGTCTTGGGAAGATCAAGGAATTCCTAAATTGAGTCACAATTTGTGTATATAGGTTTTCATGGGATGGCTCAAGAAGCCTTGGGTCATTGAAAAAATAAAAGAGGAAGGTGCATAACAAATAAGAGTAAAAATCACAAGGTTTATTCAATGGTTTGTATATGTCATCATGTATTATCAAAGTGAATAAGTCATTTAGAACGTCCATAGGTGTTTTTTCATCATGAAATACTTTGTAAGGGTCCTTGTTTTGAGTCTAAAATGACTTCATATAAGGGAAAGGATATGTCATATTCAAGTCACAAGTTTAGGAGGGAGGTCTTTTCAAAGCATCATTTGGGGTATAATCACATCAAATAATGTTAGTACAATTGCTTGATGGTTATTTGTGGCATCTGTAGGATCAAAACTAGGCATGCTGCACAAGTCACTTAAATGATGCAAAGAGGTCTTTTCAATTCAAACAGGTACTATTCCCCTCAAACCTCTTCACATAAAATACTATATCCTTATCCATTATCCTTCATCCCTATGCATGTGTTATTAACCTACAAACTGGTTTCTGGCCTCTCAAAAAAACTCCCAAAGCCTCTGCTACACAAACCCTATTTTTTTCACTACACATCTGCTATGCAAACTTGCACACTACGCAAATCCATCGCTCTGCAAATCGCAGTGCTTATGCTTTAGCTCCTCACCTCATACCCAATCGCCAGCTATGATAAACACATTTGAAACTTGACTTCCCACACATTGATAGCCTACTAAGTCACTTCCCTATCAGGCAATGAATCTCTCATGTTGTTTTAAAACAAATCCTAGCTCTGTTAGGCCTGTTGCACAAACTTACCTGTTAGGTGTTGAGCATTTCTCCTCATGCCATAGATTCACATCCACCTTGCAGATTTATTCATTCAGCCATGAAAATAGAGGAGAAAACAAATCACAAAGGAGGGAATGTGTTAATATATGAGACATAGAGCCTCAGCTTGGTGAACTCAGACCTTGCGTTCAGAGTTTCTTTTGAGCAGGCTGGGTGCATTCGATTTTGTGAGAAAATTCAAGGATACAACCAAAAAATGACAAAGGAGTTTTCCCTTAACTACAATTGTATCCAAACAATAGTTTCTAGGGTCATCTTACCAATTTCAAAGGAGTCAATAGTTCTTTCCACAGATATCCCAATACTAGGGAAACATGGTTTAAAGGTATGCCTTTGGATTCTGTATTTTACATCAATTTCCTTATGCCTAAATACAGAAGTCAGAAGATAGGAGCCCCCATTCCCAGGGAATATGTGCTAGAGACGTATGAGAAGCTTTTGAGGGTCATACAAAGATATTTTACATGTGAGGGTAGGTTTGATAGGGTATACGAGTACCATGTGAGACTCCTCATGTACTTCACAGGAAAAAACCCTCTCAACTTTCTTTTTTGCATGTATAGAAGCTTAGGAATGATGGAAGACAAGGTCAAGTCAGGGATGACAAACTTAAGAGCACCTTGTTCCACTTCTCCTTAGTGAAGCTATTGGTTTTTGAGGAACTCAGAAAGATAAACAGAGACTCGGATTCTTTTTTTTCCTGAACCAATATTCCCCTAGACCCTAAAAGAGATACCCCATTGTCTGTTGAAATATTGTCTCCTAGAATCTCAGGTCAAAAGGAAGAAAGTGTTGTAGAGAAAGGAAAAGGAAAGGAAGTTGAAGGCTCTCCTCCAAACCAACCAGTTCAAAAAAAGGGTAGGAGGTTGTTGTTTATTGATGAACCAAAAGAGACCCAGACACCCAGAAGGCCAAACACAAGGATACGACTTTTATGAGGAGAACAAAATGAATACAAATTATTAAAATATTATTAACAAAGAATAACAAAGATACAGTAAAAATGGTTTTCTAATCAATAAGGAAAAAAGTTGAAACTGTAAAATGCAGCGGAAAACAAGCTTCCTGGAATGGTGGTGGCTTATCTCTGAGAAGAGATGTGACAACTACGCTCATTCTCAAGAAGATGATTACAATGAGGTGCTGAAGTCATTTTTACAATTTACAGGAATGTCAAAAACCCTATAAATCTAAAACCTAACCCTAGGAAATGAAGCGCCAAAAGTCATGTGGGCCCCTTTTGGGTAACTTAGTACATCAACTTCCTGGGGTTGTAACTTTTGCATATGATATCCATTTTAGGCGCACGATAACCCATTGGAAAGGAATTGTCGAGGAAATTCATTTAAGGGGCTCAATCAGGGCCTTCAACTACCATTGGGAATATCTATACCAAAAAACCTTCATTTAGGCCCTCAAAATTTTCCCGGAAGTTAAAAACTGCTAAAAATAGTAAATTGCCAAAATTGCCATAATATTGTTTTGAGCGAGTTGGAAAAGGTGGGTGGGCTTAGATATCCAATTGGATCAATCCTACCTCCTTAGGAATAAATAGTATCCATTTCATTGAGTCCCCCCATTAGATGAGGAAATTTTTGTTGAATTTGGCCATGGGTGAGCCAGTTGCCTTGGTATAGGAGCTTCCCTGCTTTTACGACTAGATAAAGTTGGATCCTTTGTTGTCAAGTGCCCTTGATCTGTGTGTCCATGATATGATCGTTGGATGCCTATTTCATGTAGTCAGGGTTGAGATCTATTGGTTTCAACTCCTCTTCTATCTCTGACGTGTCCAATAATGGTGGAAAATATGGTTGAAGGAGAGCCACATTGAAGACTGGGTGCAGGCCAAGGAAAGGGGGAATGTTGAGCTCAAAAGCATTGTCACCCACAACCTTGGTGATGGTGTACGACACATAACGGAGTGGGTGAAGCTTCTGATGGGGACTTGTAAAGAGTTCTTTCTACAAGTGCAACCAAAATTTGTCTCCCACCTTAAACTTACATGGCACCTGATGTTGATCATGGCATTGCTTGTACTTGGCATTAGACTTCTGTAGAATATCCTAAACCTGTTGGCGGATGTGATGGATCCGCTCAATGAATCGGGTGTCTTTGTCAGCTTCTTATGGAGTGGGGGATGAGTCATATGAGGTGGTCACCATGGGTAGTGCAACATCAATGGGGCCCAATGGTTGGAATCTCAACTTGATACAGATTTGGATCCAAGAGCTTGATGGGGCTCATAAAGGCCTAAAAATATAAGTTCTAAGAATGGCTTCATAACATAGTTGTGCATAGGCCTCATCGATAAAAACCCAACGTAACTTGAACGGGCTCAAACGGATGTCGTATGCTCAAGATATGATGATCTGTTTTTTTTGCCAAATAGGCAAAAAATGATGCTTGTACAGTTTGTTTAGTGCCACATGGAAGCTGACTGTATAGTTCATATGGCCGTACATATGAAGTCTTATGCATAGTTGGTGTTGATGTGGCAGGGTCCATACAGTTGATCGTACAGTGACTGGGCATACAAACTGACACATGGCAAGGTGATTAGGCATATGGAATGATGATGTGGTAGCTACAGGTGGACCAATCAGGAAGTGACAAGTGTCACCACTGCAAGGGTGACACATGGAACATCCATAGAATGAAATGAAGCACATATGTACGATGACACGTGGGAGATAGTGACTGAGCAAGTGGTTGGTGACAAGGCAAACAGTTGGACCAATGAGCAATTGACACATGGTAGATTATGTTGGCGAGTGGTGAGGTGCCACGTGGCCCAGACATGGGCTGCCACATGGAACCCATGGATTGGTTAAAGTTTATATTTCAAAAATATTTTTGCGCCACCACCAGAATCAAACATGAGACCCCTCAACCGAGCGAAAGACTTGGCAGGGATGGGCTAACCAACCCACCCGTGGGTAATACTTATTAACAATGGCACATAATTTGTATTTATGTTTGATTGGTGGTAAGTCCAGGTGGAAAAGGTTTGGGGCATAGAACCAACCCTCGACAATGTGACCAGAAAACATGTGACCATACCCTCAGCGCGTGGATGTTCCAACCCCTGATCTTGTGGGACACTAGCCCAACACTTGTACATCGTTTATGGAACAAAGGTTAAGGTTATCCTCGGTCAGTCAGGCTAGCCCGCCTACTGAGGCATAAACCTTGGGACTTACATCGGGGGGGGTAGTTCAAAGTTTGGCACGTGGAGCTCAAAAACCATGGCCACATGGTGTTCGTTGAGTCCAGGAGCTGAAAATACAGGGGGCCAGTATGCCAAGAGGTTAGTCTATGGCCACATGCGATGCGCTCGTATGACCATGGTCCAGTAAATAAGGGGATGAGCCCAAATAATGTGCAAAGAGTGGTTTTTAAGCTATACAATAGTGATTTTATTTTTTTATTCAACTATTTTTGAAGATTTTTGGCCCTTTTGGGGGGATATTGGGCCCTTTTTGAGGCCAGATATTGGGAGGAAGTTGGGAGATGGTTACTTACTTCATATCTATATAAAACAGACCTTATTGAGACCATGGGAGGACATTTAGAGCAGGTTAACGCTAAATATTTTCCAAGCCAAAGCCATTTTTATGGAGGGAAGTTGTTGAGGAGCGCACATTTGCGGGCCATTTCTGGGAGCTTCAGTCATCCGATTTAAGTGTTGTTTCTTCTGTTGGGTTATTGAGATCTGGTAGAACAAGACCAAATCAGTTTTGTAACCTTTTGGCACTTTTTTGATGTACTTATTGAGATTTTAACAGAAGTAAGAAAGCCTCACCCAGCATGGATGATTTTAGGGGCTAAATTTCGCTCATGGGCTAATTTTCCATGGTTTTCCCAAAAATGAGATTCGCTATTTTAAAAATGATTCGCCCAAATTCTATACGATAAAATTATTTTACCTTAAAAATCGTCAAAATTTTCTAAAAACTATATAAAATACTTAGAAACTTGAATATTTTTACAAAAATATCGCCAAACATTTATAGTTGACATATGAAGGATTAGTAAGATTCGCCAAGGTTTCTACATTTAAAAATGAATTTACATTCTTAAAATCATCCATGTCACCCACTGAGACAAAAGCCTGGAGACGTAGGCGAGATTGCCAAACTTCGTTATCACATTCATTATTATGGTTTGTTGTTGTTTATGCTTAATTTCAGTTATCTATATGTTTATGTGGTTTTAATAATTCTTCCTCTTTCATCAATCCTCCTAAATGGTTAATAATCACATGCATAATAACTCAACCATAGTCGTGTAAAAGATCTTTTCAGATCAAGTGGTATTACATCTAGTTGACGTTTAGATTTGAGTTTTGCATGTTAACCAGGGAAAAGCTACATCATGGTGAAGGTGATATTGTTGAAGAGAATCCATTGATTGGATTGAGAAATAGAACTTCTCAAAGTGAGAATATGGCATAGGAAGAGAGACTTTCTTAGGATGAGAAAGAGTTTCGAAAAAATTTCTTTGCCATGTCGAAGATGATGAAGGTTTTGTATGAGGATTATTTGGAACGAAAGAGACCAGTTCTTGGTGAATCTTCAAAGGAAAAAGTGAATAAGGAGAGGATCCTCCTCAAATTCCTCCATCACCTCCATCATCACCTCCTTCTTCTCCTTCTTCTTCAAGTTCAAGTTCTATATCCAATACAAAGAAGCATGTCCATAAACATTAGAATGAAATACCTTTATTAAAACTTGATGTTAAATTCGAATTACCCATATATGATAGTGAGGTTAATGCAGAGAGACTTGAAAAATGGGTCAGATAGATGGAGGTCTATTGTAGTGTGCAACAAATCAAGGATGAGGCCACACAAATCAATTTGGCATCATTGATACTTGCAGGAACAACACTCATCTGGATGCAAAGCAAGTTGCAAAATGGCACACAACAAGTGGGTAATGCATTTCCATCATGGAAAAGTTTCATTTATGCACTTAGAAAGAAATTTTATCCTTTGGGTTATAAAGAGAAAGCATTAATTGAATGGAAAGATTTAAAACTAAGAAAAGGACAAACAATGCAAGAACACACCGATGGCTTTCGTAAAATCCCATTGATGTTATATATTTCTTTACATACCCAAGAAACTCTTATGAAGTATATAGGAGGTTTACCTGCACATATTCGAAACATTGTATTCACGTTTGGACCAGCTAATATTTATGAGGTTTATGTTCAAGCGACATACATTGAAGTAAGGAAAACATGTTTTGATGTATCAAGGGAATCGTCTTCAAGGAAAGATGACAAAAGGAAGTGGCATGGAAAGAATTCAAATTCAGTGGCAAGAAAGGAAGAGAAGCCCTCTTGCAAGCATTGAAAGAAAGAGGGGCATGATGAAGACCGTTGTTGGCAATTGCATCCCAAGAAGAGGCCAAAGTGGTTCAAGGAAAATAGAGGCAAATAGTTGTGGCAACAACACGACCCACAGATTTGGGATTAGATTCAAGTGATGAATCTAAGGTCTCATTGGTTGGTATGACAGGTAAAATTTGTGAAGGAATTGATTGTAGAAGTAACTTGTTTCATATCAGGGTAATCATGAGGCACATTAAGGTAGACACATTGATAGATAGTGGATCTCAATCAAACTTAATTTCAGAGGAATTGGTTAAGAAATTGGGATTAAAAACACAGATGCATCATAAGCCTTACACACTTAAATGGGTAAGAAACAATCATAAAATGCACATAACCAAGTAGTGCACATTGAAATTTGCAATTTCATCTAGGTTTGTAGAAGAGGTAACATGTGGTTTGGTGCCACTAAGTGAATGTCAAATGGTCTTAGGTAGTCCATACTTGTATGATCGTAAATAAATCTTCTACAGGGAAAAGAATCAATATCATTTAACCAAAGAAGGTGAAGAATATTTGGTTCATGCTTATCATGTAAATGCAAATAAAACTCTTCAAGCTATGGAACAATTGAGAAATGCAGCTCAAGCAAGAAACACACCTATAATTGTTTCAAATCAAGTAATTGATCTTAAGCAAGAACAAGAGATGATTGTAGAATGGAAAATCAATCACACTTTGCTTCAAGATAAGATAATGTCCTGCAAATATTACAAACATATCAGCTCATTTGCGGTCATATTTTTTATGCTATCATTAGTAATGTTGTCTACATGGATGATAGTGGCTTCAGTAACATGTGACAGGGTACAAATGGCTAACAATATGTTGTCATTTATCATGATTGTGTTATAGTTAATCTTGATGAGGCAGGTGTACATGACAAAGTTCAAAGATAGAGAACAAGTCAGGTGGCCTATCCCGAGCTTGATGAATGGGCAGTAACCTTTTGGGGACCAAAAGGTCCTTTAGTGGGGAGGTTTGATCCATATTTGGATCCAGGAGCTTGATGGGGCTCAGAAAGACCTAAAACTAAAAGTTCTCAGAATGGATTCAAAACGGACGTGTGCATAGGCCTCATCGATAGAAACCCAATGCAACTTGAACGGGGCTCAAACAAACATCGTATGATCAAGTTATGGTGATCTGTTTGTTTTGCCAAACAATCCGTACAGTGCCATGTGGAAGCTGACTGTACAGGCCATACAGTTGACATGGCAGGCACAGTTGGAGCTGACGTGGTAGGGTCTGTACAGCTAACCTTACAATGACTAGGCATAGGGACTGACACGTGGTAGGGTGACTAGGCATATAGACTAATTATGTGGTAGGTGTAGGTGGACCAATCGGGAAGTGACATGTGTCAACACTGCAAGGGTGACACATGGCACATCTGTACAATCACATGTGGCACATCCATACGATGACACGTGGTATATAGTGACTGGGAAAGTGGTTGGTGATAGGATAGACAAGTGGAACAATGAGTAATTGATGCGTGGCAGATTATGTGGGCGAGTGGTGAGGTGCCACGTGGCCCAGACATGGGCTTCCACGTGGAACGAATAAATTGGTTAAAGTTTCGATTGCAAAAATATTTTTTTGCCACCACCAAAATCAAACATGAGACCTCTCCACCAAGCAAAAGACTTGGCAGGGACGGGCTAGCAAGCCTGCCCGTGGGTAGTAATTATTAACAACGACACATAATTTGTATTTATGTTTGATTGGTGGTAAGTTCGAGCTGAAAAGGGTTGGGGCCTAGCCCCAGCCCTCAAAAATGTGACCAGAAAACATGTGGCCATACCCTTTGACCTATGGATGTTCCAGCCCTTGATCTTTTGGGATATCCCATAGAACCCAGAGCCACTAGCCTAACACTGGTACATCATTTATGGCGCAAAGGTTAAGGTTAGACCCGGTCAGTCGGGCTAGCTTGCCAACTAGGGGATAAAACTTAGGCTTTCCATCAGGGGGCCAGCTCAAATTTTACCGTATGGAGCTCAAAAATCATGGCCACATGGTGTTCGTTGCATCCAGGAGCCGAAAAATGCATGGGGCCAACATGCCAAGAGGTTAGCCCGTGGCCACATGGGATGTGACCATATGCCCATGGGCCAGTAAATAAGGGGTTCCACCCAAGTAATGTGAAAATATTGGTTTTTAAACTATACAATAGTGATTTTATTGTTTTATTCAACTGTTTTTGAAGATGTTTTGCCCTTTTGGGGGGGTATTGGGCCCTTTTTTAGGCCAAATATTGGGAGGAAGTTGGGAGATGGTTACCAAATTCATATCTATATAAACCAAGCCTTATTGAGGCCATGGGAGGACATTCATAGAAGGTTTATGTTGAATATTTTCCTATCCAAAGCCATTTTTATGTCGGGAGGAGGTTGAGGAGCGCACCTTTGCAGGTCATTTCGGGGAGCTCCGGTCATCCAATTTGAGTGTTGTTTCTTCTATTGGGTTATTGAGATTTGGTAGAACAAGACCAGATCAGTTTTGTAACATTTTGGAACTATTGTGATGTACTTATTGATATTTTAACATAAATAAGAAATCCTCACACACTTGGACAAAGGCCCGTAGGCGTAGGCGTAGGTGAGATTGTCGAACTTGGATATCACATTGGTGTTTATGGTTTGTTGTTGTTTATGCTTCATTTTAGTTTTGTATATGTTTATGTGGTTGTAATATTTCTTCCTCTTTCTTTAAAATTCCTAAATGGTTAATAAACACATGCATAATAACTCAACCATAGTCGTGTAAAAGATATTTTTGGATCACAACCCCACCTGAAAAGGGTTATGGCTAGTTGAGCTATGCAGGGATTGTTTGTAGCTATGATGGACATAGGGAAGACTCATCCCATGCGCGGGGATGATTTTAATTGTACATTCATAGGATATGTATGATCATCTGATTGACGACCTCAATTTGTTCATTTGTCTGGGGGTGGAAGGAAAAAGATTTGGTGAGCTTGGTATCCAGGAGTGACCAGAGGCTTGACCAGAATGTGTTGAGGAACCGACTGTCACAGTCTAAGATAATGGTTTGTGGGATCCAAAAATGTACACATAATTGTTCAAATAATAGCTTGGTAGTGGCTTATGTTGTGATGTTCTTCTTACAGGCGGCTAAAATCGCCATATTGGAAAAGCGATCAACAACCATAAAAACATATTCATTTCCCCTCTTGGTGTATGGGAGGCCTGACATGTAGTCCATTGAGATGGATTCCCATGGCCTATTAGGAGTAGACAGAGGGGTGTATAGGCTATTTCTTAGTGGTCATTTTGGAAATAGTGCAGGCGGTGTAGGACCTGGTATACTTGTCAACATCCTGCCAAAGTTTTGACCAATAGAAATGTTTCTGCAACACTACCACTGTCTTTTTGACGCCAAAGTGTCCTGCCACCTAACTGTAGTGAGCTTCCCAAATTAGCTTCAGGCACTCGCTTGATGGAACACAGAGATGGCACAGACGACACAACAACCCATATTGAATATGGAAGTTAGCAACCACTAAATTGGTGCCCAACATTTGGTAGGTGGTAGAGAAGTCAGGGTTTGTCTCATAGAGGTGGGGCCATCCAGAGCTCTCGTGGCCGCAAGATTCTAGCACCATGGTGAGTGTCATAACTGGAGGTCGGTTGAGGAAATTAGCAACTCGATTGGTACTTCCTTTTCTATACTTGATGTTGAGGTGGAACTGTTGTAAGTATGTGGACCACTTCTAATGGAGGTCATTCTACAATTTTCCTTGGGTATGCATGAACTATAGTGGCTTTTGATCAGTGTGGATGATTGTCTCCTTCCCAAGAATGTAATGTCTCCACTGGCACATGCTTTTACAATGGAGTAATTTTTTTTCTCATAAGTAGGGTACTTACGGACAACACCTAATAGTTTTTCACTATGATATGCCACTGGGTGGGCGTGTTGAGTGAGAACGATGCCGACAACATAGTCTGAAGCATATGTCTCGATCTCAAAAGAATGTTGTAGGTACGGTAATGAAAGTAATGGGGATGAGCACAAACATTTCTTTAAGTCATCGAAGGCTTTTTGTTTGGATAGGCCCCACACAATTGTTTCCTTATCGCCACCCCTGGTTACTTAGCTGAGGGCCCATGCTATATGAGAGAATCCCAACACGAACCTGTGATAGAAATTGGAGAGGCCCAAGAAGCTCTGAAGTTCAGTAAGAGTGGTTGGGGATGGCCAATCATGGATGACCTGGATCCTGGTTGGATCTAAATGCACACCATGTCGATCAATGATATAGCCTAAGTAATGGACCCTTCCATGCCGAAGACCATTTTTCCAAATTTGCATATAGTTTGTGTTGCTGCAGGGTGTGTAGCACCTATTGAATATGATGCAAGTATTTCACCCAAGTCTTGTTGTAGATGAGGATGTCATCCAGATTGTTGGCACAAGGGAAGACCCAAGGTTCAACACTACAACAATGCAACAACAAAACCCTAACTACCAGCCCTTTCGGCAACACCTACGAAGTAGATGAAGTCTCACCTGAGGTAGAGGAAGGGGGGGTTGTAGGACTCAAGTGTCTACAACCTAGCTAGGACACAGATCTATGATCACAATACTTAACATAGCACTTAGAAATTAGTGTTCATTAGTCTTTGACCGCTATTCACATCGTAGGTAAAAACCCTAATTACATAACAACACAATATTCAACAAGATCTAAGAATATCTAACCATTCGGCACATATCA
Source organism: Picea engelmannii (assembly GCA_009831015.1). Lineage (NCBI taxonomy): Eukaryota > Viridiplantae > Streptophyta > Pinopsida > Pinales > Pinaceae > Picea > Picea engelmannii. Next base: position 980,149 of record ML777639.1, read on the forward strand.
TCAAAGAAATCTAGCATTCATTCATGGTATTAAGCACTCAACATTCATAGATCTATCTATCATAATAGTATACTAAGAAAATACAAGAATAATATATCATGAAGCGCATAACATAGGATATATGTGGTTCACCCCAGTGTGGGGCGACGTCCACCAACTCTTCTCCTCTTTATTAGCTTCTTCCAATCTTCTTACATGAACAGATCCACATAGCCAACTCCACATAGGACAGGAGATCTGCGTGAACCCCACCATATCCTCCTTCCCCGAGTTAGGTCAAAGTATAGGGCCTTTATACAATCTATTCACACAACACTACAAAACTCTTGCACTTATCTCTGCAAGCCTTAACACATCCATGCACCAAGCCAACTAGCCATGCACTAAGTCAATCAATGACTTGTAACCACTTCTTACATCTCCTAGCTACTTATTTATACATTAAAAAAAGGGGCCTAAGCATGGGTAAGACCCATGGGCTGACATCTGATACCTGTTACATGAACCCTAAACCCAAAAATCCCACAAAAAGGAGACACAATCCTGTGAACTTCACTTCGCCTGGGCACTCCGTCTTCGACTAGCCTGTTGAAGTCCCAAAATTTGTCAAACATGACCAAGGTTATCCAAAAATTGGTCGAGGGACAAAAGGACCCCAACACTCACATGTGACTCATCCTGAGTCACTCTGATCTAGGAACCTCTACTTCGAAGGCCTCGAGCTTAGCTCAAGATGTCTCAAATTTCTGCTTCCCCAGAGCCTCCTTCTCGATGAGCTCCTGAATGAATTTCTCGATGATAGGTCCTTTCAAGCATTGTTCCACTGTGGTGACCACTTTCTCCAATTGTGCACCTCGTCCCTCGATCTCTTCAAAATGTGTGCAAGATTTGTCCTGTACTGGTTGAAGTCTATGGGTCACTTCCATGACTCTACTCTAGATAGCATGGACCTGGTGCTGACTGTGCGTTGTTCTTGTGACCTTTTCATCTTCTCGACTACTGAGAGAAGTTTCAGTTTCACTTGCATTGTCGACGCCTGTTTTTTTTCCACCTGGAGTTGGGCCTCCAATGTCCTTAGCTCTAGGTTTTCTGCTAAGTTCTCATAGGTCTGCACACTTCGGGAACTCAATTGCTTACATTCTAAGGCCAATTACTTTATTCTATCTACTATGCTCCTGGTAGTTTCTTCCCTCTAGTCTCACACTTCCTGCGGAGTGCTTGGCACTTCTTGCAATTCTAGTTCTGCTACTTGCACTTGGAGTTGTTGAATGGCCTCAACAAGATTTGCCACTTGGCTCTCAGTTGTTTCATCTTCCATCTATTCTAGGCCCGACATAGAGAAAAGTGCTCTAGTGACTACTTCTCTAACTCAAATCTACTATATGATTAGTTGATCTTTCTCTCTCTGGATCTGCTCTCTATCCTCTACAAACTTCGCCTGGAGGTAATCTTTCTCTTGTTGCGCAACTCAACTTTTATCTAGGGCTTCCTCCTTTTATTGCTTCAAGGCCTCTATGGCCTATTATTTTTCTTCTTGTACACGACTAAGGTGAGCCTTTGTTGCATCTGCTAATATGTGTAGTTGGGTAGGAAAATCATGCAAAGGACACTGCACAGTTGGAATAGAGGGCTTCTTATACCCCTTTCAACTCTGCTTCGATCTGTTTATACATTGTCTCATGTTTGGCTTCGCTTCACTGCAAAATGTCCTCGTAGGTGTCTAATACAATGGTGATGATGAGGTCAATATCATCCACCCTAAGTACAGTCTATAATTGAGGCTTATTGGCTCATGACTTCTTTTGCGCTGAGGGTTTATTTGTAGAAACCTTTTATTTCTTGGATGTCTCGACCTCTGTAAGGGGATATTTTGGCAGTGTCACTTTGACCTATTTTTATTTTTCTTCTTCCCCTTCCTCCTTTTGGTCTACTTCATTACCTCCTCCTCCTCAAGGTGAATCTGGTGTAGTCTCTTATGATGCACTATGCATTTCCTGTACTTCTTCCTTCTTCATCTTCTAGCTACTTCATGTTCCATCATACTCTTCTCGGGTGACTATAGGACTTCCAATGAGTTTGGGGTCAGAGAGTTCTGTCTGTTCGACATGTACAAGGAATTATGTAGGCCATTCCTTGGTTATTTCTTCCATATCTTCCTCAGTGATTTCTTCCATATCTATTGGCCTGAACCTATGAAGTGTATTCAGCGTCATGTGGGGGAAGGATCCAGTGGCCCTCTTCAGCTGCAAGTAATAGGTTTGGAACACCACATTAGACTGCCATTTCTTCACCATGTCACTCAAATACCATAGGGTAGTGAACCTCACAGCCATAGGTTCAGACATCTCGACTTTCAAGAAGTTCACTCCCTCTGGCATCTCCCAAATGATAAAGGCGACGAGAATCAACAGCCAGCTGAAGTGAAACTCATAGCCCTCATCTTTCACTTCTCGGCAATCCTACTCCAATTAGTTGACGAGGTAGCTTGCCCAGTTCATCTGCAACCCTTCAATGCATTTTCTTGTGAGGTCGACGATGAACCTCATGACCTATGTTGGTATTTTCTTCCTGACGACCTTACCAGTGATCAACTGGCAAGCTAGGCACACTGCACCATTTTTAATGGAGGCTACCTTGTAGCCCCACTTCCCTTTCTCCACATTGCCATAGGTGTATTTTATTCACTGCGCCAGGGTGCGATCTGCAGCTTTCCCTGGGTAAAAATCCTGCAGATCTAGTCCTTGCATGCTTAATCCAGTGATCTGGTGGATTAGCATCGAATCTACAGTGATCTACCTATCCAACCACAGGTAACCTCCATGGAAACATGACAGGAGGATTTAAATGCACATGTTAACCTCCTGATGTCTATCAAAGTGTGGTATCTTCATCACATTAAGTATTGTTGATCTTGTGATAGCCATGGTCCATGGCTAGGGGATTATCTTCAACTTCTTCCCCGTTGTCTTTGTCAAGTACTTATGTGGTGGAAGAATTCCATAATTCGTGCAATCACCTAAGTTGAAATCACTAATTTTGAGCATCATAATCTATCCTAACTGTGGTAAAGATGCACATATCCCCTTCGGGAGGTACGCAGTGATCAGTGTATAGTCAACGTCCCTTAGGATGCTATCACAACTAACTGCACTAACTAGAGGTGAGATATATTTGGGTAGGACTGATGGGATGAGCTTCACATTCGCTAAGTCATCGCTATGCTTTCATTGTTTCTCTATCGTAGTTTGGGAGGGCCCAGATCGACGTGCAGTTGACGGGGATGCTTGCAATCCTCTCGTCAATGAGGCATGTACTCCTGTGGACATGAACTTCTCAACCATAAGGTCAATCAAAATCTCTTCAACAGATTTCTCTACCACACTAAGGGAACCCGACATACATGCTCGAGATCATATATCTCAGGTAGGTGGACAAACACTCAAGGTAGCATAATGGGTGGTTAGGTCTCAGTAAGAACTGTGTGATATCAAACAGTTCTCTATGGTCTCGGATAATCACAATTTGCAAAAGTGTCCCTGATGAGGCATCCGACAGGTTAAATAGAAAAAGTCATAATGGACTCCTCCAACGAGCAGGAATCCCTCAATCAATACAATTGCATCTATTATGGCGCGGTCCCAACGATCCAATGGTGATCGTTCCGGCAAGAATTGTGTTTCTAGCTATTCTGGAGCATCGTTCTAATGGTTGGGATGCATTCACCGGTCATATTTCTTCATCGTGGTGAAGTGCTAGTCTGTGTTGTTCTGCTATTTTGGCAAGGTTCAAGTTCTGCAAGCCTTCTTTCTGCGAAGTCCACTCTGGAACCTCCTACAATTTCTCTAGCTTTTCTTTCTTCTTACTGAGATTTCTGGCCTTCTTCCCTATGATCTGAGTCACTAGGTTCCTCTTTCCATTGTTTTTCTTCTCTTCTCTTAGCATAGTAACTTCGTGCTATTGAGTTTCTTTCACAGGGTTCGAGGGTGATACTTCTTCTCTTACTATTTCTGGATTAGGTACTCTTCTCTCCTACATGGATAAGTCCTTTAAGCCTTCTTTTGTTCTTTCAACTTTGACAGCTAGGTCTCTGGCCCTCAGTTGATTCGAATTGTCCTCTTGTTCTTTTATTAAGCGCGTTACTCTCCTAGCCATGAAATCCATTAATTCTTGATTTTTCTGTTCTATAGCTTCCTCTTCTTCTTTCCTTCGGGTCTGATCTCTCTCAATCCAAGTCCTTCCTAACAAAATTGAAAAAGGAGTGTTTTTCTCAACAAACTTAATGTTAAATTTTTAATTCAAATGAAGTACCAAGGCAAGTGTTTCTCTTCCCTAGGTGCCCAAGGGGAGAAATGGCCGAATGTGGTTCTTAGTCAAATTAATTTGTGAGATGCAAATTAAAAGATAACTTTATGATTAAAGTGAGGGTGAGTGAAGAGACACCAAATCTCAGCCACCCATCTAATCTAATCTTAGTCGTTAGATTAGAAAACTCCTCACCTTCCCTCAT
>ML777639.1:989205-1027404 GCA_009831015.1 Picea engelmannii
ACCAAATCTCAGCCACCCATCTAATCTAATCTCAGCCGTTAGATTAGAAAACTCCTCACCTTCCCTCATGAGGTTGATTAAGGCAAGTGGGCGCACCCATTCTTGGGTAAGAAGTAGAAGAAATCTTGGTGAGAGGCCAAGAGACTCTTGGTGAGATGCCAAGAGCAAGGGAAGCTGAAGCATTCTTGTTGAGAGAACAAGAGAGAGCAAGAGAGAGGTCGAGCTGAAGAAAAGAGATAGCAGCAGAAATTTTTGGGAGTATTGGCATGCATTCCAAGGCTCCCGAATAACATTGAGTGGCATAGAACTTGAATCTTAGCAGAGTTTTGGCACGAATTTCATGACAGTCTGTACAACATTAATTGTCGTATAGTTGTACGAATTTATGGTTCAGAAATTGAGGAGCAAAGCTACAGGAATGTCCAGATAAGTTTGTGTAAATATCTGAAGATGAATATGCTGTAAAAGAATTTCTCAGAAGCTCATAAATAATACAAAGCCCTCTCTAACTGGTTTTCCCCTTGTGGGTTTTTCCAAGGTCGAAGTTAGACCGAAAATATTTGTGTCTATATTTTCTGAGTTTTGCATATTGCTGATATTTTATTTCTGCGTTGAAAACGATGTTCAGAATTCTCATGTTTCAGTTCTGAAATTTATTTCTGTTAAGTTTTTTTTATGTTGAAACACCGTTGTGAGTATATGCTGAAACACAGTGCTGAGTCTTATGCTGAAACACCGTTGTGAGTATATGCTGAAACACAGTGTTGAGTCTTATGCTGAAACACCGCTGTGAGTATATGCTGAAACACAGTGCTAAGTCTTATGCTGAAACACCGCTGTGAGTATATGCTGAAACACAATGCTATAACATATGCTGAAACAGTGCTGAAACTAAGTTTGGCATTTAAATTTGGCAGAAAAATCAGTGAGACTGAAACTGGGTTGGGGTTTTGAAAAATTAACACTTAATGACCTCAAATTCTTCTTCTGTAGATGTTCCATGGGCAACCATAGGTATATGGGTAAGTCTTCCACATAATGTTATCAGCTTTCCTTTAAACAATCCTATTCCTCCCAATGAAGGAATCATACTAGGCTTTCCCAAAATTTCCCAAGTACTTTCTGCCATAATGTTCTCCTGTGTTTCTTCATCCAATACATAGTGTATGTTGAAGCCTCCTATTATTGTTTCTATGCACTGCTTCTCTTTTAAGATCTCTGGTAAAATGATGTCTCTATGATCATTCAATTTTTATAGCATCTGCAATAATATAGCCTATGCTTCTTTCTATTTTTTTAGCATATTATTAGCCTCTTGATCTTCTTCATGGTTTTCTTGTCTTATATTCATATTTTCAACTTTAGCAATCATATGGAAATACAAAACCTCATGATCCATAGCTTTACAACAAAGAAAACTAGGACCTCTACCAGGGCATTCCTTAGCAATATGTCCCGGTCTTGTACAAATATAACAAAGATTCAATCCTCTCTTTCTCTTAAATGATCCCCAACCTTTCCTATACTGCACACTGGGATCATAGTGATGGACCTACAAAAAATTCTTTCTAGGATCCTGCATCCACTTGTTAGTCAAAAAAATCTTCCTATACAATAACATGCCTTTCACCATTTCTATCAGGTCTATTCATATCGAATCTTCTTTCTTCTAGTTGTGCCCTAGTTTTCAGACTAGGAATTTTTTTATCAAACATACTTAGATCCATTCTTTCAAAACAAAAACTTCCACTTGTCTAACCTTTATCAGAGAACAAAGATTTAAGATATTACCTCTTTTCTTCATATCTGGTTCCTTTCTTAGCATAGAGCTTCACAAGTCAAGTAGAATACTACATAATACAACAACGGATCTATGCAAAGAGATTTCTCTTTTCTTCAATTCCCAGCAATCACAGTTTTAGGTCTCAACAACGGAACCATTTGTTGGCATAGGGGAAGACCCAAGGATCAACGCTACAACAACGCACCACCAAAACCCTAACTATCATCCCTTTTGGCAACACCTGCAAAGCATATGAAGTCTCACCTGAGGTAGACGTGGGGGGGTTGCAGGACTCAAGTGTCTACAACCTTGTTGGGACACATATCTGTGATCACAATACTTAACAGAGAACTTATCAATTAACATTCATTATTCTTTGACCCTTATTCACATCATGGGTAAAAACCCTAATTACATAACAACACAATATTCAAGAATATCTAAGCATATCTAACCATTCGGCACATATCATCAAATAGATCTAGCATTAATTCATGTTATTAATCACTCAGCGTTCATAGATCTATCTATCATAATAGTATACTAAGAAAATACAAGAATAATATAGGACAAAACACATAACATGGGATATATGTGGTTCACCCCAGTGTGGGGCTACATCCACCAACTCTTCTCCTCTTTATTAGCTTCTTCCAATATTCTTACATGCACAGAGCCACACAGCCAACTCCACATAGGACAGAAGATCTGTGTGCACACCGCTAGATCCTCCTTCCCTGAGTTAGGTCAAATCACAGAGCCTTTATACTATATGTGCACACAACACTACAAAATGCTTTCACTTAGCTCTACAAGCCTTAACACATCCATGCACCAAGCCAACTAGCCATGCACTAATTTGATCAATGACTAGTAACCACTTCTTACATTACCTAGCTACTTATTTATACATTACCAAAAGGGGCCTAAGAATGGGTAATGCCCATGGGACAACATCCCATACCCGTTACATAAACCCTAAACCCAAAAATCCCACAAAAAATGGACGAGATCCTATGATCTCCGCTTTTCCTAGGCGCTCCTTCTTTGACCATCCTGTCGAAGTCCCAAAATTGGTCAAACATGACCAACATTCTCCAAAACTTGGTTAGGAGAAAACATAGATACATCACTACAAAAGTATTGGTGAAATGGCATAGGATATCATCCATCATCCTCATAAACGTTGTTGGAGCATTTTTCAGATCAAAGGGCATGACCAACCATTCAAAAAGACCTTTATTTGACTTGAAGTCAGTCTTCCATACATCTTCCTGTTCTATTGGGACTTGGTGGTAGACAGACTTTAGATCAATCTCACTGAAGTATTTGGCCCTCGTGAACTTATCAAGGAGGTCGTTGATTTAGGGAATCAAGTACCAATTTTAGACTGTGATTTTATTTAGGGCACGGTAATCAATGCAGAGTCGCCAGGTCTCGTCTTTCTTCTACACCAGCATGATTGGGCTTCCACAAGGAAATGAGATGGGATGTATGTGCCCCTTGTGGAGAATTTCTTGTATCTTCCTATTGATATCCTCGTTTTCTAAAAGAGAGCGGAAATAGACTGGCCCATTGGGTAGCAGTGTGCCTGGGGTCAGACTAATGGGATGCTTGACTTGGTAGTGCAGGTACCCCGGTAGTAGAGGAGAAGATATATGAGTATTCTTCCATGACCTTATCCACTTGCTTATGTTGTGTGGAGATATTGGTCACAGAGGCCTTGGATGTGGCTGTGATCTTTCGCTCACTCTTAGAGAGAACCATGAAGAAGAAAATTTCCCAGTCTGAGAGATCACCTTCCTACATTGCTTAGCAGAGATCAAGGAAATAGCTCTAGGAGGGGCTGCCTCGAGTATCCTGTACTATTTCCTGTTCAAAGTAATAATAATAATACGAGGCCTAAACTCATATACAACATGATGTTTCCATAAATAAGGTTGGCCCAAAAGAACATTACAAACTTCAAGAGGAGAAACATCACACAATACCTCATCTTTGAAGGGCTTGATGTCATATGACACACTATTGGTTGATGCGGAGATCGCTTCCTTGGAGGAGCCATCCAATGGTGTATGGTTTTGGGTGCGACATTGTTGGCATGGATAGTCGCTTGACGACCTCTACTGAGATGAGTTTCTTCTGGCTACCGCTATCAACGATGAAGTGTAGAGGGGTGCCTTGTACCCACATCTATTAATGGAAGAGGTGCTTGCCTTCTTTTGGCTCATATGGTTCACCAGGATGGAGCTTGGTGGTAGAAACCGTGGCAATGGGTTCCACATTAATGATTTGTATTCCCCTTTCAAGTTCTAACTCAGAGTCTGAAACCGCATCTGAGTCAGAGGCTTTCACTTTGGCCACCCGTGATGGATTTGAGCAGCAATCAACAGTGTTATGCCAGGGTCTCTTATGGAAGTCACACCACTTCCCAATATCTTTCTTTGTCTTTATGGTTTCCTTCTTTGTTTGCATCTTGGAATGGTTGTCCTGATACTTTCCATATTTTCTCTATCCTTTGTTCTGTGGGTTGGGGCCACCCCTTCCTGGCTTTTTCTGTGAGGGGTTCCCGGGCCCAAATTGTCGCGCCTTTTGTTTGATCTTATGCTTGATTTTGACGGCATATCAGAAGGTCGTGCCCAAGGACGAGATGTCTAGAAATTCCATTTCAGTCTAGATGTATCTATGTAGAGCACCATGATACTTGAGCACCATATGTCACTCTGAATCTTTGATACCCAGCTTGGTGCGCAAGGTATGGAAGATATTTGTGAACTATGGCACTGCTTGGTCTCTTTTTTGTCATAGTGTGGTCCATTTGGTATACAAGTCATCATAACTTCTGACAGGGTAGTATTGTTTTTTAATAGCATCCCTGAAGGATTCCCAGGTGGTTGTGACTATAAATAATGAGGGTTCCTATGTTTCCTTTTGCTCACAGAAAGTTTCCCACCAATATTTGACATGGGGAATGACTTTGAGGAGTGCAAAAGTAATATTTTCTGTATTCAAAAAGTTATGGATAGAAAAATAGTCTTCTAGTAGATTCAACTAGTTGTCTATAGTATCTACATCTATCTGACCTTCAAATATAGGAATATCGAAGTTCATTTGTACCTTGAAGGGGTTGGTTCCTCTACTCGAGGAAGATGTGTCACCTATTGGTAGTCGTCAAAGGATTTGCGTGAAACTATCCATCATCTCATTCCTCTATTGCATGAGGGATTCCGCAAGAAAAATTTTGAAAGTATTTCTTGTCCCTTCATCTTTCTTTTCTCCTACCATGAGAGGTCACTTGGGCATGCGAGATATTTTTTCCTCAAGAGAAACAAGCTCGAGACCCAATTCTTTGTATCCTGACCTCATTGGGGACATGCATTAAGACAACAAGGAGAAGATGGCTCTGATACCATTGATATGAATTTTATGAGAAGAACAAAATGAATACAAAATATTAAAATATTCTTAACAAAGAATAACAGAGATACAATAAAAATGGTTTTCTATTCAATGAGGAAATAAGTTGAAACTATAAAATGCAGTGGAAAACAAGCTTGTTGGAATGGTGACACCTGCGCTCATTCACAAGAAGATGATTACAATGATCATTTGAAGGCCTTTTTACAATAAACATGAATGTCAAAAACCCTAGGAGATGAAGCGCCAAAATTCATGTGGGCCCCGTTTAGGTAAGTTATTACATCAACTTCCCAGGGTCGTAACTTTTGCATACGATCTTCGTTTTAGGTGCATGATATCCCATTGAAAAAGGTATCATCAAGGAGATTCATTTAAGGGGCTCAATCAGAGCCTTTGGCTATCATTAAGAAGATCGATCTCGAAAAACCTTCATTTAGGCCCTCAAAATGCCCCCAGAAGTTAAAAATTGCTAAAAATAGTAAATTGCCAAAATTGCCAAAAACCTGTTTTGAGTGAGTTGGAAAAGTTGGGTGGCCACCGATATCCACCTGGATCACACAAGGTTAGAAACTATAAGGTTTCCTACACCTAAAGTGAAGATAGAATATGTTGAGGTTGCATCCCAGGAGATAGATGATGGCCCAACCAAAGCAGGAGAGAAAGACTTAGAAATTAGGCAAATCCAGCAACAACTAAAAGTGGCTCATCATGTGATTGCTCAGTTTTATCAAGAAAATATAGAGATGAGGAGGAATCTACTTGAGAGAAGTTTTAAGGAACAAACACTACAAGTCAAGACATATCCTAAAGTGAAACATCCAAGGGAATTTTGTAAAACCCTGAGGCCACAGTTGTAGCCAAGCCTACAACACCTCTGACAAGATCCTCAGCCAAGAAGAATAGTCCATACATACAGGGAAATCAAGAAGGAAATGAGATACCTCCTACTTCACCCATAGAAGGAGAAAAGAACATAAGATGGCTTAATAAGAAGTTGAGGCAAGATCAAGATAAAATAATTAAGCTCAGGGAAGAAAAGAGGATATCAGATGAAATAGCCATGAAACACTTTAAAGAATGCATACCATCTAGAGAAAATGACTGTGCATCCCTTTCCAATGCCCAATCAAAATTGAAGAGAAATACAGCTTTGTTCAGGCAAGTGGGAAATTTGAAGGTAAAAATATTAACACTAAGAAAGGAAAACATGCATCTTAAAAAAAGGTTGCAATTGAATGATGAAGCTAGAAGAATATTAGAGCTACTTGCAGAAGTAGAATAAATATGAAAGGGGGAAAACTCCCAATTTTGTCCTTTTTGAGGAAAGGAGACAATATAGTTGCAAACTAAATAATGATTAAATGAGGAAGAAATTAGCTAAGTTTAAACTCATTGTTATATAAACATCTTTTTGAAGTCCCTATGCTTTTGTTCCAGACAATTTTAACAGTGTGAGTCACCCCTTTTAGCAGCTGCAAATTTTTACTAATAAAACAAGCATACACAGTACTTGCGTAGCGAGCCAGTGCTACACAAATGTTGTAGTAATATATAACTGAGAAGGACAACATGAAAAGTTAAGTATACCTTAGTTGAGGTCAAATTTTTGTTTATATCAATGGTTTCCACTTGGACCTGCACAAATTTCAAGAAAGCCCAGTACACTATGCAAACATTGTAGGTAGCATTTGCATAGCGCTAGCACCAGACCTCTATGAAAAGGTGACAGAGCTACATGAAAGCACAACATTTCTCTCGAAGGGATCTCCATATGAACGTGATGACTCATCCACACTTCAGAATAGAATGTATCTTGGATATTTAATTGTATAAGATATGTTTGTTTTGCATTAAATAGGGTAAAACAAACTTACTATTTTTAGTAAAGTTGTTTTTGAGTTGTCCTCTTCTATTGTAAATAGATCCACTATTGTATTTAGGAGGAATTTGACCCCTAGTAACCTAGTATGGCAAGTAGGATCCTATATATTTAGATCATTTTGATGTAAAAAAATGATGAGTTCGAAGAACTATAGTATTTTTTACCTTGATTGTAAATCTTTGAATCTGAATGGAATGAAATGCAGAAGTCTTGAGCCTTCATCAAAGAGATTCTAATGGTGATGACCTGGCAGTGTGTTCCTTGTATTTTGTATGTACATTTTTTGTCTCTACTTGCATCTCATTTTTTCCTCTCTTTAAATTGATTTTTAAGAGTTAGAATTCATCTAAAAGGTGCTCTAAACTCAAAGAATTTAAACTTTGTCCTTTCTTCCTAATTAGGTCAGAATTCATCTATATGATGCTCTGATGTTGTTATGTGTTGCTTTCTTCCTCTTACACCCTCTATAACAAATCTAAAATGGAAGGTTTCATTCACCAAATTTCTCCTTTGTTCCTCTGTGAGGTTCTATCTACCAAACATCAGTTTCATTTCTTGTCAATATTTGACTCCATAGCCCAAAAAACATCCTTCTCCTCCTTGCCAACAAAACTTTATTAAATCCATTCAAAACTTTGGAAACCCTATCCATTGTTATATCAAGAAAAATTGTCTATCAAACACTAAGTGACAAGAGAGATCCCTCTTTGAACTGAGTAGTCTAGTACCCATCTCTAAAGAGGTTTGTGGTTACCTTTGTAGGTTTTTTCCTTAGCCAGAACAATTTACTTAGTGCTAACACACTCAAAGATGTTGAATACATAGGACCACATTCATTGGAATGAATTAGATCAAGAATAGTTGCTACTTTGTTGTCACTACTTAGAAAATAATTATTTGTTTACTTGCCAAGAGCACACCTCCTGGTGCTCTGTACTAAACTCTGGCACTCTAGTCACAATCTATCTCAATATTCTTAGAGCCCCATGATGAAAATCGGACATCCTCTTATGCCATAACTCACAAAGGTCATTTCTACTAGTACTATGGATCAATGCTCTAGCTGGCTGAAACATGATCTTGTACAACTTCTCATGTTGGATCCCAATCACTTTGGCCAAAGTGAAGTTGGATCCCTTAGGATAGAAGATCACATTCCCATCATGGAACAACACCTCATATCACCTATCCTCAATAGTGGAAACTAAAATCGAGTTCTTATTCAAGCCCGAAACATATAGGACATATCCTAGCAACATGGGAGGTAGAGACTCCCTCTGAAATTATATTTTCCCACTACCAACTTCCTTGACCACCGATTCATCTCCAAATACCACCTCAAGATCTCCAATCTCTGTAATATCATTGAGATACTCACGGACACCTATCATATGGTGGGAGGATTCATTATCAATGTACTAAATACTAGTAGATGATGCTTTAGAGGAAAGACAAACCAAAAATGAGTACTCCTTCTCAAACCTATGGCAAAAATCCTTCACATCTATTGAAGTTGCAATCTGCTTATTATTCTTATTAGGAAATTTTCCAACATGGTACCCAAACTTATGACATGAAAAGCACTTGATTTTTCTCATCTCCTTCTTCCATTTACCCTTATACATGTTCCCACCCATGTAACCCTTCTTGGACTTGTTCTTGCATTTAGTTGCAAGTTCCAAATTCTCCTCTTCATTTATAATATTCCATATATAAAAAGTATCCAAAACATAAATAAAATGCTATAAATGGAAGATGAACAACAATTTAACCAAAACATCACCACAATAATACCAAAATGATACTAGAATAACACCAGAAATAGAACTTTGATTACTGAGAGCAATGTTCACTTGCCTCTTTGAGGGGGAAACCTCCGACAGAGCCGAGCTCTATTACAATAATATAAAAGAAAATATTTATCATACCCTCGACTCCTATTTGTATTAAATATGTCTATCAAAAGAACCATCTAGAGGAAGATCCTTCTAGAAGCAGAAGCTTCTATTAGGTCTTCTTACATTCAACTTATTCTTCCTTATTGTTAGGCCCTATTAATATTGACCTTTATTACATCGGGATATATTATTCTACCTACGTGAGGAGTTAGGTACCTAACATGTCCTCCCCCTTAAAAACAAACTTGTCCTCAAGGCTTGAGATGTGGAAATTGTTACAGAATGGTAGTTGGTTCCCAAGTGACATCTGTTGGGGTTGTATCTTTCCACTGGACTAGAACTTCCTTGAAGGTTCACTGACAGAGGCGATGCTCACGCTAGTTCAAACCTGCTTCTGGTTGTAGCCAAATGGAGTCTTCTTCGTCCAACTCGAGAAGGTTGGTTTGAGTTTGGAACTTAGTTCCAATCACCTTCTTTAAGAAGGAAACATGAAAAACAAGATGTAGCTTAGAATGACTAGGAAAATCTAACTGATAGGCCACCTATCCCACATGCTTGAGAATGGTATAAGGACCATAAAATTTGAGCACCAGTTTATGAAAATGGTCAACCTTGAGGGAATTTTGCTTGTAAGGTTGCAGTCGAAGAAACACCTGATCCCCTTCTGCAAATTGGCATTCAAAGCAACCTTGATCTGCTTGTTTATTCATGCAATTCTTGGCCATGACCAAATTATCTTGAGGCTATGGAGAATAGCCTCTCGAACTGTAAGTGTTTGGTCCACCGCATATACCTTTGAGACACTTGGTAAATATGAGAGAACTGAAGGTGGAATTTTTCCATATACTTCTTCAAAAGGAGTCATGTGGGTAGTTGTATGGTATGAAGTGTTGTACCACCATTAAACTCATGGTAACCATTGAGCTCACTGATTTTGATTTTCTGATGAAAAACACCTCAAATATGTTTCCAAACACTTGTTGACAACTTCAGTTTGACCATCCATCTGGGGATGATAAGATGTGATGAGATGCAATTCGGTGCCTTGTAGCTTGAACAATTCTTTCCAAAAATTGATGGTGAAAGTTGGGTCGCAATCAGAAACAATAGAATGCAACATGCCATGAAGATTGAATACCTGATCCATGAAAAGTTGAGGCACATTGGATGTCGTAAATGGGTATTAATTAGCAAAGAAATGAGAATACTTGGAAAGGTGATCAACAAACACCATGATGACTGATTTATTGCCTTATTTAGGTAATCCTACAATAGAATCCATAGAGATATCTCACCAAATAGCAGGTGGAATCGGAAGCAGTTGTAGTGTGCCAGGAGATTTGACTATTTCTCCCTTGTTTCATTGAAACACAGCACATTCAACCACAAAATTACGAACGTCCTGTTTCATGCCATCCCAGAAAAAAGAACGTTTGACCCTGTCATAGGTTTTGGTAAACCCCGAGTGCCCAGCTGTGGGTGTAGCATGAAGCTCATAAAGTACCGTGGATTTAAGTTTTGACTGTTTACTTAAATACAAACAACACTTGTATCGAAGCTCATCATGGAGCCAAGAGTAACTTGGGGAAACTACAGAATTGGACTGCAATTGTTGTATCAGATGCAAACTTTTGGGATCGTGTAGCCAGTCCTGGCGAACGGCTTAGAGCCAATCTGGTACAATGAAGGAGAAAGAAAAAAGGGACTCTTCATATTCATATTTTCAGGAAAGTGCATCCGCAACCACATTGTATTTTCATTTCTTGTAAATGATCTCATAATCATATCAAAAGATCCTAGTCACCCATTTTTGTTCCTTTGCAGAGGAAATGCGTTGTTCCATAAAATACTTTAGGCTTTGATGATCTGTATTAATTTGGAAGTGTTGCCCCAATAGATAAGGGTTCCAAAGATCAACAACATGCAGAATAGCCAACATTTCCTTTTGATATATTGATTTGCCCAAATTTGGTTCAGACAATTGTTTGCTGGTAAAGGCCAAAGGACGACCCTCTTGCATAAGGACAGCGCCAATTCCTTTTCCTAAAGCATCACATTCCAGGACAAAGGTCTTTGTAAAATCAAGAAGTTCTAGGACTGGAGTGGTGCACATGGCCATCTTCAAGGTTTGAAAATCCTGAGAAGCTACTGGAGTCTAGGTGAAAGAATTCATTTTAAGGAGTGCAATGAGAGGGACCGCAATCTTTCCATAGTTCTTAACAAACTTGCGATAATAACCTATTAAGCCCAGAAATCCATGCAAGATTTTGAGGATCTTTGGGTGAGGCTAGTCTTACATAGCTTCAATATTTTTATGATCCACCCTGACTTAGTTCTTACCAACAATATGACCTAAGTATTCAACTTCTAAGGCGCCAAAATCACATTTAGATTGTTTCAGGAAAAGTTGGTGTTGAGAGAGTAGATGTATAACTCGATCCACATGAGAAATATGGTCTATCCAAGTTTTTCTATAGATCAAGATATCATCAAAGAAAACTAAGACAAAATGACGGAGAAAAAGATGGAATACATGATTCATGAGGCTTTGGAAAGTGGAGGGAGAGTTACAAAAACCAAAGGGCATGACCAAAAACTCATAGTGGCCCTCATGAGTTCTAAAGGTAGTCTTAAGAATGTCTTCCTCTTTCATATGGATCTGGTGGAATCCAGAATGAAGATCAAGTTTAGTAAAGAACTGGGAGCCACTCAATTCATCCAAGAGGTCATCAATGACAAGAATGGGAAATTTATCTTTAACGATGAGTTTGTTGAGGGCGCGGAAATTAGAACACATGTTCCAAGAACCTTCTTTCTTCATGACCATGACCATAGGAGAAGAGTAGGGGCTTGTACTAGGGCGGATAACACCTGCGTTAAGCAGTTCTTGAACCATTTTCTCAATTTCATTTTTCTAGGAAAAGGGGTGACGATAGAGATGAATATTGGGAGGAAGGCTTCCTGGGACAAGGGGAATGGAATCATCATGAACACCATGGGAAGGAGGGAGTCTGTGGGGAGTGGAAAAAACCACTTGATGTTTAGAGAGGATAGATTGGAGTTCATGTGGCATAGAGGGTGTCTCAGTTTCTTGTATGGCATGGAGTTGGGAAATAACAACCGAATGACCTTTTCAAGCAGCTTTTCCATGCGATGGAAACTAATGATCTCAGGGGAACCGATGGTGATGCCTTGGAACTTATACTTTTGGCCCTCCTGGTTGAATTGCATGGTTAATTCCTTAAAATCCATGAGAATGGGACCCAAAGTCCTTATGCATTATGCACCCAAAAAAATTTCACAACCACCCATGTCGATAGCAAACATACGATTTTTCATGTGGTAGTCACCAATTTGGAGATGCACGTTTTCACAATGGCCCCCACATTTCATGGACCCGCCATTGGCAATCATGATTTGGAAATTATTGACTTCACGGATATAGAAATTAGTTTCTTGGGCAATGCGGTGATGAATAAAATTATGGTTGCTTCCACTATCAACAAGAATGATGACCTTCCTATACTTCATGTAGCCAATTAGTTTGAGAGTTTGGGGAAAAGAGAAGCTAGTGAGACAATTTAGGGAAATGACTGGTTCTACTTTGGGAGGGTCTGAGGGAGGGGAAATGTCAGTGGGTTCAGGTGACTCAGACACTAGCGGGCAATTTTTCTCCATTGCCACCATCGCCAACGTTCTTGATATATATGGAGAACACCATACCGGAGTTTTTTCAAGTCATTTGTAATGTCGTATAAAGATAAATAATGTTCCATTTGAGTTACCCAACCAGTGATATCTGAGCCATTAAATTTGGTCACATCCACTCGCAGAAGGCGTAGGTCATGCTGAAAGTGATCGGGTTGAAAATTATGGGAATGAGAGGAAGTTTCAGCTTCAGTATGCAAAGGTGGGTCATATAAAGGGGGATCTATAGGGATATGCAGCTTGGTGCAGATCATCGAAGTGATAGATTCAAGTTGGGTATTCATGTCTTGTTTGAGGTCTTCTTTAAGTTCCGTGATTGAGGTGGCGATGGAGGAATGCATGTTTTTATTGATGGGAGGAATATTGGCACTGAGTTGTCTCACTTATTGTTGGGTCTCTATGAAATTATATTTCACGATATTGAAGCGAGCTTCCAAGTCTTGGCTACAGGTATGGGCCATGATGAAGAGGGAACCGAAAAGGGGCGGGTGGGGTCAAAAATGTTGCTGAAAAATGATAGTTATGAATGTGATAAGGGAGAAGAGATAAATCCAATGGTATATGTCTCGAATAATGGTGAAAAAATTTCCAGACATTTTTTTCTTTTTACACCTGCAGAGTTATACTCCAGTCTAAATAATATTGCAGTGATGAAATGCACAAATTATTAACCAGGAAGAAATGTGTAGTGATTTGGCAACTCGAACACAGTTGCGCAGCAATAGATCTTGTCTGTTTTATTTTTTGTTTTCGTCCCCAAGGGTTAGGTATTCAAGGGTTCTATAGACAAGGGTTTTCCCTATACTATAGCTCTTTGATATACATGCGGGGTCCAACAATAGTACTCGACCCAATATCTTAGGGAAAAAACTAAGGAGGCTAGACCGTGCCCTTAGTCGTACTACCAAACTACCCAGGTACTAAAGAGTATCTTCCTGAGTGTTGTTTGCGGTGGCACTATATCAGTCAGGTGGCCGATTGGTTTATCTAAATAGGGCTTCAGGAAATCTAGGTCGATCTGTATACAGGTGTTGTCTGATGCACTACCACTCGAAGGGGTATCAACAAGGGTTACAAGGGTGGCCAACAGATATGCACTCAAGTACCACTTATATTTCCTGCATGTATGAATCCCCGACCGTGGTTTTATGCATATAATGACAGATCTCTGTAGCTTAAAGATGCTAGAATACGTCTCTACCCTGAAACAAAATTTAACCCACAGTTTTATGCTGAGGAAAGTGCTCTGATACCACTTGTAATATTCCAGATATGAAACGTATGCAGAATAGAAATAAAATGCTAGAAATGGCAGATGAACAACAATTTAACTAGAAAAACACCACAATAATACCAAAATGATACTAGAATAACACCAGAAAGAGGACTTTGATTACTGAGAGAAATTTTCACTTGCCTCTTCGAGGGGGAAACCTCTGGCAGAGAAAATCTCTATTACAATAATATCCGAGACAACAGTTCTCATACCCTCGAATTCTATTTATACTAAATATGTCTATCAAAAGAACCATCTAGAGGAAGATCCTTCTAGAAGCAAAAGCTTCTATTAGGTCTTCTTACATTCGACTTATTCTTCCTTATTGCTAGGCCTTATTAATATTGACCTTTATTGCATCGGAATATATTATTCTAGCCATGCGAGGGGTTAGATCCCTAACATCATTACCTGTGGATGAAATCCCCTACACATATTGTCTTCAAGTTTCCTCATGTATGAAGTCATCCGAAAGACAATCTCACTTGGGAAGATTTTCCCTTGCAAAAATTCCCTCAACAAAGACATCCCATTGTTTGGTCACCCCATTCAAAGAAGTCCTCACAAGTTTATTGTTAGTAACAACGTCCCCAAAATTACTAGCTTCATCCCTCATCTAAGTTATCTTGGTAAGATAGGTGGCCATAGATTAATTCTTGGTCATTTGAATGTTGTTCAATTTCTCCCTCAATACCATTTTCTAACTTTCATTAGAACTTTGGTAAAGTTTGGTTAAGGAGTTCCACATATCATAGGCATTGGATTTCCCAGTCACATGCGGAATCACATGGTCCTTAATGGAATCAAGGATAATTATTTTATCCTTAATATTATTTTTAGTGTATGCAACCAAAGAGTAGAATTTTTAGGCACCGTCACATGATCCATTTGTGTTTTCTCCATAATGTACCACAACTGACACTTCTACAAAACAAACACAATCCCCCCCTTCCATGAGCTGAAATTATAAACCTCATCCAATCTATCCTCAACCCTCAAACTGGTGGCCATTGACCCTCTCAGCTAAAACACAAGCCAAAAACTTTTTTCTTGGTGAAGTACCTCTCTTCCTCAAAAAATTATTTGTTCTATGTGGCTGAAATATTTCTATTCTTTATAACTTCGAAGCTTTGATACCATATAGAAAAATCAGACCCCAACTCAATTTCATGTCTCAATGAGACACTTCATAGTTTAATGCCCAACTGACATTGCATTTTTTTCTGCAAATTAGTTAGCATAAAATAAATAACTCAAAACAGGAAACACATGAAGTCTACTACATTCAATAACCAAAAAGAAATGCACACCCATAAATATAGACACAGAGATTTTTGGTCAAAATAAGACCCTGGAAAACCCGCAAGGGGAAAACCAATGAGAATGGTGGGAATTTTATTATTCAGAGCTCAGAGAGAATTATTTTACAACAATCATCTTCATCAATAAAAAAAATTCATAATTATCTCAAAATCTGAGCCAATTAAACTCCTCAATCTATGAGTTTAGCTCCTTGAAATTCATGCCAGAATTTCCTGCACTATTTGTGCAAGCATTCTCCTTGATTTTTGTGCCTTTAGTTGTACTTTTTGAATGGGAATGCATTCCTAAAAATAAGCCTTGATTTTTGTGCCAAATGGTATTGTACGAAAACCTTGTAATGCATGCCAAACCCACATAAAATATATTGTAAACTTTAAGCGATTTTTATTCCCACAAACAAAAGCATGACTACTTAGAATTGAGAAATGTATGGCCTCCATAAATGTTGAACTCTACCTCGATATGTGTTCCTGCACTCTTGTCTTGGAATTCATCTGTCAAGCAACAAATCAACCTCTTCTTCTTCATCTCAACTTCTCTCTCTCATTCACTCTCCAAATATCATGAAGAATACCAAATGAAGGGCGTCTCAATTCCTAAGTCGACTCAATGAGGGAATATGAAGAGTCTTATGATCCAACACTGGATATTTGATTAGATCAATGGTGGTGATTAAAAGTCTCTTTAGTCACCCACTTCATGAAATTTTCCCAAAGTCACTTTTAATTTTATCTCGCATCAAATTATTTCACTAGGGACCACATCGAAAAATTTCTCACCCCTAGGCACCTAAGTTATGAGAAACACTTGTCCTTGGTACTTTTTAATTATTTAACATAATAGCCACTACAGAGGGGGTTGACCTTCCCTGAAAGTAAATCACTCATGCGCTCCCCTTGAATTCTCGTAATTCACTCATACACTCCCTCTAAATTCTCCATGTCATGTTGACTTAACCCAAGACAAGTGAAATTTTTCTTAAATAAAATTTCCAAAATAAACTACCTTTCCAATAATAAATTTTCCTTTCTCATGCATGCTAACCCATGAAGTTGCCTTTGCTAAAAATAATTCTCTCCTAGTTTACAAAGTTAGGAGGAGTTAATCCATATACATAAGCACCCTTATTTGTCAAATACAATTAATTAGTCATCCATTGAAAACATAATTGAAGCATGCAACCATTTTTTAGCTCATTGACAAATCTATCAAAGGAGGAACCTATGGTTTCCTTGAAAAAAGAAGCACCGTGTGTCACACTGGAATAATGATACACCTAGGGTTTCCTTGAGAATGGTTCTACCACATGTCATACTGGAACCAATATCATGGTGGCCTCACCTACTATAATAGTATCCAAACTCCTAAAAAATGGGAAATACGAAAAATCTAGCAAACTACTAGGAGAACACTGCCAAATATAACACACCTAAAAATAGGCACTGCTAAAATAGTAGCATCTCGCATGTCAATGAAATTAGACTCATTGGATTTATTTTTCTACAATGAATCCAAATATATGCTCATAATCATCATAAGATCCCTAAAAATATAACTACTAAAAATAACAACATATTAGATGTCGCCTAGAAAAATCTCATTGACATCGTGAGCTCACAAGAATCCCAAATATGTGATCAAATATGACATGTGGAATTTCAAACTTGGGCTCCTAAAATATAAGAAGACTACTAAAAATATCAATTTTCCCCAAAATTAATAAATATGCCTTTGAAATGAA
This sequence comes from Picea engelmannii, assembly GCA_009831015.1. NCBI lineage: Eukaryota > Viridiplantae > Streptophyta > Pinopsida > Pinales > Pinaceae > Picea > Picea engelmannii. The sequence continues at coordinate 1,006,237 of ML777639.1, forward strand.
CTCTAATCCCCAGAAACCTTGTCTTTGATCTTTGTGAAAATTGACATTGGCTACCAGCTTGATGAGAGCTAGTTGGATCTTTGTGAAAATTGACTCTAGCTACATAGAATACCTCATTTAGCTCAAAAACGAAATAATACTAACCTATGTATGATATAAAGTGAAAATAATTAAAATAATGGATAAAACAACAATTTGAAACTAAAAAGTAATATCAACAAAGGAAACAGAGGCCAAACTTAGGCCAAACTTACTCTTAACTACTGAAAAAAATGGAGATAAAATATTTATTTTTTATTGTTGTTATTATTATGTTTGAGGAAAAGGAACTTACTATAGAAATACATTAGACATGCTATTATTGATCAACATAATTATCTCTCCAATGAAGCCAATCATGAAGTCCATTGAGATGGAAGGATATATTCGCATTATTGATTGTAAAAAAACCAAGCAAGTTTGTTGGATGAAACTAAGAACATGGTATTTTTGTAATGAATAAGAGGAATGGAAAAAAATGAAAACTTGGAAAGATATATTCACATTATTGATTTTTAAAAAGCCAAGAAATTTTGTTGGATGAAATTGAGAACATGGTCTTTGTGTAATGAATAAGAGGAATAGGGAAAAATGAAAACTTCTTTGAACTACTTGAAATACCTCCATCATCCTCAACTCAACCAAACCATAATTGAAATTGGTATCCAAAGAATGATAAAAAAAAGGACGATATTGAATAACCAAATAAGAGTGTTTAATCATTATCAAACCATGAGGGAGATAATCTAATAGTTGATCCAAAAATTGTTCCCCTTGCTTCCATGTTATCTCATCCAACTATAACTCTTCTTGAATGAATGTCAGGATATTCTACAATAAAATTTGTTTTTAATTCAAGTCTACATGGATAATTTGTTCTTTTTCTTCTTCAAATGTAACATCACTACCGAAAGGAACCACCAAACTAATAGGAAAAGGAAAAGATATCTCATGCTAATTAAAATCCTCATGATTAATACTCTATTCCTCATCATGAAATATGTAATCAATTCTTAGAGAAACCATCGAACAAAATTTCTAACTTGATTCCTCTTCCTTGTAATTAGTGTCATAAACATGGTTTCTGAGATGTTGCTAATGATCCATAATAAGAGTTGATTTCATTGTTATTTTATGGTCATCCCTTACAAGACATTCCTTCAAATCCAAACCCAAAGGCTCATTGTCTAAAGGTGTCATAAACATGGTATCTGAGATGTTGCTAACGATCCATAATAAGAGGTGATGGAATTTTTTGTTTATGGTAATCCATTACAAGACATGCCTTCAAATCCAAACCCAAAGGTTCATTGTATAAAGGTTCATTGTTCATCTTCTTCCCATTCTCAACGATATCCAACATATTCTTCTCTTGGAAGAATATTACATTATAACCCTTTTCCATAGGAATTTGTACATAGGGCCAATCCATGCGTATGGTGTCTGTTACGTCCCCATGCCTAGGGTTAACTAGAGGAGATAATGTCTCATGGACTGCAATGGAGACAATGATCCCAACCATGATGGTGATCAACATGTCCATATATAGTTTCTTAGAATCCCCCTCATATCTCCTTTTTCTACTACAAATCATACAAGCCATCACATCCAGTCAGCTCAGTGTATGGTAGATGGTAAGCTAATGTCACCATGAGTTATGTTAGTTGTTGGTGTACAAATATGTTCAATATATATATATATATATATATATATATATATATATATATATATATATATATATATATATATATNCCGGGATTTGTAATCAAAAGAGTTGCTACACTATATGTGCCGAGAACAGGTAACCTACCTAAGTCTGTTGCATATAGGAAATAATTAATAACATAAAAAATGTGTTTCTAAGATTTCTAAATACTTCAAATATCTTTGAACTGAGAAGAGAAAATTGATAATGAAACTTAAACAAACAGCCAATCAAAGATGGTGTCCTAAAGAAACAAGTCTGTTCATTTCAGGATCATGAATTAAAGGGATGAATTTAAGAAGCGTGTCTCCTATAGCAATCAAAACAGTAAATAGAAATCAATTCCAATCACTCTTGAAATCAAAACCAACTCCAGCTTCATGTAATCCAATCAAAACAACACAAGGAGTATTCAGTATAAGTAAGAGACTTTATGGCAAAGCCTGAAGATGAGATATAAAGACTTCTGGTTCCTTGATATACTAAATCTACTGCAATCATAAACTCAAGATATTAGTTCCACACTTCAAATAATTAAATGGCCATATTAAATATATGGGAATGAAATATCTATTCGATCTAGCACCTGCTTATTCACACCAATCCAAAGACGATTAACTCAATGTTGAACTCCGAAAATAAATTAAAGATCAATCACACACACACACTTCTATAAAATATCCACACAAACACACAGAACATATACAAGGAGGTTTACCTTAGTTGGGGTGGTGGGCCCTTGCCGAACCAACAAGGAACCTCTTAAGAAAGTAATAGACTAAATATTTTCACTCACATTTAGAAATTGACATAAAATATCTTTTGCATTAATTCAACTGGTAAATTGGATCAACAGTATTTTACTTCATACATAAAAACGATAGGTATTGTCTGGTTCTGACAACATACTTCATTACATCCCCTATTATCCACTTAACTATCATCTATACAACATTCCTTATATAAGGTAAGATGATACTACCAATATCTATGGATAAGCATTAAACTGTTTGAGAGATTTTACAATTGATATCTATATCGATTTTATAGGAATCGATTCCATCCTCATGACATGAAGTGCATGAGCGATGGAGTCTATCGTATTCTAGAAAACTGATTTAGGAACTTCTATTCAACTGCATTCTTAAAATCTTCACCACCCGATTCATCCAACTAGCGCATTCTGGAAACAGAGGTTTTTTTACCGGAATACACACAGTCGGGAGTCTGGTACCGGAATGGACGCAGAGAAGACAGTACCGGAATAGATATAGAACATAGTACCAGATCAATGATGCCTTGGGTACCAGAATAGCTTCGGTTCCAGATTGCACGATGTTTGGCAGTACCATAATAGTGCAAGTACCGAATAAGCTTCTCATGAGTCAAACTATTAGGACTATACAAAATAGAACACTTTAATCAAATTAATTCAAGAAAGTTAAACAAAAAATACTTTAAATCATCAATTACCTCTTGTGATCATGAACACAGTCATTAGGTATGTGTGTGGGGGGAAAAATAGTCAAGTATAGGCTCATAGCATAGGCAAAAAGGCTTAGATACAAGGTAATATAGGGCATTATTTATGTCAAAAGGAGGAACTCAACATTTCCCCCATGTTGAAGGTGTTGCATGGCCTCATGCAACATTATCAAAATTGATACCTAAAAATTCTACAAAATTGGATCCTTCTCTGTTATTTCTTAGGTTGCAGGATGTTAAAACCAGAAACTTTGCTCTGCAATTCCTTCTTGATCACCCTAGTGTACTGGATCAATCGTAGGACCTTGTTGAGTTTGGCAGAGACCTCTGCATGTTGTTCCTTCAATTGTGCATTCTCTGCCTTGATATGTCTGTCCAATACCTTGTACTCTTCAACTTCTTGCTTTAGCCTCTCAACCTCCGCTATCAATTTTCATTTTCTTAGAGACTTGTCTGGGCTAGGTGTGATTACTTCCTTAGCCACCTCCTCTCGGGATTATTTTACTTTTCTCAAATCCCTCAATGTCTCTGTTACCAACCCTTCAGTCTCACTTATTGTTGTATCCCCACAGCCACTTCCTTTTTTTGGAGAACTTCCATGGGTTCTCTTTGAAGAGAAGGTATATTTGGAACTATCGCTTGTTTGGCCATGCTTTTGGTGGTCCTTCTTGGGGACAGCGAGATTTTATTAGATTTGCTGACAAGGGTAGCAGTTTTCTCAAATAGATTTCTTTTCTTAATCTTAACAACGGTCATGGGCATGGCCACCTCTTTCTTCTGTGTTGATTTAATCCCAACCTCGAGACCTTGAGTTGTCAATTCTGGGGTTTGCTTCTACTGACCAACCTGTGTGTCTACCCTAGAAGATTGAGGTGTAGGTACTTGAATCTGTGCCTTCTCTCTCTCGAGCTTCATTTTATTTCCACTTGTCACTTTAGCGGTTTCTTTCAATTCACCAACCAATTCTTGGGAAGATCGAATAATTTCCTCCGAAGTATTTTTCAATTCTTTAGGGGATTCTAGAGGGGGTTTGACAATTGCCTTACGTTAAATGTCCTATTGATCTGTTTCCTCTTTCTTTTGTGTATTACTTCGAGATAGTTGGTCTTTAGGGAACATGACTGAGCTAGACTGTGTAGACCTTTTCTTGCATTGTAAGTTGTGGTCAAGGGTATTCTCTACTTGGCTGGCTGGTTCTAATGACACTTCCATGGCTATTTCAAGAATGCTGTCTAATTTTCCTCCTAGCTCAGAGTCTTCCTTTTGTATTTTATCCTTTTTAATCGAGGTAGGGTTCATTTTTTGGGATTGGGTAGCTTTCCTCTTCCTCGATGTAGTATATTCCCCTACGACAAATGTTTTTGTCGCTGATTTTTCAATGGGTTGAGATGAGCTGGGCATGACAATGCCTACTTTTCTTCCTGATGTCATTATTCTGTCTTTCTTTTCCTTTCTGCTTGAATCCTCACTGTGTCTCCCTACCCCCTATACCTCAACAGATTTGGATATTCCTTGAACAAGATTTTGTTGGAGTATCTGTTTCCAACTACCACCTTGTGTCCTTAAAGCACAAACAACCAAAAGTTTGATTAAACCATGGTGATGAAGGCTAGTTTCTGGTTTCTTGGAAACTGAGCTCACCCTTCTCACCATCTTATTTAAACTCATCCATAGGAAGTGGGGAAAATTAATTTGTGGTCCTCCCTCGAAATGTGATAAAAGCTTCAAATGATAAATGAAGGTCACTGCATACCTTCCTTCACAGGTGAGGAATTTATGTAGACTTATGAGCATCATCCAATATTCCTCTTTGACATAACTTCGTGGGACACCCTTAGTCCAATCGGGGTCTTGATGTTCTGATTTGAGGAATTTCTGACAGAGTTTCTTGTTGACGATCACCCTTTTGAGGTATTCTTCTCCAATCATGGGGAGACCTGTAGCTTCTGATATAGTGGCTTCTGTAATGGTTAGCTTCATGTCTCCAAACTACACACTTCCTCCATCATATGTCTGTGTGAAGGTAAGAGAAATTCCCTTGTGATGGCCTTTAAATTTCTCCAAGAATGGCACCCACCCTACCTGTTCATATTTCTCCTTGCAAGTCTGGTATTCAGTTGTTTCCCTGTATAATTGAAATATGGGTTGATGCCTGTCGACCCCCATGCTAGCTCAACAATTCTCTCGAGTGGATGAGGCACAAATATAGGTTCAAGGGTTGAGTACCGAATAAACGTAGGCTGTGATAGAGTACCGGACGGGGAAAAATATAAAAGTGATACGAAGGCACGGGATGTTTGTAGATGGTGTGACAACAATGGTAAATAATGCTCATTTGGATAGCAGAACCATCCAAAGGAGAATTTATAGATGGAAGTGTAGATTACAACGGTCACATCGATAATCATAAAGATATGGTGAGGCAAGTCGGATCCACTAACGGCTTACGGATTCGTGGGAAACTTGGTGTCGGACAATATTCATGGAAAGGTGTGGTCGTTATGATCAGGACTTGTGAGTGTAGAATCAGCTGGGATTATTATTCGGTATGCTTAGAGATGTGGTTCATGTCATTTCATGTAGTACGTTAGCTCATCATAGGTTTATGTGATTTAGTTATCAGATAGATAGAGGGAGTACAATTTTGAACTGGTAGAGACATCATGATCTTTCACTCTTAATATTTCGGGGCACAGGGACATATTTCCTTACAAAAAAGTGGTCGAGGATTCTTCAAAGGTTCGTGAAAGAAAGGGTATGTCATGATCTGAGAGAAACCAAATGTTTTTAAATGCATATTTAGTCTAATTCCTTTAAATAAAATGAAAACAATGTTGAATCTGTATGTCCTTGTACTAATAATTGAGCAACAAATTGGAAATATGATGAGAGTTACTAGTCACATCCTTACCAGTACCAGATCATCTAAGTATCAGATCACCTGTGTGCAACATTGGAACTAGTACGGGATCACCTATGTGTAGATTTCATAATTAGTACCGTAATAGTGCAAGGTCCCTTCTTTAATACCGAATAGGATCCAGTATCAGATAAGCACAATGAGATGATTTGGTTCAGGGGTGGCCCTTGGTACTGGATGAACATAGAGGTGATCATTAGTGCCAGATAAGCACAAAGATGAACATTATTTTCTGGTGCTTTGAAAAATCTTTGACACAGATTCTGGTGGCAGTGATTTGTAGGAATAGTTGGCGTTTTGTGATCAGATTCGATTGAAAAACCATGTAGTTACCAAAAGTTTGTAGAGTAATGATGCAAGAAAGCTATGTAATAGGAGGGTATTCTGTAATGACCAGTTACTGAGATGACAGAACCCCTTTTCTTTTGGAACCAAGGTGATCATGGCTTCTGCTGGCATCTTCCCTTTTATTACAATAACAGTAATAATCCTAACTACTACTTTTCTGTGGATTTTTATCGAGCCCAAATTAGTTAATGATCATCGGTATTTTCAATTTTACAGAGTCTAAAAAACTTAAAGGAATCTCTCTATACTATCCCATGGATTTTTATCGAGCCCAGGCTAGTTCTTGCTTGCCGGTGTTTTCAATTTTAAAGAGTATGAAAAACTTAAAGAAAACTCTTTATACTGTCTCGTGGATTTTTATCGAGCCAGGGCCAGTTCCTACTCGTCGGTGTTTTCAATTTTAAAGATTCTGAAAAACTTAAAGAAGACTCCATTTGGTAGATGCCCTCTTTATTTGTTTGTCTACATGGGAACACAACCAACTTTTTTTTTTTTTTTGTTAGTTTAAAAAGATAAAAATAAAAGAGAGACTTTATCTAATGACACACCTATGTACAGAACATGAATTTATGAAATTAAACTTACTTTGGTAGGTTAGCAGGAAGGGAAACCTTCTTGCTTACCAGTTGCATTTCGGAACTCTGAAGAACATTTTTGACGAAATCCTCTTTTGACAGAGGCTTATGATAGACCTTCAGTCGATGCCCATTTACAACAAAGGAAGTTTTATTTTCATCATTGGTTTTTATCCTTACTAAACCATTGTCATAAATTGTATCAACCTCATAGGGCCCCATCCATCTAGTAGACAATTTACCTTTAACATTTTTGAATCTACTATCATATAGGAGGGCCCAATCACCTAACTCGAAGGACTTCTTTTTAATGTACTTGTCATGCCATGTGGTCCTTTTCTCTTGTATCAGGGTGGTTCTTTGTAGAGCATCCTGTCTTATCTCATCAAGCTCATTTAATTGTAATAGCCTCTGTTTTTGAGCTTTGTTCAAGTCCATCCCTAATTGCATGGCAGTTTTGAAGGTTTTTACCTAAAACTCTATGGGAAGTAGTACATGTTTCCCATACACCAACTCATAAGGTGTATGGCCTGTTGTATTTCTCCAAGCTATCTTGTAAGCCCACAAGGCCTCAGGTAACCTATCGGCCCAGTATTTGTGGTGCAGCTTAACAGTCTTAGTGAGGATGGACTCTATCACTTTTTTGGTCAATTCCACTTGGCCATTGGCTTGGGGGTGATAGGGAAAAGACTTTCCATGTTGGATCTTGTATTGTTCAGTAAAATCCTTGACCAGATTTGAGGTGAATTGTGTCCCTTGGTCAGTTACTATTTCCTGAGGTACCCCAAAACGAGTGAAAATTTCCTCAAAGAGAAAGTCTACAACAGATTGTTCATTGGCTAAATAAAAAGCCTTGGCTTCTACCCATTTTGTTACATAGTTTGTGCAAACTAATATGTATTTTTTTCTATGGGACATGGGATTGATGTGTCCTATAAAATATAAGGCCCATTTTTTAAAGGGTTCGATCACTACTTGGGCTTGGAGTGGCATTTCGTTGACTGTTGTAGGTTTTCCTATTCTTTGGCAATCATCACAGTTGGCCACATATTTCTTTGCATCTTTGAAGATGGTTGGCCAATAATAACCAGACTGTAGAATATTGTATGTTGTCCTTTTGTCAGCAAAATGGCCTCCACAAGGGCCATCATGACAAGCTCTGAAGATCTCCTGCATCTCGTCCTCCTGAACATATCTTCTGATTACCAAATCAAGTCCAGTTCGATATAAGAAATCCTCATGTCACATATAATTGGCACTTAGATGAATAATTCTTTGTTTTTCTCTAGATGACATATTTTGAGGCAGCTTTCTGATTACAAGATAATTGGCTACATCTGCATACCAAGGGGTGTAAGTAGAAATAGAAAATAGATTCTCATCCGGAAAATCATCATCTATTGGAGTACTGTCACCTGTATGAATAAGTCTAGACAAGAAATCAACAACCAAATTATCCCTTCCATGCCTATCAATGATAGTGATATTGAATTCTTATAGTAATAATAGCCATCTAGTCACTCTAGCATTTGTAATTGGTTTGTTCATTAAAAATATGATAGCTGAGTGGTCAGTGTGCACAAAAACTTTGTATCCTGTTATATAGTGTTTAAACTTGTTGATGGCATGTACTACTGAAAAAAATTATTTTTCCATGATGGTGTAGTTTATTTCAGCAGGTGAGAGATTCTTGCTAACAAAATATATAGCATAAGGAATATTCCCTTCCCTTTGTCCTAAGGCAGCTCCTAAAGTGGTATCTGAGGCATATGTGCAAATATGGAAAGGAAGGGACCAGTTGGGTCCTCTCAAAATAGGAGCACTTGACAGCTTTGTTTTTAGGATTTCAAAGGATATTTGGCATTGTTCATTCCAACAAAATTCAACATATTTTGTCAACAGTTTGAAAAGGGGGGCAGCTAGGTTTGTAAAGTTTTGAATGAACCTCCTATAGTAACCAGCATGTCCTAGGAAGCTTTTGACTTCCTTTTGTGAGCTAGGGATCTTGATTTGGGAGATAATATCAATCTTGGCAGGGTCTATGCTTATTCCTGTATCGGAGATGTGGTGACCTAGAACAATTCCTTCAGTGAGAAACATTCTAGATTTTTCATGACTGAATGAAAGGTTGGTCTCTTTACACCTAACCAGTACCTTCTCCAAATTATCCAATGCATGTTGGAAATCATCCCCATACATCGTGAAGTCATCCATATAGACATCCACACAATCATTGCTCAAATCGAAGAAAATAGCCAAGACAACCCTTTGAAAGGTAGCAGGGGCATTACATAAACTAAAAGGAAGAACCCTATAGGCATAGGTTCCCCAGGGGCAGGTAAATGTGGTCTTATATTGATATTCAAGTGAAATTTGGATTTGATTGTAACCACTAAACCCATTTAGGAAAGAAAAATACCTCTTCCCAGACAAAGTGTCTAAGACCTGACTTATGAAAGGAAAAGGGAAGTAGTCCCTATAGGTGACCTTGTTTAATTCTCGAAAGTCCACACAAATTCTCCATTTCCCATTTTTCTTTGGTACAATAACTAATGAGGAGACCCACTTGCTATCTAATATAGGGTAAATGAAATTGGCTTGTAGGAGTTTCTGGAGTTCTTCTTTTACTATATCTTTCAAGGATGGATTCATTCTTATTTGGGGTTTCCTGACAGGTCTGATCTAATTTTTAGTGTAAATATGATGCATACAGGTGTCTAGGTGGATCCCTTTCATGTCAGAGTAGTCCCATGCAAAAGAATTAGTTTTCCCCTGAATCATTTGTATCAATTTCTATTGTTGATCTGTTTCTAGGCTAGCATTGATATATAAGGACTTTCCAAGACTAATTTCCACAGCTTGAACAGATGATTCTTTCCCTTTCTCTATTTGTGAAACAGTGGCTACTATAGAAGTGGAAGGGTGCCAAATTTCTTGAAATTCATGGCTAAAGATGTGTGTGTAGTTAGGGAAATATTGAGGATAATCAATGCATGATGAATCAGCCAAGAATAAACTGAAGATTTGTTCTTCAGTTTTCTCTTGTACTCCTTATAGTTGTTCAAGTGTCAACAAGGGATGAGTGCATTCCTCCTCCCCATAGGGATTCTCCAAACAGACAGGAACTTTAGTGGTTGGTTGGGCGGGGGGAAAAAGAATAAGTATTTGACTTTGAGTGCCATTGGAAATTGTCATCTCTCCATATCGAAAACTAATGAATGCATTAGCAGTGGCCAACCAAGGTCGGCCAAGTACTATTGGGTGTCCTAGTTTGGATGAATTGGGATGGATTACTAACAAATCCACAGGGTATTCCCAAGAGGCCAATGTAACTATTATATCATCTAAACTTCCTACTAGGGTGATGACTGATTTATCTGCAAGTTCCAACAAAGTTTGTGTTGATCTTAGGTGATCTAGTTGCAGTGTTTTCATAGTGTTCACTAACATCACATTTATTGTTTCCCCTAGATAAATCAATGTGTCAGGCAAGGAAACACCATTGATTTCTATGGTTACCACTAGGTTCCCTCGATCACTATACTTGGATGGAATTTCTGTTATAAATTCTGATAACTACCCTACCGCCTGTATGACGAGAGGCTCCTTCCTCTTTCTCTCTGGCTTTTTAATGCAAAGGTCCCTTACAATTTTAGCATAGATAGGTATGTCTTTGATGGCTTGTAGTAGCAGGATCTTCACACATATATTCCTAAGTTCAGTCTCTAGATTATGTCCTAGAGGTTCCTCAGATTTCTTTACAAGTAGCCTTTCTGGATAAGGAGGATTTATTTTCTGAGGTGTTTCTACTGCAAGGGAGTTGGGAGAAGGAGTTTCTTGTTGTACTGGGGTGTTTCTTTATTCATTTAATGGATTAGTCATTTGTTATTATTCTTGATTTGTGAGGTTATCTATTTTTTCTTCTTGGATAACCAAAGTAGGGTTTGTTTTGTTTACAACCCTCCCTGATCTTAATTCAATTCCATTGAATGGAGTTGGCGTTATTACATAAGTGGGGAAGGTCAGGACTTCGATGTTTTGTACAGGTTGTTTCGGCATGTTATTTGGGTTAGGGATAGGTTGTGCAGGAATAGGGGTAGGCCAAGGAGGGTTTTGAATAGGTGCATCTTGCTGCATATTTGGATTCATAGGCAGTGCGAGTTTTTGTTGCAACTATGGGGGTGGAAGGAGAGAAGGAGGATTATATCTTGGGAGCAACTAGGAAATATTCGAAGGTTATTTTGGATAGGTGGGAAAATTTGTTGGCTAGAAGGGAACATTACCATATACAGGTCCTTTCCACCCTTGTTTCCAAGGTTGGGTTTGTGGCTGATGTGGCAACCATTGAGGATAAGACATGGGAGGTACCCATTGTTGTTGTGCATATTGTGTAGTTGGGTCTACAAACATATTGGAGTTTTGTTGTCTCCATGGTCTCTTAGGAGGGTAGGATGTTTCAGGTTCTCCTCCTCCCTTGAATATGTCTTTAAGTTCAAGTAGAGAAGGGCACTTGTCAGTAGGATGATCCTCTATGCAGAGACCACAGATCTCGATAACATTAAGGGGGAATTCCTTTTTAGGGTGATTTTTCCTACACTGATGACAAAAAATTGCTAACACAACATTTTCTTCCTCTTGTTTTATTTTAATTTTCATAATATCAAGTTGGGAAATGATGGTGTTTAGGATATATGTTTTAAATTTTTCTAATAGATTTCCTAGTTCAATCCTAGTGACACCTCCATATGTGGGTTTAACAAATATGTTGGTAGGGTCCCTTATGCTTTTCCCCGTTTTATCTTGACTGCAAAAGTATCTTTTACAATACTCTGCTATGTCTACAAATGGATTTTGGTACACATCCCCATAAATCATGAGGTTTAACACTTCAATGCAATCATCCCTCACACCCTTTAGAAATACATTCCTAACTGTAGCTGTGTCTGAGAAAAATTGATTAGTCTTTTGGTAATTGTATAAAAACCTTTCTAGGTAGTCTCCTAAGCTTTCTTCTTCAGATTGTTGTATTTTGAATATATCATTCCTAGCATCCCTAGGTTTGTAGTAATCTTGGTATTTCTGGAGGAAGGTTTCCTTCATACCATCCCAAGACAAAATGGTGTGTTCCCCTAAACTCATGAACCACTTTAGTGCTGAATCTTTCAGTGTAGCTGGAAAAAGTTTTAATTTTTTAGCATTATCTATGCAGTTATAGCTCCTACACAATATGTCAAATTCAAATAAGAGTGAGTCTAGGTCTTCTGTCGACATACCTCGGGAATAAGGAAGTGAATATAATGTAATGTTCTTCATAGCAACGTCTTTAGCAATATCTAGTATGGGGAACCCAAATGTCTCTGTTTCATTAGTTATGTTTCCCTCTTCTTCTGCCATGTCTCCAAACAACCTGTAGGGAGGTGGCGCATTTTCTCCACTGATTAATGGTTTCACCACTAGGTTACTTGGTACCTCTAGTTGTTCCAAGGTTTTGTGTGGCCTTCCAATAGCAGATGCAACCTCTTCTGTTACTACCTATGCTTCTTTTCCAGTTTCACCTTTGGATGGGGTCTCCAGTGCTTCCTCTCTTTCTTGTTGTCTTATGTCTTCAATATGAACAATGGCTTTAGATTTAGTGCCCTTTGTTGTTGGTGCAATTGTTTCCTTTGAGCTCTCTCCTCTGAGAATGTTTCCTGCACGAATTTTCGATGAATCAGTATAAGGGGGGGGGGGGTGTTGTTTGCTTTTCTATCTTTTCTGAGATTTTAGGAGCAATAAATCTACCTTTATTATCCCTATATCTACTAATAAAAGAAATTTAAATGAAATGAATAAAAAATGCAGATTCCTAATTAAATGTAGGAGGACAACCTGACTTTGGAGCAACCCCACCAAAGTGGATGCACAAGTTCTTACCTCTCATCTTACCATCTTCTCTCCACCCTCAAATTTTCCTCAAATCCAATCCAATACTTCATCAAACCAATCAAAAACTCAAAATGCTACCTATTACCGTTTACAACTCCCCGACAATGGCGCCAAAATTTTGGTGTACAAATATGTTCAATATATATATCTTACACTCATTTAAATGTCAATCTAGAATTTGTAATCAAAAGAGTTCCTACACTATATGTGCCGAGAACAAGTAACCTACCTAAGTCTGTTGCATATAGGAAATAATTAATAACATAAAAAATATGTTTCTAAGATTTCTAAATACTTCATATATCTTTGAACTCAGAAGAGAAAAACGATAATGAAACTTAAACAAATAGCCAATCAAAGAGATGTCGTCCTAAAGAAACAAGTCTGTTCATTTCAGGCTCATGAATTAAAGGGATGAACTTAAGAAGATTTTCTCCTATAGAAATCAAAACAGTAAATAGCAATCAATTCCAATCACTCTCGAAATCAAAACCAACTCCAGCTTCATGTAAACCAGCACAAGGAGTATTCAGTATAACTGAGAGACTTTATTGCAGAGCATGAAGATGAGATATAAAGTCTTTTGGTTCCTTGATATACTAAATCTACTGCAATCATAAACTCAAGATATCAGTTCCACACTTCAAAAAATTAAATGGCCATCTTCAACATCTAAGAATGAAATATCTATTCGATCTAGCACCTGCTTATTCACACCAATCCAAAGACGATTAACTCAATGTTGAACTCCGAAAATAAATTAAAGATCAATCACACACACACTATTGTAAAATATCCACACAAACACACAGAATGTATACAAGGAGGTTTACCTTAGTTGGGGTGGTGGGCCCTTGTCGAACCAACAAGGAACCTCTTAAGAAAGTAACAGACTAAAGCTTTTCACTCACATTCAGAAATTGACATAAAATATTTTTTGCATTAATTCAACTAGTAAATTGGATCAACAGTCTTTTACTTCATACATAAAATCAATAGGTATCATCTGGTTCTGACAACATACTTAACTATCATCTATACAACATTCCTTATATAAGGTAAGATGATACTACCAATATCTATGGAGAAGCCTTAAACCGTTTGAGAGATTTTACAATTGATATCTACATTGATTTTCTAGGAATCGATTCCATCCTCATGACACGAAGTGCATGAGTGATGGAGTCTCTCGTATTCTGGAAAACTGATTTAGGAGCTTCTGTTCAACTGCCTTCTCAAAATATTCACCACCTGACTGGTCCAACTGGCGCATTATAGAAATAGAGGTTTTGGTACCGGAATACACACAGTCAGGAGTCTGGTATCGGAATGGATGCAGAGCAGACAGTACCGGAATAGATATAGAACATAGTACCAAATCAATGATGCCTTGGGCACCAGAATAGCTTCGGTTCTAGATTGCACGATGTTTGGCAGTACCATAATAGTGCAAGTACCGAATAAGCTTCTCATGAGTCAAACTATTAGGACTATACAAAATAGAACACTTTAATCAAATTAATTCAATAAAGTTAAACAAAACATACTTTAAATCATCAATTACCTCTTGTGATCATGAACACGGTCATTTGGTATGTGTGTGGGGGGGAAAATAGTCAAGTATAGGCTCATAGCATAGGCAAAAAGGCTTATATACAAGGTAATATAGGGCATTATTTATGTCAAAAGAGGAACTCAACATTAGTCCCCCTTTCATGTGATGTGTTGTGATTAATTTACTAGGCATGTGGATGAGGATAATTGGTTGAAGTTAGAAAATGAATCACTAGATCAAGAAGTTATGTTTGTTTCCCTGTTTCAACTTGGTGGAAACCATTTGTTCCCTAGTCCCATGTTGTCATTGCCTAGGGAAAAGGGTTACTACTGGGGGGCGTTCAGAAGGGTAGCATTCCATTCCCCACCATACATAAAACTTTCCATCCTAGAGCCTGTTACAATGTACTAAACTTTGGTAATGGGTCATGGTCTATTATCTTATGCAAAGAGGGGTTGAAGGCCCATAGTTTGATTGTATTTGTTGCTAAAATAATAAATAAATGATGCTAAAGAAAGAAAGGAATGATAGCAATGGACTCTCAAAATCTAGTCCAAACTTGAGCTCTACCCTTTATTTTCTCACCCTAGTCCCAAGCAGTGATCTTATACCTTGAAACCTTGTAAAAGGGGACTTGAAAATATGATAAGAGGACAAATAAAAAGGAAGATAAATGGGTTTGCAAAAAATAATTCTTATAAAGTGGTAACTCAAAATAAATCCCCTCCACAAAGGGACTCGAAATGGATTCAGTGACACCATAATGCATGAATTAATCCCTACACGTACCACTATCACACTTACTCTTGAAGGGTTCTTTTATTTCATTGTTTCCTTTAGAACATAACCCTCTACATGGGTCTTTGTTGGAAAATTTGTTTGAACAATAGGTTTTCATTGATGTCAACCCTTGGAGAAGTTCAAAATCCATAGAGATGTGGTTGATATTGATGGTGATTTAGTTTTAATTGATGGAGTGATTGATTTCATCAGATGTGATGGGTGCATTTGATGAAGTCTACATGAAGCCCTAGAGGTGTGGTTATGGTACCCAAAGCTAGTTGAGAAATATGGACATGAAGGATAGTGGAAATACAAGGGAGAAATGCATATATGGACAGTACTTTCCATGTCGTTTTTGGTGATATATGGTATGCCACGTGGTTCCTCACGGTTAGGGATATATGGCCTTGTGAAGTTGGAATCCTGAAGAATGGTCAAGTAGTGCTACTTGGTTACAAGTTGATGAATGAAAGGGTAAACTGGTTGTAAAATGAAATATCTAGAATCCCTAAGTTTAAGGGAAGAGGTTACCTAGAAAAAATATAAATACAACTCAAGGAGTCATTCACAAGTATATTCACACACTTTCTATTGAATATTTTTCTTGTGAACTAGTGATATTTTGGAAACGTTTGCAACGACATTTTCTGGGGTAGCAAAGGAAAAGAAGAGAGAAAGTATAGGCATTGCAGAGAAGAGTGGGAAAACCTGAGGAAACCCTAATTTGGGTCATACCAGTGGGTCAAACAGGTAGTGTCCTACAAGGCATCCTCATGTGTTTCCTAGAGGTTGTTATGCAAGGACCCGCATGACAGGTAGTTTTGGTCATGCAAGGATAAGACAAAAGTGGTGAAGAAGTTCAGAAGCCATAGAGATGTGGTTGATATTGATGGTGATTTAGTTGTCATTGATGGAGTGGTTGATTTCATCAGATGTGATGGGTTCATTTGATGAAGTCTACATGAAGCCCTAGAGGTGTGGTTATGGTACCCAAAGTTAGTTGAGAAATATGGACATGAAGGACAGTGGAAATACAAGGGATAAATGCATAGATGGATAGTACTTTCCATGTCGTTTTTGGTGATATATGGTATGCCACATGGTTCCTCATGGTTAGGGATATATGGCCTTGTGAAGTTGGAATCCCTGAAGAATGGTCAAGCAGTGCTACTTGGTTACAAGTTGATGAATGAAAGGGTAAACTGGTTGTAAAACAAAATATCTAGAAGCCCTAAGTTTAATGGAAGAGATTACCTAGAAAAAATATAAATACAACTCAAGGAGTCATTCACAAGTACATTCACACACTTTCTATTGAATATTTTTCTTGTGAACTAGTGATATTTTGGAAACGTTTGCAACGACATTTTCTGAGGTAGTGAAGGAAAGGAAGAGTCAAAGTATAGGCATTTCAGAGAAGGGTGGGAAAACCTGAGGAAACCCTAATTTGGGTCATACCACCAGGTCAAATAGTTAGTGTCCCGCAAGGCATCCTCGCATGTTTCTTAGAGGTTGTCACGCAAGGACCCACATGATAGGTAGTTTCGGTCACGCGAGGATAAGACAAAAGTGGTGAAGAATGCTAGTACCTAGTTGCAGAAGATAAGATTGGTATATTTGTCTAATATCTAGTGCAGCAGATCAACTACAGGTTACATGTATGATTATGTGTTAGTTTCTTGATGGTTACATGTTGGTTATGGATATGGTACATGCTTGAGGCATGTTTGGTATATATTTGAGGAATTGACACATGTTGAGGCACATCTGGGATGAATGGTACATGATGGTTGAGGTATATCTATTGAGATACATTTCTAGTGCATATTTTGATTATGTTGGTACATGGTGTATGGCATGATTGAGTGATATGGCATATGGTTGTGACAATTGTTATGGTATATGGTTGATACATGGTGTTATCACATGAAGTTTTTATGGGTCAATTTCATCCTTAGGTTTTTATTTTTTTATTCTTAGTCATGTTTAAGATTTACTATTGATTTTCTCCTTATGATTTTCTTAGGTCTTAGAAAAAAATAAATGTAAGGTTAAATGTTGGCCCATACTTTTGGTTTATACCCTTGGTTCATTTCCTTTGGTTTATACCTTCATTTCATCACATGATTAGACAACCATCCCCATCACCATCACTCGCATGCCACCACTAGTCTGACATGTCACTACCTCCACTATGCACTTAAACCAATCCACTTTGTCCATCTACCTATTAGAGGGTCAAATCAAACTCCTTCTAGTACACTGCCAACTCATCAGGATTTTTCATAGTGCATCTTGAGTACATATTCCCTCTTTATCATTATTACACTTATGAGGGTTGTGTGAGTTGATATCATTGTTTTCAACATCCGTGTTTTAAAAGGAAATAATTGAGATTTGGTCATTAAATTTGTCTAACTGTTTTATCAAATATTTGAAATCTTCTCCTAGTTCGGCATTGCGGAAACTCCTAGGTACAAACATGCGCTGCGGAAACGGCTACAGAATTTTCTACGAATTGTGCTACATATCCCCTATTCTAACGTTATGAGATTGTGTATCAAACTTAGATCATTATCCTTTGATCACATAACCTACATCAACTCTTTCCCTTTATAGTTTCAATTGATATTTCAAATTTAAAGTCTGTCTACATTGAAAATTTTCAGAGCCTTGCTGATTAAAATGATGATGACCTAGCAAATGGTGATGGAATGTTAGTTTAAAAACATTGACATTTGTTGCTTCCTTGCATATATTTTTCTCTGAAGGGTTTTATTTCTTCTTAGCTATCAATTTCCCTTACATAATTTCAATAGTTGAACAGATAGGAAAACATTGAAGCCTTACATTAAAGCCTTACATTAAAGCCATCTTTGAAAAATACCATCATTCAAACCCTAATACCTATTTCCTTGTTTGGCCTCTCTTCTCTCTCATATTATTGTAGTGTTTTTCCTCTTGTTTATAGACAATTGATACACCTCAACAAAAGAAGTCTCACAAGGGTGGGATTTTAGTTAGAACAGAGCCTTGTGATATGCAGTTTTTTGATGCTAAACCTCTGATCAGAGAGGTCTTCTAGAGGGTTCAATGTTTAAATTTATTTCAAAATATGTAGAAGGGAACACCCTAAGTTAGTCCAAGAGTTTGCCTTAAATTTTGATGGTACTAAAACCAAGTTGGGAACCCTTGAAATGGAGGTATATGAGGCCACCATTGCAGCAACCACTAAGATACCCAACACTAGTGAAAGATGTTTTAAATCCTTGACTCTTAATGCATCCTTCTCTAAAGAGTTACTCAAACCAAAACATCAGGGAGATAACCTATTTAAGAGAATTCCTAGGAGCCACTTGGTTGAGAGATTTGACAAGATGTTAAAGTTGATCCAGAGATATTTTACCCATGAGGGAAAATTCAATATGACCTACCAATATCACATTAGAATTTTGTTTCACTTCACAGGAAAGGAGTTAATGAAAATCCCTTTCTATTTGTTTAAGAGTATGGGGAAAATGGTTGACAGGGTCCAAGCCAAGTCCAAGGCTATGGACACAAGTGTTTTCCACTCAAAGTTGATTAGGATGCTTGTGATGGAGGATTTTAAGAAAATAAACATGGCTTGGGAAAAATTCATTGCCTCTACAAATATGCAACTAAATGTAGCCCCTACTCCTCAATCTAAGGTGTAGAGCCCTCTTCAAGTTGACAGTGCTTCCCACACAGAAACAAGCAAAAAGAGAAATGGAAAAAATGTTGCCAAAGATAAGGAGGATCCTAAGGAAGTTGAAGAAGAAGAAGGGGGAGCTCATCACTATCCAAAAAGGGAACTTTCACCCCATCTAGCTCTAGAGTTAGAAGAAGTTCCCTCAGCTAAAATCACATGCAAGAAAGGGAGAAAGTTACTCTTCCCCTCACCTACTGCTGTAGTTGAGACTATATTTAGGAGGCCCTTCACCAGATCATCAGCCAAGAAGGAAACTGTTGAACATAAATTCATAACAGAAGCTCATGTTAAGAAGAAGTATAAGGGTAAAGTTGAGACTACTGAGAAACATATTTAAATCATAGACATCACAACTCCCTATGATAACCCTACCTTCAAGAGGTTGATCAGACAACTCAGAGATGTCAGAAAGGAAATTTTCCAATTGAAGGGAGAAGGATTGGATGAGATGAAGAAGCTTAAGGATCTAATGGATATATATATCGAAACCATTGACAAAGCTAGATTCACAACAAGGAGGTTTATGCCCTTTCATAGGCAACTTAGAAATCTATACAGGCAGAACAAAGACTTACAGTCTCAAATCAGAAAGCTCAAGGTGGAGTTACATCCCTTCAAAGATGAGTTAACTCAAAGAAATATTAATGTTCTAGCTCAATATGCAACAAGGATAAGTACCAAACTAAGGAAATGAGATGGAGTGGCTAAAAGACCCTAAATTTTGATGATGATCATCTTGGAATTTCAAAGTTTTTTTAGAAGTATCATGATTATACCTACTTAGGAGTCATCTACAGGATTATACACCTTTTCGCTAAGGATTTTGAGTATTTTGGATCAAACTACATTACACAGAAATCTACAGGACATTTCGTAGCACCTAGCACTGTGAAATGATCTACACAAACAAAGTTGCAGGTTCGCTATGGAATGCGTTGCAAAATCATTTATATACACAGAAGTTTCATAGTCGATGCAAACTCCACTGTGAAATCACTTAGTCAAACAGAAAATGAAAGATCACTACAAAATATGCTGCGAATGAGCTACACAGGTAGGTGTTGCTGAATTCGATACGCAATTCACTACGAAATCTGCTACAAACTAGTTGATATAGTCAACACTTCAGGGTTTCCTGCAAATTCCAGTTTTGATGGATTTTGAGGGAATCAACAGTCACTAGGTGTCAGATGAAGCTTAGCACAGATGCCTGGAGGTTGGTTGGACCTGGTGGACACATGGAAATGAAGGATATGTGCCCAAGGGACACATCACTCAGCAAAGATTATGGTGTTAGTGTTGTTTCCAACATTTTCCCTGTTTTAAGAAATTTTGTTTATTCCACTTGTACAGATTCATATTTTCACTTTTAAGTGGGAGAATCCTAGGTTAGAGGATCCATCTCGAAATGTATGTTTTCACTCATTGCTTAGAATATAATCTCATCATTAGAAGTATATTTTGAGGTTCGAATGGTTGAGCATAGACTCCATGTTGTAATGTTTTGATAAGACAGAGCTATATGTTGGTTTTATGTATGAGATCTGAGACATATTTCTTAATAGATGTCAATTTTTCTTTTACATCATCTTAAATCTTTAACACTCTAATTTTCTTAGCATTGAATGATTCAATTGAGATATTATAGTTGTGTTACAAGGTATTCTTGATTGTGATGTTGTTGTAATTTTTATCAGTGTTTTAAAGTTTAGATCAAGAAGTTCTTGTGTCTGAGATTTTTCTTCATTTGTCTGCTAGTAAGGCTTGATGCTTGTTAGGCAGAAATATTGTCATTTAATTCAGTTGTAGTAATTGCCCAACCATTTCATTTGTCAATCCGAGGTTTGTAGGCTTACGAAGCACACACACTGTATATGCAGGACTGAAGTAGAAGTAATCTAATCTAAATTGTTGAAATGAAACTAATCGAGGAAAGCAGAAAACATTAATCTAGGAAAGTAGGAAATTGCATAAAGGAAAAGCAATACAACATGTGAAGAGTTAACAACAAATAACATATGTGAGCTCACACAATAAAGCTATCTTGAATTACATAACAATAATCAAATGACAATCATGAAAGCATAACAATGAAAGAATATG
>ML777639.1:1049920-1066534 GCA_009831015.1 Picea engelmannii
TCTCATTATTACAGATCCACTATTATCTCAACCTATTTTCCATTATTACAAAATATAATCCCTTTAAATCCTCACACATATCTCTCATATATCTTAGATAAGATATTCCAACCAAATCTCCATGATCTTCTCCTTGGAATGGTATTGAATTGTCTCCTCAAATATTGAAATGGTAGAGGAAGTATTCGAGAATTCCTTTGAATTAATCCTTCATATATTCCTACACATTACAAAGCTCACACATATTTGAGATATATATGAAAACATGTTGATTTTCTAACATTTAATCACAAATTCCTTTTAAATACTAAAATGAATAAAGTGGAGAACAATAAGGCGAAACTCAAGTATATATATGGAAATGATATCATGAAAGGTTAATGGGGCGATGAAATGTGAGGAATGGTGAAGGGAAAGGTGGATGAGAATAGGACATTTATGAGCCCCAACAATGCTTATAGTAGAATAATTCATCCTTCTCATCAAAGTCTTTCACCTACCCACACTTATATTTTGATCACTGACTGAAGTTAACCAAGACCTCACTTGCTTATGCATTATTTCCTAGAAATTTATGTGTTTGAACACTGCTATGTTGAGCTTTGTCCATTTGAAATTTTATCATAAAATTACCATTACAAACTTATTTGATGGGTATTGGGTTTGTCGTCTAGTAGTCTGAGGGTGACTCTTAATGCTAACACATGGTATGGTACAATATTGGTACATGGTATGGTATTGATGTACATGGTTGATGTGCATGGTTGGCACATGGTATGGTATAGGTGTTGATGGTACATATGTTGGTGCATGGTTGATGCATCGTTTGGTACAGGTGTTGGTGCATGGTTGATGCACTTGTTTTGGTACAGGTTGTGGTACACAATTGAATCTTGATATGGTACAGGATGATGGTTTGGTACATGCTTAGTAGAGGCATGTGTTGGTGATGATGGACATCTAGTTGAGAAGTGTCCTTGGTATATGATCCATGTCAGATAATTTGGTTGAGTATCAATGGCAGGGATAGGTTGGTGACAATGACAGGTTGGATATAGTGACAATTTGATAGCGATAGGTTGGTGATAGTGACAGGTTGACAGGTTACAGGTTGATGTGACAGAGGAAGTGACAATGGAAATGATAGTGGCAGTGATAGTGGAAATTATTTTGGTAGTGGCAGTCGCACATGTTAATGAAATTAGACTCATTGGATTTATTTTTCTAAAATGAATCCAAATATACACTCAGAATCATCATAAGCGCCCTAAAAATATAACTACTAAAAATAAGAGTATCTTAGATGTCGCCTAGAAAAATCTCATTGACATCGTGAGATCACAAGGATCCCAAATATGTGATCAAATATGACATGTGGAATTTCAAACTTGGGATCCTAAAATATAAGAAGACAACTAAAAATATCAATTTTCCCCAAAATTAATAAATATGCCTTTGAAATGAACTCTAATCCCCGGAAACCTTGTCTCTGATCTTTGTGAAAATTGACTTTGGCAACCAACTTGATGAGATCTAGTTGAATCTTAATCTTCTAGTTGCACAAGAAAATCTAGGGTTTAGCATGACCCAATGAGGAGAAGTACCACTAAGTGCAATATGGATGTCAATGAGGCTAATGACCAGTTAGGAGCTCTACTTCTAGATAAATCCTCAGATAATGTGTTGGACTAGACAAGGAAAAACTGCTAAAAGAAGTGAAATGAGGAAATCCATTCATGTAGTGTGAAGCTAAGAAAGATATATAAATATTGTACCATGTCCTTATGGTTGGATGAGGTACTAGCCAAAAACACTTGCCTCAATATTGAATTGATAAACATAAAGATATATGACAAGAACATGACTTAAGACTTTATTACCATCTCTTCAATGTTAAATCCCATGCCTATACCTTACTCAACACTTCATCAAAGCAATGAGATGAAATGGAAGGTGACCTCATCCATGCTCAACCTAGATAAAGAATCGAATACTCACTATAATGCATAATTACTCAGCCTAAAGGGAAAATGTTGCAACAAAAGGGACAAAACAAGAAAATATATGACCAATGATTGCTCATGAACACTTGAACAACTTATTTGGCTAAAAAATGAACGAATACTGAGCTATGTGTGATATAAAGTGAAAATAATGAAAATAATGGATAAAACAACAATTTGAAACTAAAAAGTAATATGAACAAAGGAAACAAGGGCCAAACTTAGCCCAAACTTACTTTTAACTACTTGACAAAAATGGAGATAAAATATTTGTTTTTTATTATTGTTATTATTATGTTTGAGGAAAAGGATCTTACTATAGAAATAAATTAGACTTTCTATGATTGATCAACATAATTAGCTCCCCAATGAAGCCAATAATGAATTCCATTGAGATGGAAGGATGTATTCATGTTATTGATTGTAAAAAAACCAAGCAAGTTTGTTGGATGAAACTGAGAACATGGTATTTTTGTAATGAATAAGAGGAATGGAAAAAAATGAAAACTTGTAAAGATATATTCACATTATTGATTTTAAAAAAGACAAGCAATTTTGTTGGATGCAATTGAGAACATGGTCTTTTTGTAATGAATAAGAGGAATGGGGAAAAATGAAAACTTCTTTGAACTACTTGAAATACCTCCATCATCCTCAACTCAACCAAACCATAATTGAAATTGATATCCAAAGAGTTATAAACTAAGGACTATATTGAATAACCAAATCACAGCGTTTGGTCATTATTAAACCACGAGGGAGATAACCTAATAGTTGATCCAAAAATTGTTCCCCTTGCTTCCATGTTATCTCATCCAACTATAATTTGTCTTGAATGAATGTCATGATATGCTAAAAAAAAATTATTGTTAATTCAAATCTACTTGGAGAATTTGTTTTTTTTCTTCTTCAAATGTAACATCACTACCGAAAGGAACCACCAAACTAATAGGAAAAGGAAAAGATATCTCATGCTAATTAATATCCCAATGATTAAAACTCTATTCCCCATCATCAAATATGTAATCAATGCTTAGAGAAACCATAGAAGAAAATTTCTAAATTGATTCCTCTTCCTCATAATCAGTGTCATAAACATGGTTTCTGAGATGTTGCTAACGATCCATAATAAGAGGTGATTTAATTGTTAGTTTATGGTCATCCATTCCAAGACAAGCCTTCAAATCCAAACCCAAAGGCTCATTGTATAAAGGTGTCATAAACATGGTATCTGACATGCTGCTAATGATCCATAATAAGAGGTGATGACATTATTGGTTTATGGTAATCCACTACAATACATGCCTTCAAATACAAACCCAAAGGTTCATTGTATAAAGGTTCATTGTTCATATTCTTCACATCCTCAACATTATCCAACATATTCTTCTCTTGGAAGAATCTTACATTATAACCCTTTTTCCATAGGAATTTCTACATAGGGCCAATCTATGCATATGGTGCCTATTACCTCCCCATGCCTAGGGGTAACTAGAGGAGATCATGTCTCATGGACCACAATGGATACAATGATCCCAACCATAATGATGATCAACATTTCCATATATAGCTTCCTAGAAGCCCCCCTCAGATCTCCTTTTTCTACTACAAATTAGCCAAGCCATCACATCTGGCCGACTCAGTGTATCGGAGATGGGAAGCCAACGTCATCATGAGGTATGTTAGTCCTCCTTTCATGTGACGTTTTGTGGTTAATTTACTAGGCATGTGGATGAGGATCATTGGTTGAGGTTAGATAATGAATCACTAGATCAAGAAGTTATGTTTGTCTCCTTGTTTCACCTTGGTGGAAAACATTTGTTCCCTAGTCCCATGTTGTCATCGCCTAGGGAAAAGAGGTACTATCAAGGGGCCTTCACAAGGGTAATGTTCCATTCCCCACCATACTTAACACTTTCCATCCTGGAGCCTGTCATAGTGTACTAAACTTTGGTAATGGGTCATGGTCTATTCTCTTATGCAAAGAGGGGTTAAAGGCCCAGATTTTGATTATAGTTGTTGCTAAAATAATAAAATAATGATGTTAAAGAAAGAAATGAATGATAGCAATGGACTCTCAAAATCTATCCAAAACTTAATATATACCCTTTCTTCCCTCACCCTATTCCTAAGTAGTGATGCTATAACTTGAAACCTTGTAAAAAGGGACTTGCAAATACGATAAGAGGAAAAGTAAAAATGAAGATAAATGGGTTTGGAAAATACAACACTTAGAAAGTGGTAACTCAAAATCAATCCCCTCCACAAAGGCACTCGAAATGGATTCAATGACACCATAATTCATGAAGTAATCCTTACACGTACCACTATCACACTTACTCTTGAAGGGTTATTTTATTTCATTGTTTCCTTCAGGACATAACCCTCTACATGGATCTGTGTTGGACAATTGGTTTGAACAATTGGTTTTCATTGATGTCGACCCTTAGATATTGATGTGAACCCTTGGAGAAGTTTGGAAGTCGTAGAGATGTGGTTGATATTGATGGTGATTTATTTTTCATTGATGGAGTGGTTCATGTCAGTGGATGTGATGGGTGCATTTGATGAATTCTACATGAAGCCCTAGAGGTGTGTTTATGGTACCCAAAGTTAGTTGAGAAATATGGACATGAAGGAAAGTGGAAATATAGGTAAGACACACGTAGATGAACAGTCCTTTACATTTCATTTCTGGTGATATATGGTATGCCATGTGGTTCCTCATGGTTAGGGATATATGGCCTTGTGAAGTTGGAATCCCTGAAGAATGGTCAGGAAGCCCTACTTGGTTACAAGTTGATCAATGAAAGGGTAAACTAGTTGTAAAAATAAATCTCTAGAAGCCCTAAGTTTAAGGGAAGAGGTTACCTAGCAAAATTATAAATACACCTCAAGGAGTCATTCACAAGTACATTCACAGACTTTCTATTGAATATTTTTCTTGTGAACTAGTGATATTTTGGAAAAGTTTTCAATGAGATTTTCTGAGGTAGTGAAGGAAAGGAAGAGCGAAAGTCTCGAGATTGCATAGAAGAGTGGGAAAACCTGAGGAAAACCTATTTTGGATCATTCTAGTGGGTCAAACAGTTAGTGTTCCGTGAGGCATCCTCGCGTCTTTTCTAGAGGTTGTCACACAAGGACCCGCGTGATGGGTAGTCTTGTTCACACGAGGACAAGAAAAAAGTGGTTAAGGATGCTAGTACCTAGTTGCAAAAGCTAAGAATGGTATCTTTGTCTAATATATAATGGAACATATCAACTACATGTTACATGTATGCTTATGTGTTAGTTTCTTGATGGTCACATGTTGGTTATGGCTATGGTACATGCTTGAGGCATGTTTGGTATATAGTTGAGGCATTGACACATGTTAAGGCACATGTTGAATGAATGGTACATGATGGTTGAGGTGTATCTTTTTAGATACATTGTTAGTGCATATTTTGATTATGTTGGTACATGGTGTATGGCATCATTTAGTGATATGGTATATGGTTGTGATACTTGTTATGGTACATGGTTGATACATGGTATGGTACAAGATTGGTTCATTGTATGGTATTGATGTACATGGTTGAAGTGCATGGTTGGAACATGGTATGGTATAGGTGTTTATGGTACATACGTTGGTGCATGGTTGATGCATGGTTTGGTACAGATGTTGGTGCATGGTTGATGCACTTGTTGTGGTACACAATTGATGCTTGGTATGGTATAGGTTGATTTTTTGGTACATACTTGGTAGAGGAATGTGTTGGTGATGATGAACATCTAGTTGAGAGGTGTCCTTGGTATATAATCCATGTGAGAGAATTTGGTTAAGTATTGGTGGCGAGGATAGGTTGGTGATAGTGATAGGTTGGATATAGTGACAAGCTGATAGTGACAGGTTGGTGACAGTGACAGGTTGGATACAGTGATAGGTTGACAGCTTACAGGTTGATGTGACAAAGGAAGTGATAGTGGAAGTGATAGTGATAGTGGCAGTGATAGTGGAAATTATTGTGGTAGTGACAGTTGGTCTACACTTATATTTCAGGTTGGAAGGATGGGGAAAGGAAAGGGGGTTTTAGCCTCCTTAAGGATTTTGTCTAGAAAAAAATTGGTTGGTTCCTCCTTCCAGTTGGTGCAGGAGAATTGGGAATTTGGTGCTTCCAGTGAATTTACTATTTGATATATAAGAAAGTGGTTTGTGGTTTTCTCCCATTTGGGTTTCCACGTAAATTATAGTGTAATGTGTACTTGATGTGATGATGCTTATGATTATATGCTCATGATATATTGATGATATATTGTTGATTAAGTTGAAGTTTATATATTGTGGTTAAAAGTGGTAAAAGTGATCATATTGATTCACGTCCCCTTCTCAATGTTCCAACAATTGGTATCAGAGTAGGTCCTTAAATAAAATAGTTTAACCACTGGAAGGAATATCATAGAGAGAAACATTTTGTATATAAATGGAATACCTCAATTAGATGGTCAGAATGGCCTGAAGTATGAGATGCGGAGAAAAATAATGAAAACATTTTTACAGGTACATGGGTATGGTTTTTGGTACTCAGTTGTTACAGGACACACTGGTTCAAAGAATCCAAAGACAACAGCTAAGAAAAAATTGAAAAGGAACAAAAAAATTGCAATGGAATTCATCATGGAAGGATTACCTGATTCGGTAAAAGTCAAAGTGAGACAATTTTCATCAGCCAAAGAACTTTGGGATAGGCTACATAATCTTTATTCCAAGGAATAGTTTTTCACAGAGTTAGATCCTATTAAATAAATTTCAAGTAGAGAACAAGAAGAAAGGTTCTCATAATGTTGACAGATTCGCAAGAAGAGGATTGTGAAGAAGGCATAGTAGACCTTGAAGCAGAATTTATCAGTGCTTTAGACGAATTGAAAAAAGAAAGGAAGAAGAATAGGTCACTTGAGGAACAATTTGTTAAGAACAATTCTCAAGAAAGTTCCAAAGAATCCTAACATGACAACGTGAAACTAAAATATCAGCTAGAAGAAGCAAGAACGATTGAAGAAACATATAAAAGTCAAGTGAAAGAAAAGTAGTGATTGGAAACTGAAATAGCAACACTAATAAATGAATCAATGGAAGAGAAGCAATGTTTGGAAGTTGAATCAAAGGAAGCAGAGAAAAGATAAAAGATTTTCACATATCATCTTAAGGAAATAACTGAGGACCTAAATAAACTTGAAATTGAATTTAGTCAAGAAGAAAGAAGAATTGAAAAGGAAATCATCTCCTTGAAGATCCAACTTGAAGAAGAAAAGCAAATAGAAGAAGTCATTAAGATTCAGGTGATGAAGAAAGAAGTAGAGTTTGAGAAGCTTGAAGAAGATGTTGTCACATTGAGAGACAAAATCATCAAGCTCAGCAAAAATGATGAAGAGACAGATTCATCCACATCATCAACATAGAATGTTGAAGAGAAACATTCCAGGTTTCCAGAAAAGAAAAATGAAGAAAAGAGTAAGAGTTATGCAAAAGTAATCAAAGGAAGGAATCATTTTCATTCAAAATAAAAGAAAAATGATAGAGATACATCTTCAATAAGACCCTCCACTTTCAAGCCACAAAGAAGTTTCAATCATGATCATGA
This sequence comes from Picea engelmannii, assembly GCA_009831015.1. Classification (NCBI taxonomy): domain Eukaryota; kingdom Viridiplantae; phylum Streptophyta; class Pinopsida; order Pinales; family Pinaceae; genus Picea; species Picea engelmannii. Next base: position 1,057,545 of record ML777639.1, read on the forward strand.
TCAACCCAGACATGAATTCATAAGGAATACATCACAAAGAAGATCATTCACTCCCAGGTATGTAAATTTATTTTATGGTCATTGTTTTTATTGTACTAACTTTGGACATAAAGTTGCATATTGCAGAGATTATGGAAGAAATGTTCAATAAAGAAATGCTTATGTGGCCTACAATAACATTGAATGTTAAAAATGTCACAATTATGGTCACATAGCTCGTGATTGTAGAAGCATGATGGATACTTCTATGAAAATGAACACTAATATCAGATATAAGAAAGTTTAGAACAGAAAACAAGAACATGTAAATGAAGAGAATATGAATGAAGGACACCCAAAATCCATACTCTCAAGATTGGAAATAGTATGAGAACAAAGAAAATCTATAGGAAAAAAGGAAGATGTCAGATACAGGAAGATTTGGAGAAGAAATGAAAAACAAGAAGAACAAGTGAATAAAGACCAGGTCCCAGAGATTGCAGGATTTGCAGTAATAAGAGAAAGAAAGGAAGAAGAAGTGAATAAAGAACAAGCCCAAGAGATTGTACTTTCAATAATTTTAGTGCAAAATCAATCCATAGGAAGAAATAAATAAGTCAAAGTTCAGAGAGATGATGAGTCTACAAATGAAGAGGAAGATTAATGTGCTTCAAAGAAGGTATTTTTTTTAGCCCCCTTGCTTGGAGACTCCCAGTAAATATGAATCTTGAACAGAGGGAGTTAGTGCAGTAGCTCTATAGATCAAAGAACCATCCTTCAAATAGTATGAGGTGTTTGCAGAGACAAATTCAGAGTAATCAGATAGCAGAAGTATAGAATGATAGATTGATCTGTTGAGAAGTATTATTCCCAATCAAATATCATCTGGCAGTTACACAGGAAGAAGTTTATGATTACATTCCTTCCAGAAGATATATCTTCAATACAAGTTGTTCCAGAGATGTGGATTTTTATTTTTAGATAGAATATATCAGTGGACACATTTGATTTAGTTGCAGTTGTGAATCCTTCATGATAGTATAGTGATAGATGGGTCAAAATTGTGGACAGTTGAGTATCATAGTTATGGACAGGTTATGACATATGGACACAAATGGATTTATGATATCATTAGAAGGTACATAAAACATTGTTTAGAGGAAATGCATAGCATCGTATCAGTGGAATCAGTTGAAATCGATTGGTCATAGAAAGGAAAGTAATGAAAGGAACAATAAAACAAGGAAAGAGAAACCTTCAGCAGAATTTATATCATCAAAGGGACATTGATAAACAGTATGGTCATGACATATCATTTGAAGTCAAGAAATTTTGAATGATTTTTATATATATCATAGAGTTACAAGAGGAAGCACCAATGGAAAATTAGCAAGAACTGGAAGAGAGGAAAGGAAACACTTACAAGTAGCCCTACATTGATCTACACTACTTCTTGTAGAGAAGTCAAGGGAATAAAAATAATCAAGAAAGGAATATCGATAGCATATATACTGGGGGAGACATACTGAAAAGGGGAGTTATCATTTTTGCCCATGATGCCAAAGGGAGAGAAAGAAAAATATCAGAAGATTCAAGAACATGAAGTCAAAGAAGGATTGTTCATAGAAGGTGTACTTTCAGGGGGAGTCACTCTTTGCTATCAAAAGTGAAGAGGAACTTGGAAGGAAACATGAGGACATAAACATGTGGAGAGAGATAATATAATCATGAAGACAGGGGTAGTAGCTGCAAGGAAGGATACCCTTTTCCATTCAATTCAAATGGGGAGAGATATGTTGAAAAGTCAACAAGAAACATGTGTCTAATTTAGTTTTCCCTTAATTAAATTAGACAATAAATATTAATCTATTATCTCATTCATAACTGAGTGATTTGGAATTGTAATAGAATTACAAGTGTAGTTAAGTGAGTTAATATCAGTTGTACTAGTTGTAACTAAACCTGCACTAGTGATAGTTCAGTTAATCAGTGAACTCACATGCAACTGAAGATTCACCACGGTTAACTACATGCATGTCAGTTTCAATGGAGATCCAGTTGAGATAACAGGTGAAAGAGACAGTTTGGCTATCAGTTGTGATTTGTTCACACATGCAGTGAATATGCTTATGAGCATGTACAAACGAGGCAATTGAATTCATTCGATTCATTGTGAGGATTCGGATTGCAGAGTTTGTGTAGAGGAGGCAGGTTGTCTAGACACAGGAATTGGCGCATGTATTTGCTAATTTGTGTATGACAGTGTGAGACGATTGTATTGTACTGAGAGCTCTTGGATTAGAGTTTTGTATGAGATTGTTTCATGATTCATGATATACATAATATATGATAATGGGGTTTTTAGCTTTACGCTTTCCTGGTAAAACTTTTGTGTTGTGTGTTATTGATATTTCACTTTATGCATTGTGGTTTTGATCGTGGTTTAATTGCTTCCGCAAAAGTAATAGTAGAAGCGATTATGTATTTAACAAGTGGCAGAAATTGTTAGATGAGGAGAATCGCAGGAATACATTAATTTGTATCGAAATTTCTACAAGATACCCTTTTCCATTGATGTAGCAGGGGGAGCATGAGTATTGGAGTATCAATTTTGACATCAGTGTTACCATCAATGTCAAAGGGAGAGATTGTTGGACAGTTGGTTTGAATAGTTGGTTGTCATTGATGCAACTCTTAGATATTGATGTCAAACCTTGGAAAAGTCCACAACCCCAAGAAATGTGGTTGAGATTGATGGTGACTTAGTTGTTATTGATGGAGTGGTTGATGTCAGTAGACGTGATGGGTGCATGTGATGAAGTCTACATGAAGCCCATAGGTGTGGTTATGGTACCCAAAGTTGGTTTAGGAATATGGACATGAAGGAAAATGTAAATATAGGTGATACACTCATAGATGAATATTCATTGTTGTGTCATTTCCATTTATATGTGGTACACCACATGGTTCCTCACAGTTAGGGAGATATGGCCTTGTGAAGTTGGAAGCCTCGAAGAATGGTCAAGAAGCCCTAGTTGGTTATAAGTCAATGAATGAAAGGGAAAAGTGATTGTAACAACAAATATCTAGAATCCCTAAGTTTAAGGGAAGAGGTTACCTACAAAAAGTATACATACACCTCAAGGAGTCATTTACAAGTACATTCACACACTTTATATTGAATATCTATCTTGTGAACTAGTGATATTTTGGAAATGTTTGCAATAAAATTTTCTGAGGTAGCGAAGGAAAGGAAGAGATAAATTCTTTGGATCACAAAGAAGAATGGGAAAATCTGAGGAAAACCTAACTTGGGTCATCCTTGTCGGTCAGACAGTAAGTGTCATGGGAGGCATCCCAGTGGGTTTCCTGGAGGTTGTCACACAAGGACCCGCGTGAATGGTAGTCTTTGTCCCACAAGGAAAAGACAAAAGTGGAGACGGATGCTAGTACCTGGTTTTTGAAGCTAAGAATCATATATTTGTCCCATATATAATGCAGTATGTCAGTTACAAGTTACATGTATGATTATGTGCTAGTTTCTTGATGGTTACATGTTGGTTATGGATATTGTACATGCTTGAGGCATGTTTTGTGTATAGTTGCGTCATTGACACATGTTGAGGAACATATTGGATGAATGGTACATGTTGGTTGATGTATATCTGTTGAGATACCTTGTTGGTGCATATCTTGATTATATTGGTACATGGTGTATGGCATGATTGAGTGATATGATATATAGTTGTGACACTTGTTATGGTACATAGTTGATACATGGTATGGTACAATATTGATACATGGTACGGTATTGATGTACATGGTTGATGTGCATGGTTGGACCATGGTATGGTACATGGTGTTGGTGCATGCTTGATGCATTTGTTTTGCTATAGTTGTGGTGCATGGTTAATACACAGAGGTTTTGGTGCATGGTTGATGCACAATTTGGTACAGGTGTTGATGCATGGTTGATGCACTTGTTGTGGTACAGGTTGTGGTACATGGTTGATGGTTTGGTACATTATTGGAAAAGGCATGTGTTGGTGATGTTGGACATCTAGTTAAGAGGTGTCCTTGGTATATGATCCCTATGAGAGGATCTTGTTGAGTATCAGTGACGGTGATAATTAGTGACAATGACATGTTGGATACAATGACAGATTGATAGTGACAGGTTGGTGACAGTGACAGGTTGGATACAATGATAGGTTGACAAGTTACAGGTTGATGTGACAGAGGCAATGCCAGTGGAAGTGATAATGGTAGTGATTGTGGTAGTGACAGTTTCTCTACACTTATATTTCAGGGCAGTAGGATGGAGTAAGGAAGGAGGGTTGTATCATCCTTCTGATTGGTGTTGGAGAACACAGGGAATTGGAGCTTCCTTCAGGTTGGAGACTGAGAATTAGGGGGTTGTAGCCTCCTTCTTATTCGGGAGAGAGAATTCAAGGAGCTGTAGCATCCTTTAGGTTGGTGCCTCCTTCCAGTTGGTGCTGGAGAATTGGGAAGTTGGTGCTTCCAATGAATGTATTCTTTGATATATAATAAAGCATTTTGTGGTTTTCTCCCATTTGGTTTTCCACGTAAATTATGGTGTACTGTGTACTTGATGTGATGTTTCTTATGTTTATATGCTCATGATATATTGATTATATACTGATGATATATTGTTGATTAATTTGAAGTTTCTATAGTGTGGTTAAAAGTGGTAAAAGTGTTCATATTGATTCACCACCCACCCCCCTCTCAATATTCCAATAGTCTTTTCTTTCACTATTTCGGCTCACAAACTTAATAGGATTTGATGAAGGTCCTCCCATATTCAAACTTGCCAACTTACAGAAAGTCCTGAGCTGGTGTGATGCTTAAAGGGGATAATTAAGTCAATTATTCATGTGGATTATATATTAAGTAACAACTTACTTTTCATGATTAAAGGACTAGTATATTTTATTAACATTGGTTTACTCGATTTCATATTCTATTTTGATTTGGATTCCCCTGACATGGTCCTTTGAAGGATGCTCTGAGATTTATCCCAAAACGTTGTGCATTTATTGTAGGATATGGCACGTGTGATGTAGAGAAAAGAGTCACCCAGTGACTTGAAACATTCATACATGGGCTCTCACATCTTCAATACCATAGACGATGGGTATATGAGCTTTATTTTCAATAGATTTTGTCATGGTGGCACAAACATGGGAAGAAATCCCACACCCTGGGCTCTACACCCTAGAGGTTAGCTTTCATTGGACAAAATACTTTCACGAGGAGATGATTGGAGGACACACAAAGATGGTTCACAAACTTCTCCTCTTCAAATGCCACCTCTTTCACTTTGGACGTTGGGAATTTAGATGATGATGCCATGCTAGGGTTTGATAGATGATGATGGGGTTTGTTACCACATGGACGCTAGTGTTGAATTTGAGATGGAGTATATCATTCTTCCACCACCTTTAGACCTCAGGCGATGACCCATGGTCTTGGAGAGGCCCACCTAACCCATTGAGGGCATGACGTCACAACACGTGTGGCCATTTATGTATTATTTTCACATTGTTGACATTTGTAAAGGAAAATATGAGGGGTGGGCCCCACTAAGAGAAATGCCTTTTCACTTTAGTGACTTTTGGAGCACTAGGGTTTCCTTATAAATAAGGCTAGTGCTCCTCGTATTTTTCATTATCACTTCCTCACTCATTTGAGGTGGGGTAGCTATAGAAAATTTTGTTATTTTCTCTCTCTTGTCTCTAGACCTCATGCACTATATTGGAGAAGGATATTTTTTGGATGTTCTTTTCTTTCTTGGATGATGTATTCTTGCAACTAGGGTTTTTTCTAGCCTAGAAACTTTGATAAGTAATTTTTTCAATTTAGTGTCATTGTTAGTGTTTAAAATGTTAATTACTTTCTTGTTGCATGTTACTTTGTCCTGTTGAAACCCTAGGAAGGAGACATAAGTGTTTCTCTCCTTCATAAGTTTTTGTTGTCCAAATTTTTGAAAGCATAGTTTGATAGGGTTAAGAATCGAGGCCCAAAAGTGTTTTCACCTTAGGGTTTTCATCTGAGTCCTTTGTCTCTGATCTAGTTGACTTAGAAGAAGGAAAACAACACCTAGGGCCCAAGAGTGTTTGCACGCTAGGAACCATTTTCTTGAAGGTTTAGTCCTAAGTCCCAAGAGGGTTTTCACCTTAGGTTGTAAACCTCACTCTCCTTATTCACCTAGTTTAATCTTCAAGGTTATGCATGTTTGACTCCATAATCCCTAGAGGACAATGACACCAGTATATAGTTTTTCTTGTGGTGAAAGTAACATATAAAATTTTAATTCTTTATCTCTCAATAACCCTACTAACTTCCCTAACCCTAATTTTAGAAAACAAATGTTATTTGTTGTTTTTGTTACAATTTTTTTCTACAACCACTGAATTTTACTTTAATTCACTGCATACATACATGGAAAAGTGGATTGACATACTCAAAAATATAATCTAGCGTTTGGATGATATTGTACATATTAAAGCCTTGTTTTATGCTAAATTGATACATTTATGAGTATTATTTCTTGTTGTTGTTGCAAAATATTAATTGTTGTTGTACACTTGTTTACTATTGTAATGTGCAACAACAATTACATTTATTCATTATATAGTGTCTAAGAGGCCATTATTGAGCTATATATAACTTGGTGATTGTCTATATTTATTTATCTCTCAATAACCCTACTAACTTCCCTAACCCTAATTTTAGCAAACAAATGTTATTTGTTGTTGTTGTTACAAAAGTTTTCTACAACCACTGAATTTTACTTTAATTCCTTGCATACATACATGGAAATGTGGCTTGACATACTCAGAAGTATCATATAGCATTTGGATGATATTGTACATATTAAAGACATGTTTTTTTATGCTAAATTGATACATTTATGAGTACTATTTCTTGTTGTTGTTGCAAAATATTAATTGTTGTTGTACACGTGTTTACTACTATAATTTTCAACAACAATTGCATTTATTGATCATATAGTGTCTAAGAGGCCATTATTGAGCTATATATAACTTGGTGATTGTCTATATTATGTTGCAAATTGTTTATGGTCTCGTATAGGTGAAACAATTACCTCATTACCTTTCATTTCCTCTCCTAGACCTGGACTAACCATCAGGTGACCAGGAAAGGGGGTTGGAGGCTCAACTAATATTGTTATTTGATTCCTTAAGGTTAAAAAGGAATCATTCCTTGTGGTGGAACTCATTTAATCATTAAAATTAGGTAACTCTCTACTTATGTGAGAGTGGTAGACACTTCCAATTGTTACGAAATATTGGGATCTTGTGGAGGGCTTTGCACAAGTACAAATCCTGTGAGAATAGTGCCACGTGTATCATCTACCCATTTCCTAGAAAATATCATGCCCCACATGGATTGGACATAAACCATGACCACATACATGGTTGATACCCTATTTGTGTTCTCCTACAAATTGACCTCAAGTTTTTTGATGACTTCCCATACCTACACTTCTCAAGAGTCCATTGTTTGTACATTTTTCTAAGGTCTAGAAATTTTTATCCCTAACTCATTCATCATTTCTAAGGTTGTAACATTAATAGAATATCCAAATTCAAACATACAATTTCAAAGAAAGAAACCATTAAATAATAATGAAATGTAAAAAGGAGGATGATTATTTGTTTTGTTCATACCTAGATATACCTATCGAAGATCATCTGATGGGTCAATTGAGCCTCCTAAACCCAAGAACATACTAATGGCACTCTCGTGTCCCATCATGTGAAAAGGTCTTAAATGTTACCTTAATTTTAATATTTAACAAATCATGTGCCAAGTTGAAAGTGATCTTGTGCATAGGAAATGCATGTTGTTGGTAGGGAATCTTGCTAATTTGGGGTAGCCATATATCGAGTGATACTTTGAGGCAAGGGTGTTATTCTCAAGGATCATTTAGTGTCTTATTCCTTAAAGAATATGTCCTATTTATTTCAGCCACCAAAGAATCCCATTTGTTTATGGTTTGTCAAGAATGGGACCTTTGGAGGCTACCATTTGACTTCTTGGAAGAGCCATACTAATAGCAACCATATCACTTTTACATACATTAAATTGATTGGTATTAAAAAAAAACTTACACTAATGGCTCTCGTTTTGGTTAAGCACTTGATAAACTTGTGGAAAGTAGACTTATTAATTTAAGGACAAGATATTAAGTGAATCTTTTGGTTGTTTGGATGCTTCTTTCAAATTACTTAGAATCAAAAAGTATTTTTCTAGAGAATCTAACACCCTGTCTCCCCCAGTTTGTAAAAATAACTGGACTGGCCAAGAACTGTGGAAAACTCATAAATGTGAATATGTGATGTAAATGGACCTTGTGGAAAAGGTCAATAAATGTGAATAACATTATGAATTTATATTGCAGGACTGCTGAGAGGGGATGTGCAGAAAAGGAGACCATGATGGCAGTGGAAGGCACCTGGAAAGGTGGTGTTAAATTCCACCGAGAATTAATACCGTATTTAGACTCCACTGGCCCGGAGAACCAAGAGCGACTCGTTGGCCTCGAATTAAATGTCTCGCAGGCTGGTAGGTAGATGGTTTAATGAGGGATGGGAGGTGAACCTCCCATCCGTAGAGCCGTCAAACCTGATCAGCGCGAGGGTAATCGTGCCACATGCAACCTCGCAAGAGGATAAGGCATGGGGTAGAAGCGATTGGGGGAGCAGACGCGAGTGGAGAACTCTGGCGATATGCAGAGTGAGTGATAGCAGAGAAGAAGGATTGCAACCTTTTCTCCTGGTCACTGGCAAACAAAGACGCAATCTCACAACATTGTGGTCTCAGCTCGGGGGTGGCTAGTGGTAAATCCGTTGGGAGTCGCTAAGCCTACGGTTGGGTGGAAACGAGCACCCCTCTCAGCAGTTGCTTGACCCCTGGTGTTATTTCTGATAAGTGTTTTGCCTCTGGCATCTTGAAATATA
>ML777639.1:1066629-1114277 GCA_009831015.1 Picea engelmannii
GGGTGGCTAGTGGTAAATCCGTTGGGAGTCGCTAAGCCTACGGTTGGGTGGAAACGAGCACCCCTCTCAGCAGTTGCTTGACCCCTGGTGTTATTTCTGATAAGTGTTTTGCCTCTGGCATCTTGAAATATATATATATATATGTTTATTCTGATAATTATGCTCATAACTTGTGAAACTGTGAATGATTTCATTATAAGAATGACTGTATGGTGTTTTGATCAGTACTAGTAGTTGTATATTTATATGGAAAGACTACGTATGATTTATGTCTTCATGAATTCGTTATTTGTGTGCGTACTGATCAAATTCAGACTGCACGTCTGGTTCTCGAGAGGACGACATCCTTATATACCGTAGGTAGTACCCTGAGTAAATCTCCCCATAGAAATACCTTACTTGAAAAGCCTATCAAGAACTGGGAAGGCGGATGTGAAGGCGTAAGGCCTTATTGACCCTGCATGAGGAGGAACGTTCCTCTTGAAAACCGAGATGACAACATAAGGATGAAGTAACGAATCGACGGATGAGATCCCGTCGGGAGATCTGTGGTCACTCACGACCGTCAGATCGGAGGAAGAAGGTGGAGTGTTAAGTGCTTTAACTCTGATAGGTATTAATCGACGGACGAGATTTCATCGGGAAATCTGTGGTCACTCGTGACCGTTAGATTTGGTAAGAGGAAGTTGGAAAGTTAAATGTCGTATCCTTGATAGGTGTTGACCGATGGATGAGATTCCATCAGGAAATCTACGGACACACTCGACCATTGGATTGGTAGGAGAAGGTAAGGCATTAAAATTCCTTACCCCTTTGTTTTCTGTATCTTCGTGGGCAGCGAGGAATTTGGGATCGTAGATCTCCAAGGTCCATGAGAGTATCTGGACCATGGATCTTTTCCACGTCCAAGGAGTCATGGAATAATGCATGGGTAGGAACCGATCTGAGCCATCAGATCTCGGTCAAAAAACCCGACAGCCGTTGGATCTATCCGGAGTTACCCAAGGGTTAAACCCCCCCCCCCCGTGAATCAAGATTTTCCATGATGAAAACCCCGGAATAGATCTGAGCCATATGACTAATGGAAGCCACGTGTCAAGAGATCACCCATTCCGGGAAACCGAGAGTCGGGAAACCGGGAGTCCTGTTGACAAAGATCGGGACTTTCCATTGAGGAAATCCCGGGATGGATCTGGGCCGTCCGATTGACGGAGGCCATGTGTCGTAAGATCTCCCATTTCGAGAAATCGGGATTCCTTTTGACAAGAGTTTAGGATTTTCCATGATGAAAACCCCGGGATAGACCTGATCCATCCGATTGACGGAGGCCACGTGTCAAAAGATCTCCCATTTCGGGAAATCGGGAATCACGAGATTGGGAGTCCTGGCAACAAGGGGTCGGGATTTTCCTTGGTGGAAATCCCAGAGCAGTTGTGGACCGTCCGATTTAAGGAGGTGACGTGTTGAGAGATTAATCGTTTCGGGAAATCGGGGATCGGGGATTCGGGAGTTCCACTGACAAACACTCGGACAAATCCCAATCCATAATGTCGAGACAATAGCATGTGGCTAAGTCCCGATGGATGGACAAGATTCCTTCGAGAAATCTCAGGGTCCGTAACGACTGCCCAATGCAAGGAAGGGATGCCAGTTTTACGCTGGGGCGCGAATGCGCATTAGGGTAAGTAGCGAGCATATCTAGATGGCTAGAGTCCACCTGTTCAGATCTATGACTGAGGATGCATTTCGGATCCCCCCTTACCATTCTGCCTTTAATGGGGGGGGGGGTCTGGAATAGTGTGGCATGTAAAGTGGGGCCCCTCTTGTCATGTCGACTACCGTGTCGCGTTTCCCTCTCTTCCACCTATATTCCACTTAACCGCGCAACGGGGCCATTTCTCATTGGTTGTTCTCTGGCCTTGTTGGGATTTGTCCCTATTAGCCATTTGCTAACCTGGTAGGGATTCGTCCCCATTGGCCGATCGCTAGCCCTGTCAGGATTCAGTGGTTGCCAAGTCAAACGACTCGACATCACTGTAGCGCCGAGGCACGTAATATGAAAGAGGTACTATGTTTATTCGGACTGTGATCATGACCCGTGACCACATGGGAGCGGGGAGAGAGAAAGAGCCAGCTTACGCTGGTCCTCCATGGATGTTTACGGTTCCTGATTCGGTAGAAGACCAGAAATATCTGATTTAGGTAGTGGGTATGTGACAAAGTGGTATCAGAGCATGGTTACAACACTCGGCCTGATTGGACTCATGAACGAGATGCGCATAAGCTTCGTTTGAAGTACACCTACGAAGAGAAACCCCCTAATGTAACTCTCTTTTCCAGGATTGAAAACTTGGAAATGAGAATCCGACTGTGTATGCATATGAAAGAGTTATAAATTATGCGTAGATTATAAAAATATATCTAACTCTTGACTAACAACCAGCGTTTGTCTTTTCACCTAAGCGGACGATCAGCCACGGGAATTTACAGACGCAGAGTATGGTAACTCACCAAGAGGTGGGAGAAGGCTCCCACAACAGAGATGAAGAGTCTAACAAAAGAAGAGCAATAGGAACCCCTCCAGATCTATCCGAGACTGTGCGGAGTCTCATGGTTGAATTGCAAAGCTGCAAGGCCGACAATGAAAGGATGATGAAAGAACAAGAAAAACAAACTGAAATTAATGCAGTTTTACTGCAGAGTTTATCTGACCTACAGCGACAAATGCATCATGAACCCAAGATGCAGAAACATGGTCGTATCAATGGCCATACTGAGAGAATCACCTCAAGAAAGGTCCACCCCAAAGGTAAGGGACCAGTGCCAGACAATTCCACTGAGAAGGAAGCTGGCGATTCAGAAGGCTCTTCCAGTAGCAGGGCCAGTTCCTATTCTCGAAGAAAACAGAAGAAGCAAAAGACTTCGAAGAGTCATAAATTTGAGGAATTTAGAAAGGCCAAACCTCCCTCCTTCGATGGTGAGATAAAGAAGGGAGAGGAAGTCGAGGCTTGGCTACTTGGACTGAAGAAATATTTCAGAGTCCATGATTTTTCAGAGAATTTGAAGGCCCGAGTGGCCACTTTCAATCTGAATGGAAAGGCTTCCATTTGGTGGGAAGACCTCAAGAATATGAAAGGGGTCCACGAGGAGGACTTGTCTTGGAAACAGTTTGAAAAGTACTTCCAAAAGAAGTATTTGTCGGAAATATATTTCGACGAAAAGGAATATGTCAACAAATTCCTTGACTTATTGCGATATGTACCCTACATCAAAACAGAGAAGGCAAAGGCGCAACGCTTCATCAGTGGGCTACCCAAGGAATACCGGAACCGAATTGAATTTGGCGAGCCAAAGACCTTAGAAGATACTATTCGAAAGGCAACATATTGTCATGAACAATATGGACATTGGGCAGAGTCTCGTGGAGACTGGAGATAGAAGAATGGTTTGAAATTTTAGAAAAAGGGGATCAAATCCTCAAGATTTAAAAACTACAAGAAAAACCCCAGAATGAACTATCTAGCCCGAAGTGTACTTCAGCAGAACTTTCCCTCGGTGGACGGAAATAAAACTTCTGGACCTATACCAATGAAGACTAATGACCCAAAAAGAGAACCTCTGAAATGTTGGGGTTGTGGAGAAGAGCATCTACTGAGAGACTGTCCACACCGACAACAGAGCAGTTGGAAATTTTATAACATTCAGGAAGCGACCACAGTCAATGATGTGGCAAGGAGTGTGCCGCAGATTTATGCAGCCTTGGATAATAACCAAGTTGACCACCAAGCTTCAGTGGTGCAAATAGAAGGTATGATTTTCAACCATATGGTGTCTGTTTTGATTGACCCTGGTTCAAATTTGAGTTATATAGCCCCTAAAGTTGTTGATAAGTGTAAGCTATAGCCATGAAAACAAACTAAGCCATGGTTGGTACAGTTAGCCACTGGCACCAAAAGAAAGGTGGTAGAGGTCATACTAGCCTTCCAGTTAATGTTGAGTGAATTCCCCACCCAAACAACCCTTAACGTATTACCCCTGGGATCATATGATCTATTGATTGGTATGGACTGGTTGTCCACCCATAAAGTCAAATTGGATTGTTACCATAAAACCTTAGAATGTGTGAGCAAAGAAGGAAAAAGGATAACCCTTCAAGGGATCTGAAAACCTGTCTCGGTGAGGCAAATATCAGCCCTGCAAATGAGAAAGTACTGCTGAAAAGGATGTCCCCTATATGAAATACAGGTGTTGAAAACAATCGAAGGTGACAAACCAAGCCCTGATGATCACCCTATCCTAAGAGAATACAGAGATGTGTTTCCGACAGAAGTACTAGGTCTACCTCCAAGAAGAGACATTGACTTCTCGATAGAGCTCGCAACAGGAGCGGTGCCGGTGTCTAGGACACCCTACCGGATGAGCATACCTGAGTTAGTTGAACTCAAACTGCAACTGAAAGAAATGATGGATAAGGGTTATATTCGACCCAGTGTGTCCCCATGGGGAGCACCAATCATGTTTGTGAAAAAGAAGGATGGCACCCTTAGACTATGTATAGATTATAGACAACTTAATAAAGTAACCATAAAGAACAAGTACCCCTTGCCCAGGATCGATGATCTATTCGATCAGTTGGGAGGAGCGTCTATTTTCTCAAAGATTGACTTGAGGTCGGGATACCATCAAGTCCAAATCAAGGGTGAAGACATCCATAAAACCGCTTTCTGGACATGGTATGGTCACTATGAGTTTGTGGTAGTACCATTCCGGTTAACCAATGCCCCTGCCACTTTCATGTGCTTAATGAACAATGTACTCAGTAAATTTTAGATAAATTTGTACTAGTTTTTATTGATGACATATTGATCTACTCTAAGAATAGAGAAGAACATGAAGAGCATCTTAGACTGGTGTTGCAAGTGCTAAGAGAGCATCAACTCTATGCTAAATTCAGCAAATGTGACTTCTTTCAGAAGAAAATACATTACTTAGGACATGTTCTATCCGAGAAAGGGGCAGTAGTAGATCTTGACAAGATCAGGTCTATCATGGAATGGCCTACCCCAAAGGATGTCTTAGACATCAGATCCTTTATGGGATTAGCGGGATACTATAGGAGATTTATAAAAGGATTCTCCAAGATTGGTTGTCCAATCACTTCCCTCCAGAAGAAGGGGAAAAAATTCATGTGGACACAACAATGTGAAGAAAGATTTCAAACCTTGAAACATCTACTAACCCACGAACCCATGTTGAAAATCGCTGACCCAAAAGCTGACTTCCTTGTGTTTACAAATGCCTGTAAAGAGGGGCTCGGAGGAGTCCTTATGCAGGAAGAAAAGGTGATCTGATATGAATCCAGAAAATTGAATGAACATGAGGTCAACTATGTGACTCATGATCTAGAACTAGCTGCCATAGTGCATGCCTTAAAAATGTGGAGGCATTACCTCTTGGGAAGAAAATTTGTACTTATGACAGATCACTGTGGATTACGGTATTTGTTCGACCAACTAAAGCTCAATGCTAGACAAGCTAGATGGATGGCTCTCCTTAGCGAATTTGATTTTGAAATCAAACACATCAAAGGGAAAGAAAATAGGGTGGCTTATGCCGTTAGAAGAAGCATGAAAACGATTCACCTGGCAGCAGTGAGTACCTGGGAGACAGATGTCAAGAACAGAGTCAGAAATGCACAAGAAACAGATTCCTTCATTCAGACTATGACCCTATACCTACAGCAAGAACCCGCTGGAGAAAAATATGAAGGCTACCAGATGACCGAAGGAGGTCTGCTCACTTAGAGAGATAGACTGTACATTCCAAATTTTGACGACTTGAAGAGGTTCATTATGGATGAACTGCATAAAAGACCATACACTGGTCACCTAGGATACCAGAAAATGATCACTTCCACCCGGAAACAATTTTATTGGCCTGGATTGAAAAAAGACATAGCCAAATATTTGGCCCAATGCATAGAATGCCAACAGGTTAAAGAAGAACATCGACACCCAGTAGGACTATTACACCCTTTACCCATCCCCGAATGGAAATGGGAAACCATCTCCATGGATTTTATCACTGGATTACCAACTTCAACCAAACAGAATGATGCCATTATGGTGGTGGTGGATAAACTGAGCAAGTCTTCCCATTTCATCCCCATCAAATCAACCTGCAAGGCGATAGATATCGCCCAGATATTCATGAAAGAGATATTCCGACTGCACGGTATGCCGAGAGAGATAATATCTGACAGAGACACAAAATTTACTTCCAACTTTTGGAAATCACTGTTGGCGGGTTTAGAGACCAAATTGTTGTTTAGCACCGCCTATCACCCTCAAACCGACGAACAGACAGAAAGAGTGAATCAAATATTAGAGGATATGTTAAGGATGCATGTAATGCATCAACCCAGGAAATGGGAAGACTACCTGCCATTGGTAGAATTCGCCTACAACAACGGCTACCAAGCATCCTTAAAGATGAGTCCCTTTGAGGTCCTCTATGGTAGACCATGTAATACCCCAGTCAGCTGGAGTAATCCTGTAAATAGGATTTATTTTGGACCTGACATGTTGAAAGAAATGGAACAGCAAGTGACTCAGATAAAACAAAATCTGAGGGTCGCTTAGAACCGACAGAAAAGTTATGCTGATCAAAAGAGAACTCCAAAAGAGTTCAAAATGGGAGACCATGTATATCTTCGAATTAAGCCCAGAAGGAGTTCCCTCAAAATGGGAGCTTGTGCCAAGTTGGAACCCCGGTATTGTGGACCCTTTGAGGTTCTAGATAGAGTGGGACCTGTAGCCTATCGGCTAGCACTTTCTCCCACAGTAAAAGCACATAATGTTTTCCATGTTTCATTATTGAAGAAATATGTACATGATTTTAATCATATAATTGACTGGTCTGTGATCCAAGTGGAACCGGAGGGAGAATTTCTACCAAAACCCCAATGCATACTGGACAGAAAGGAAACCCCGCTCCGGAATAGAACCATTGCACAGGTCAAGGTGCAGTGGAAACATTTTGGCCCAGATGAGGCTACATGGGAAATGGAGGATGCCATGAGACAGGCATATCCGATTTTGTTTACTTTTGTACATGCAATTCATGTTAGTAGATAAGAACATCAAGGACAATGTTCCTTTTAAGGGGGAGGGAATTGTAACACCCTGTTTCCCCCAGTTTGTAAAACTAACTGGACTGGCCAAGAACTGTGGCAAACTCATAAATGTGAATATGTGATGTAAAGGGACCTTGTGGAAAAGGTCAATAAATGTGAATAACATTATGAATTTATATTGTAGGACTACTGAGAGGGGATGTGCAAAAAAAGAGACCATGATGGCGGTGGAAGGCACCTAGAAAGGTGGCGTTAACTTCCACCGATAATTAATACTGTATTTGGACTCCACTGGCCCGGAGAACTAAAAGCGGCTCGCTGGCCCCGAATTAAATGTCTCGCAGGCTGGTAGGTAGATGGTTTAATGAGGGATGGGAGGTGAACCTCCCATCTGTAGAGCCGTCAGACCTGATCAGCACGAGGGTAATCGCGCCACACGCAACCTCGCAAGAGGATAAGGCGTGGGGTAGAAGCGATTGGGGGAGCAGACGCGAGGGGAGAAATCTGGCGATATGCAGAGTGAGTGATAGCAGAGAGGAAGGATTGCAACCTTCACTCCTGGTCACTGGCAAACAGAGACGTAGTCTCACAGCATCATGGTCTCATCTCGGGGGTGGCTAATGGTAAATCCGCTGGGAGTCACTAAGCCTACGGTTGGGTGGAAACGAGCACCCCTCTCAGCAGTTGCTTGACCCCTGGTGTTATTTCTGATAAGTGTTTTGCCTCTGGCATCTTGAAATATATATATATATGTGTTTCTTCTGATAATTATGCTCATAAGCTGTGAAACTGTGAATGATTTCATTATAAGAATGACTATATGGTGTTTTTATCAGTACTAGTAGTTGTATATTTATATGGAAAGACTACGTATGATTTATGTCTTCATGAATTCGTTATTTGTGTGCATACTAATCAAATTCAGACTACACGTCTCGTTCTTGGGAGGACGACATCCTTATATACCCGAGGTAGTACCCTGAGTAAATCTCCCCATAGAAATACCTTCCTTGAAAAGCCCATCAAGAACCAGGAAGGCGGTTGTGAAGGCGTAAGGCCTTAGTGACCCTGCATGAGGAGGAACGATCCTCTTGAAAACCAAGATGACAACATAAGAATGAAGTAACGAATCGACGGATGAGATCCCGTCAGGAGATCTGTGGTCAATCACGACCATTAGATCAGAGGAAGAAGGTGGAGTGTTAAGTGCTTTAACCCTGATAGGTATTAATCGATGGACAAGATTTCATCGATAAATCTACGGTCAGTCGTGACCGTTAGATTTGGTAAGAGGAAGCTGGAAAGTTAAATACCGTATCCTTGATAGGTGTTGACCAATGGATGAGATTCCTTTAGGAAATCTGCGGACACACCCGACCATTGGATTGGTAGGAGAAGGTAAGGTGTTAAAATGACTTACCCCTTTGTTTTCTGTATCTTCGTGGACAGCGAGGAATTTGGGATCGTAGATTTCCAAGGTCCATGAGAGTATCTAGACCATGGATCTTTTCCACATCCAAGGAGTCATGGAAGAATGCATGGGTAGGAACCGATCTGAGCCGTCAGATCTCGGCTGGAAAACCCAACAGCCGTTGGATCTATCTGGAGTTACCCGAGGGTTAAAAACCCCCCGTGAATCGGGATTTTCCATGATGAAAACCCCGGAATAGATCTGAGTCGTCCGACTAACGGAGGCCACTTGTCAAGAGATCACCCATTACGGGAAACCGGGAGTCGGGAAATCGGAAGTCCTATTGACAAGAGATCGAGACTTTCCATTGAGGAAATCTCGGGATGGATCTAGGACGTCCGATTGATAGAGGCCATGTGTCATAAGATCTCCCATTTCGGGAAATCAGGAATCACGGAATCAGGATTCTTGTTGACAAGAGTTCAGGATTTTCCATGATGAAAACCCCCAGATAGACCTGAGCCATCCGATTGACGGAGGCCACGCGTCAAGAGATCTCCCATTTCGGGAAATCGAGAATCGCGAGATCGGGAGTCATGGCGACAAGGGGTCGGGATTTTCCTAGGTGGAAATCCCGAAGTAGTTGTGGACCGTCCAATTTAAGGAGGTGACGTGTTGAGAGATTACTCGTTTCGAGAAATCGGTGATCGGGGATTCGGGAGTTCCACTGACAAAAACTCGGGCTCTTGCCTTGACAAATCTCGATCCATAATGTCGAGACAATAGCATGTGGTTAAGTCCCGATAGATGGACAAGATTCCTTCGAGAAATCTCAGGGTCCGTAACGACCGCTCGATGTGAGGAAGGGATGTCAGTTTTACGCCGGGGCGCGAATGCGCATTAGGGTAAGTAGCGAGCAGATCTAGATGGCCAGAGTCCACCCGCCCAGATCTACGGCTGAGGATGCATTCCGGAGACCCCTTACCATTTTTCCTNGGGGGGGTCCGGAATAGTGTGACGTGTGAAGTGGGGCCCCTCCTGTCATGTCGACTATCATGTCGTGTTTCCCTCTCTACCACCTGTATTCCACTTAACCACGCAACGGGGCCGTTTCTCATTGGCTGTTCTCTGGCCCTATTGGGATTTGTCCCTATTATCCATTTGCTAACCCGGTAGGGATTCATCCCCATTGGTCGATCGCTAGCCCTGTCGGGATTCGGTGGTTGCCAAGTCAAACGACTCAACATCACTGTAGCGCCGAGGCGCGGAATATGAAAGAGGTACTGCGTTTATTCGGATTGTGATCATGACCCGCGACCACATGGGAGCGGGGAGAGAGAAAGAGTCAAGTTACGCTGGTCCTCCATGGATGTTTAGGGTTCCTAATTCGGTAGAAGACCAGAAATATCCAATTTAGGTAGTGGGTATGTGACAGAGAAAATACCATACATATCCCTATTTTTTGTGTGGAAAATCACATACCTTACAATAGTCACTAGATGAGGAAAACCCCACAAACGTGTTGTTGGAAATTGGTACATGATAATTTTTTAGTTTCAACCTTCTTTTCCTATTGAAAAGGCATTCTTGGAGGGGTTTCATTTGTTGAAAAATGCATTCATTTGTAGGTTTTTTTTTTCGATGATTTATTTTGATCAAGAGATTATCTTGTTACTCAAATCTTGCAATGGATATATGAATTTAGTAGGGACTTCATCCACCTCATTGCTTTATTCCTTCTTGGGATTCGATGGTGACTTTTCATAAGGATAAAAAAGGTGGGATGAGATTGAATGGATGACCTTCTTGGTTGCATTCACATTCTTTCCAATTTTGAGGGAAATAACATAACCAACCTTCAAGTTTTGTGGGTCCTTCTCCCGAATAAAAAATACAAAAGATTCATCAAAAACATTAATGTAAAACATTAAAGTAGTGCCATCACTTGGGTGAACATCTTATGGGATCGTCCCATGTAATTTGGAAAAGTACCTATTGAACTTGGGAATTATATCATTCTTTTTCTTCACATTAGAAGCAGAAACTCTACCAAATAAGAACTTACTATCACGCTTGTCTCCCCACTTGGCTGAAAATTTGTCTTTTGAATCAATCCCATCCATCAATGGAATTTACAACATTGGATTTGTAACAAGCCCACACATCCTCCTCAAGGATTTGCACACACACATTCATCACCATGCCCTCATACTTAATCTCCATGTTCTCTACAACATTTAGAAAGGTGGTCAGAAAATCATCAATCAACATGGTGTTATTTCCTACATATTTAGGAAGGTGTTTCTTGTATTCTCCGATAAGAATGTCATTAGGTTGATTAGGTATTCTAGCAAAAATTAATATAGCATAAACATTAAAGGTTAAAACTAGTTGTTTTATAGAAAACATCTCCAGATATAGATAAATGAGTGTTCGATCATGGTCGCCCATGTTAAACATGATGAGTGTTTATAGATACATAATAGCATTTGTTAATACTTATCACATCATCATTCAATTTCATATTATGTCTCATTATATACTTGTTACTTGTTAGAAATGGGTGGATTCTAAAGGTTTTTAGGAGGGGATTTTAAATATTCAACAATGGTCTTTTATTATCATCCAAGATCATATTATGTCTCATTATATACTTGTTACCTGTTAGGAATGGGTGGATTCTAAAGGTTTTTAGGAGGGGATTTTAAATATTCAACAATGGTCTTTTATTATCATCCAAGAGTAAAATTTCACTTCATCATTTAATTTTATATTGTGTCTCATTATATACTTGTTAGGAATGGGTGGATTCTAAAGGTTTTTAGGAGGTGATTTTAAATATTCAACAATGATATTTTATTAGCATCCAAGAGTAAAATTTAATAGTGGGTTCGTTGTGAAATGAAAAAAGAATCTAGAAAGCCTATTAATGGACCTCTATATTTCCTTTTAGTTAGCGCATCCAGTATAAATATTTGATGCATTTTTCCATAAGACTAGACCCTCATGCAAACCAATTATGTGTTTTAATGATTATTGAGGTTATTCTGACATTTGTTTGTCTATCTATGCGTTATTTAATTAAATTATCGAGTATGGATGTGTTGAACGTTGTTCTCGAATGGTTTTCAGGATTTATGCATGTATTTCATGTGAATACTAATACGATCAAAAGGTTAGGAAGTGTAGAAGATCGAAAGACGAGACCCTCATGAAAAACAATTGTGTTTTAATGATTATTGAGGTTATTGTGACATTTGTTGGTCTATCTATGCGTGATTTAATTAAATTATTGAGTACGGATGTACTGAACATTGTTCTCGAATGGTTTTGAGTATTTAGGCATGTATTTCATGTGAATACTAATACGATCTAAAGGTTAAGTACTGTAGGAGATCGAATCATCGGAACATGATTGGTCCCCCTCAATCATGGCTTTAGATAAACTTGATGGTTGCTGATATTTATAAAGGATCCTATCCCTTCACCTTATTTAGAATATGCAAGCACTTAGAGGTAGCATTAAATGGCCCCAATCAATTATAATCTCATCTTATCGAGGCAATTTGAATTGTCTATGAGGGAAACCAATCCCACAAAATATGTTTCATAATTTAGGATGTTTTGGGGTAGCTTTCATCAATTAAGTGATTTCCATGGAAGGATTAGATAGGACTAATTTTCAAGTATAAGAAGAAACATAGTTGACAGGTAGGGTTAGTCTCATTTTTGGGTATTGTCATTTATCTATTTGCTGTAAATTTGATTTTTGAAGTAATGCATATTTTTGGTTCAAGTTTCTTTCTATAAATAATGTTTTTTTTTTTTTCCTCCTCGAGAAAGATTGACTCCATTGTTTTCTTCAGTGTTGGGATTCACTCCATTGTTTTCTTTAGTGTTTGATCTAGCTATAAAGTTATAATGGAGGTTGAACCCCCTCAACCTATAGATTAGATGGCTACTATATTATTTTCTTTTAATGTCTGTAATTTCCATTCTTTACTTGTTATTTATTTCCTTTAATTAATAATTCCATTTCCAACATTTATTTACTTTTATATATATATATATATATATATATATATATATATATATATTATTGCTTTTACTTTATGATATTTAGTACTTTCAAGTATGTTTAATGGAATCTCTATGATTGCCAATGGTTGTAAGGATTGAATGGTCTAGTAGTATACTAGAGATCTTAGTTTCATTGATACATTCACCTAAAATCTTCACTCAATAAGAGTGATCTGAGACGTCTCTTTATCCTTGTCAATTATTAAGTGAGTTAAGAGTAAATATCATGTAAATTCTTAAGCTAGTTAAGAGTAAATATCATAGACTCAATGGGATGAAGAGTTAAAGGGATGAACTATCAAAGTTTAGAATTTGATTTGTTAGTATATATTAGATTTAGTTAATTGTCCTTGTAAATTATTAAGTGAGTTAAGAGTAAATATCATGTAAATTATTAAGTGAGTTAAGATTAAATATCATGGACTAATGGGATGAAGAGTTAAAGAGATGAACTATCAAAGTTGAGAATTTGATTTGTTAGTATAGATTACATTTAGTGAATTACATATTTTTCATAGGATACATCTAAGAAAGTTAAGACCTTGTGGTTTCACATACAGTGCATAGAACCTCATAAAATTGCATGAACCTCGGGTTGAAATTTAAAGTGAGCCAAGGTATTCAGTATTCATCAATGCAATGATTTTACCCAACACATTTTGGCACCATTGTAGGGAGGTACTTAAACTATAGTGGAATGAAAATTCATAGATTAGGGTTATGTACTATAGGGATATTCATGGTTTAAGGTGACATACAACCTTGTGTGCATCTCTACATATTTATTTTAATTTTTAGATGCACACATCAATAATATAGATATATTTTGTAAACAATTTTTTTTAAATCCATATAGGGCAAACAACAAATAATGCTAAAGAAAAAGATGCAACCTCATCATCACTACTAAGGACAAAAAAGTGCATTTCATCAGTGGGGGAAGTTAAAAATAGCCACATCAATCACCTCCAAATATTTATTCTAAAATCCTTTACATTTCAATCACTTTTGGGTGCAATAATGAATCATTCTTCTTGCCAAAAGACCTCTTGCCACATCCTCAACATTATAATTTTTTCCACCCTACACACAAAAAAAAATAAAAATTGACCTAGCTAACAAAAAGTACTAATATAGTGAACTCATAGAGCTCTCTAGGCTGTCATGAACCACACTTTAACATTTTTGTGAAAAAAATAGGCCAAAACTACTTAAAACATGGTTAATACATACATATTTTGAGGGGGGAAATGGAGAGATTTTCAAAACTTGTTTCTATGGAATATACCTCTATAATTATAGTTCCCAATCCCATTTGCATCACTCCATTTCAACATCATATGGAGAAGTTATGCTAGAAATAATGAATGCTTGTCCCAAAATTTGCATTGTTATGATTTTACAAGTCGACTATTTTTTAATACATTTTGCACATCAATTCAACGTATACTTAAAAAAAAATCTCGTGTAAATATGTCTGCCAATATTCTTTCATCTCCCACTTGAATCATGTCAATCCAAAATCAAATGGAAGAGTTATACCAAAAAACTTAATTGTTGGTCCGAACAGGAAACTGTAAACAACTCTTACATGCAACTTGTTTCTTAGTAGATTTCACATATGAAAACAATTGAAACCTTGTTTCTATTGGTTATTTCCCTATAAATATTCTTCCAAATGGATTTTGAATCACTCAATTTCGATATCATACAAAACAATTCTCATAAAAACACTATTGGGTAATCTAGGCTAGCTATAACTCCTCAATGTGTTACAATAAAAACTACTTCATGGTTCATACGCATTGTCTATGATCATTTTGATGTTTAATAGAAAAATGAAGTCCTCACATCTCTCTTCACATTGTTTGTGATAATCTTGATGTGTACTAGAAAAAGGATGACCTCACATCTCTCTTCTTCCATAATCTCACTATGCGTTGAAAGACAAGTGCTAGTTTTTTTGTAGATCACCAAGGCTCAACAAGGTCAAGATAACTAACAATTGATTTAAGTTGCATGAATTCTAATGAAAACATTAAAGAACCAAAGGGTTAACAAGTGTAAGTAAGAGCAATGATTATTTGTGTAGCATAAGTTATTTATACAAGAATATCATGAAAAGGAATTCCATAGTTGAAGTGAATAAAGGTAACCCTTTCCTCTAGTGCAAAAGAAATGGAGACCATCTCAAAAAGGAAAAAAAAAAAAGAATAAAAAAATCCCATGATAAAAACATCCTTGATGCATCTAGGGCCGACCTTGGCTTGAAAATCTCCTTGGAGGCACCACTAGGTCTATAGAATAAAAGAAAGAAAAAAAAATATCATGGTGAAAACCTTCACAAGGCACCATGAGAATAGAGAACTATTGAAAACCAATGATGGAATTTATGCTCTTGGATGGGGACATGTAGAAAACCTGGGATGTTTGGATTGAGAATAGGATATGACTTGGGAATGATGAGCAAGTTGAGTTACCTCCAACCAAGTAGAAAGCTGGTGGTTCATCTCTACTTGGAATGATGAGCAAATTTGAAAATTGTGGAAGAGTTTTGTTGGTTATGCTATAGAAGCTAGGTTTGCAGGGTTCGAAGGACAAAGGAGTGTCAAGTGATATATCTCTTCCCATAATAATGTTGGTGGTAACTAGACTTTTTTTCAAATGTAGAGGGAAGTATTACTCCCTTATGAGCATTATTGTACCGATGAAATTACCAAATTTGCGATCTTGAAAATTATGGAAGAATTTTGTTGGCTATGCTATAGAGGCTAGGTTTGCAGGGTTCGAAGGAAAGAGGAGTATCAAGTGATATATCTCTTCAATATACAAGAGGGTTTCCAATAGTAATACTTAGTCAAATATTTCACGACACCAAGGAGTATAGACCATACCCTAAGTTGTACTACTCGATACACAAGAGTGTTCTCCACGAGTTTTTTTCTCGATGTACTATAACAACAAGATGGTCAACAAGATTAGGTAAGGGTAGTTTCAAGTGTGCCTAGGGGGATTTTGATATACCTATAGGTATGTGGAAGACTATGTAAGGGTAGTTTCAAGTGTTCTTAGGGGGGTTTTGATATACCCGAACATATGTGGAAGATAATTAGTGTTGTTTGATGTGGTACTACCTAGTGGTACCAATAGATATTACAAGGGTGTCCAACTAGTTATTTTGTATGTGTATTATTCCCCAATTGTGGGTTTACTTGCTAAAGAAAAAATATCTATGTTATTTAAAGACTATAGAACATGTTTGTAACCTTAAAATAAAAAATTTACAACTAGAGCATGTGTTGGCATAGGAAGTGCTCTGATATCACTTGTGGTGATCCTTGCAATATCACTTGTGGTGTTCCTTGCATTTAGCCGAAATAGATTATTTAGAGTAAAATAGATAGAATATAACCATGGGAAGAAAATAAATAGAGAAAGATAGATATAAATGTAACTACAAAAAGAAATAAATAAAACTTAATTTGAAAAATAATAGATATTCACTTGACAACTGATTACGTAGATTCTACTACCCTATATAGTTTTTACATAGTTCCTACTACCATATATAGTTTCTAATTTCAATTATTGTGATTTTCTATATTTAGAGTGATTTTCAATAATTGATAATTCTATATAATTTTTCCTTGGCTAATACTCCATCATAAGAAATATAAAAGTGAAAAATCACAAGCATGGTTTCACAATGTTTGCAAAATGTTGAATTTTATGTGTGGTCAAGTACTCTAATCAAAGGATCACAAATATATATGTAGTTCTAGAAAAAAATGTTCCTCAGTGTACTTTTATATTTTATAATTTCAAATTTGTAGAAATATATATACAAATATCAGATATTAAAATTTAAATTATAATTTTTTATAAGAAAACATTATTTAATTTAGTAATGCTTAAGAGAATAGAATAAGCAAATAGAGGAAACTTACCATACCACACAGTATGTTTCTCATCCATAAGGCAATGTCACAGGGATGTATTTCGGGTAACTTCGAACATGTCACCATATCTACACAAATTGATCGCCATGACTAAGAATGATGGGAATATCGTGATTCCCGCAGTATGTTTCTCATCCATAAGGCAATGTCACAGGGATGTATTTCGGGTAACTTCGAACATGTCACCATATCTACACAAATTGATCGCCATGACTAAGAATGATGGGAATATCGTGATTCCCGTAAGAATTGAGATAGAAAGTGGGTTTTCCTACCTGGGCCATTATTGGATAGTTACTCTGAGTTGCAACATCAACACCAACATCGGTTGCACAAGAATAACCATAATTTTATCTCTCTGAGTTCTAAATCGACCAATTTTTAACATAAAAAATTATATGCATTCCAAACGAAACCAATTTTTTGACGACTCCTAAATTTGAAGCTAATTCTTTCTCTTATGATAGATTTAGCTAATTTGTCAATATAAATAGATCTAACATAAAATCTTCCTTTCTATAGCCTTATGTAATGGAATATTACACCATTGAATTCCCTAATCTTTGGATAGTTTCCTTAAATGCACTATAAATGAAACTATTTGATTAACTTTAGCCAAACTTAACTGCCATAATTTTATATCAGGTTGAATCTCCTAGGCACCCAGTAGAAGCAACAACTGCAAGGAAGTTCAAAGATGAGATCAACCCAGTTCAAACTAAGGTACAAAACACCCATGTTATGTAATTTGCAAAACTAAGGTACAAAACATAATTGTTCTATAATTTTGAAAGTTTGATTGGCTACAGATTTGCTACAATGTTACTTTTGTGTTTATTGTTTTTGTGTCAAAGGTTATTGATATTGAAATTGGAGTTGAGAATCCTATGTGCTATAGTGGGAAAACCCCCCTATGGAATACACTAGGGTTCCAAAGTGCAGGCAAAGTTAACCATCTAAAGTCTCCTACTTTTAACAACTATCCCGAAAATACCCCACATTCATGCATAAAGTACAAAGTATAGGGATCTGGTAGTCTTACCTTAAACTCCGCGTCCGGTGTCGATCCCTTTGCATTCAATTGTTCCTTGATTGCAAATCTCCTCCCAAGGCCGACCTGCATTCACCAAAAGACAAACAAGAAACTACGAACATGCATTTTATATATGAATTAGTGGGTTAGATGTCATAACAAAATGTAAATCAAACATAAATATTGAACACATCATATGGCGGGATGGAAAAAGTACTTTATATTAATCTCACAAAGTCACTTACAAAATGAGATCGGCGACTGCTCCTCGAACCCTGTCCTGGGCTCCTCTTCACCAAGCTCCAACTTCTTCCATGTATCTTTCTCCTCTTCACCTCTCTCTAGGAAATGGATTAGGCTAGTAATGGAGGAAAAAGGATAGAATAGGGAATTCTGGCTCAAAACTCACTATGTGGCTGCTAATTCGTGGGGCAAGGGGGGATTATGAAATGGGCAGAGTTTCACTTCTTTCATGCTTATTTTTTGAATGGGACCCCAACACCTTATTTTATATGCCAAAAAGATAATTATTTGGTTGCGCGACGGGCTATGGGTGGTCAATTGATTAGGAAACTACCAAAAATCTTGTATCCCCTTACAACTTTTTATTTTTTGCAACTTTTGTGGGTATACACGGGTTGTATCTCTACAGATAGCATACATACGTGATTTTTAGTGGTGCAAAAAGCATGTGTACATGGGAAGTAGTGGTTCAGGGCACGTACATCTTCAAAAATAATGTTTTTTAAGAAGAGATTTCAGTGATGGCTTGGCAAAAATAGCAAGTAAGATGGCCTGATACCAGGTATGCATGTAAGGTGCAATTTAGGGTTATAACAGATGCACCCTAATGTGTGAGTTCAGAAGAGCATCTGATGGACGAAATACATTAAAAATCTTTACCAACGTACAAAGCGAGTGAGCCCGAGACCAAAGTTCGGGAGGTGTCGTCTGCAAAAATAACAATTGTCTCACCGAGGCGGGCATACCCATGCTCGGGATGAAATAAATCATGGTTGCCAATCAAATACACTGCAGATCCATGTCATATAACTATATAAAGTGTATATGTGAGAAATACAAAGCAGATCTACATCTCAAAATCAAAAGATATACATGTATAGTATCCATCTTCAAGAAGCCAATGACATCTGATGGTTGGAGACGAGGCCTTTAGAGCTCGAGCAACAAATTCAAGATCTTCAAAACTCGGGTAGGAGTGTAATGTGAGTGTACAACTTCACTACCCAGAGGTATTTGACGACTCGTCAGGGAACATACAAGAGAATCTCGGTGATCAGGCAGAGAACTTCAGTGATTTCGAACAAGTACTTGATTGGACTTTCGGGATGGTCGGGCATGAGGAAAAGAGACAAACTGCAAAAAGTCCAACTCGAGCTTAGTAATAAATTCCCTTGGACAATGGCAGGACAGATGATTAGACTCAGGAAGATGACATTGACATAAGTTCGCGATGCAGGAGGTAAGGAAAACTCTCCATATGTTTGGAAGAATAACCAAACGGAGGAGGACACAACTCTATGTAATGAGAACAACTTCCTAAGGTCATATTAAATCCCAGAGCTTGATGAACAAATGGAAGGATGTTCTTTGTCCAAGGGCCACTCATTGTGCTGCCATAAAAGAAAATACTTTTCCCATCCTCTTTTTGGGGTATATTTGATTTTTTTGTCTTTTTCAATAATTTTGGAAATATTGAAAAAGAATAAAAGAATGCTACGTTACAAAGGAGGAACGAGTGTCGCAAACATACTAGTTCCAAATGCAAGGAACACATTGATGTTCATAGCAAGGAGACATGTGCAAGAAAAAGACACTCGGGAAAATTCGTCCATGGGTCAAGGTTTCAAGACACAGAAGCAAAGTGCTACAAGGCTTGTGTATAAGACATGCTTCAAAGGTTCAATTGAGAGCAACATGGAGCCGACATTAGGCCAAAACATGGGAATAAAAATGTAGTTAACAAGACACAATGATAACGCCCTTCAATGTAATTTTAACGAGCCTAGAAAAGGTAAGTTCGGTGGTTTTTCATTTTTTGAGAGTCTAAAAAAGCGCAAAAGAAAACTCCACTAGGGTACCTTTTTCGAGGGTAGTCTAGTAGGTTCGAAAAAGGAGTAAACTAGCACCGAAAAGATGCCTATTCAAAACCATTTTAACAAGTGTGACAAAGACGAGATCACTCGGAAATAGTTTCAATATTAAGGAGTCTGAAAAGAGCTTAACTATGGACTCGCTGCCTTTTTCTAGATTTAGTCTCCTTAGCCCAAAACAGTAAAATTTGTTGAAGAGAAATATCTCGACGAGACGAATCTCCCGAGGTGTATCATTTTCCTCCTTAATCCACAGGCCATAAAAATGGGTAAACTCATGCC
Organism: Picea engelmannii; assembly: GCA_009831015.1. Taxonomy (NCBI): domain Eukaryota; kingdom Viridiplantae; phylum Streptophyta; class Pinopsida; order Pinales; family Pinaceae; genus Picea; species Picea engelmannii. Next base: position 1,086,644 of record ML777639.1, read on the forward strand.
AGTAGATGTTTTTCTAGACCAATTAACGAGTGTGAAAGAACAAGGTCACTCGGCAATATTTTCACTTTTAAGGAGTCTGAAAAGAGCTTAACTATGGACTCCATAGGGAATGTTCTTCTAGAGCAGTTTAACGAGTGTGAAGGAACAAGGTCACTCGATGATCTTTTCAATTTTAGGAAATCTGAAAAGAGCTTAACTGTGGACTCTGTGGGGGTTCATTTTTCGTAAATTTAGTCCCTTGGGCCCAAAAAAGGGTTAAGTTTATACCTAAGAATACTCTTCTAGCGAACCAAAGTTCCTAGAGTATACCTTTATTCATATAGTTGACCGTCCGGACCAAAAAATGGGTAAACTACCATCAGACAGACGTGCCTTCAAGTTTTAGTTTGGCAAGCATGAAGCGAAACAACATCGCTCAACAATCTTTTCATGTTTATAGAGTTTGAAAAGGGCTTAAAGAAGACTCATTTTGTTTGGGAGTCCCGACAGTGAGGTCAAGAGTGATGATGAATCATGAAAATGAGGCTCAAACTCATAATCAGGACAAGACTAAGAAGGACTCCCGAGCCTAAAGTTTTTAAAGACAACATGGACACCGAAATGCAACCACGATCTACCTAGGGAATCCATGAAGGTGTAGGCTCTACCACCAAATTACGACACTTCTTAAGAAGAAATGATGGTTTCGTGTCGTAATTCGATGGGATCGATCCTTTGGCAAAGCGGAAAAGACAATGAGATGCAAAAAGTGGAGGTGGAATCCTAACTTAAATGCAAAACAGTTGGAAAAATGACCTTTACCCAAGGACCTTTGAAAGTGACCCATCTCTCAAAAACGTTTTCCAAACCAAAAGTGGAGTATGTCATAACATCCAATAAGAAACTCAAGAACCATGCTAAACAATTTTCAAGCCAGAAAAAATGACAAAAGGGTTCAAAAAATGAAAAAAAGGGCCAAAACAATTCTATAAATAGAAGCTTGGCATCTCATTATCACCATTGCAAATTGAGAATTGACCAAAAAGCCAAAAACACCCCTTTGCTAAAAGAGTTGATTCTGGGAGCTTCAGTGGACGAAACGAACTTCCTCTCCAACCAAGTAAGTACAAATCAACCCCTCTTGGAATTCAATACTTCCCTTCTTCATTTATTTTAGTTTTTGTGTGGGCCTGCACTCTTAAAAAGGGGTGGCCCTGCGTGTACATGGGCTCTCCAAGGAAAGCATGTGTATTCCTACGGGAAAAAAAAAATCTTTCCACGTGTATATGCCACTGTGCTCAATGCAACCCACGTACACCCTCAAACACATGGAAAATTTTGAAAATAGAAGAGTTTAACTCTCCTTTGAACTTGTCATTTTGCAGGATGTATGTCCATTGGAGAGAGAGGGAGCATGAAGACATTAATTTACTAGTCAATGAGGACCCTGCAGCTATGGCCACATTGAGGCAATGCAGTTCGTGGAATTTCTTCTATTGTCAATTCATGCAGGCACAACCCAGGTTGTTGAACGCCTTGGTGGATTATTGGCACCCTGACGCTAAGGTGTTTATGCAGCAGGGTCAGTCATTGACTCCAATGACTGAAGAAATCTACATTCTGACTGGACTCTCAAGGAGAGGAGAGCCAGTCAACTTTCATACTTTCCCCCCTGGACCTCATAACATTGTAGAGATGATTGGCCTACATTACGAGGTGGGCACTAAGAAGGTCGGTTCTCAGGTGTCGATCCACAAGATTTCCAACCTATCACTGAAAGTGATAGTTTTACTCATTGGGCGGATCACTGGATCTGCGACTTTACATCATGCCTCCTGGGCCCACATGCATTGTGAAGTGGAGTGCTTGAATGCATGAATCTTTGACTGGAGTACGACCATGCTAGACTGCATGAAGAGACAACTCACTGAGTGTCACGGGCGAGAGAACAAAAACATTGGATTCAGGACTATTTTATGCTCGTTCTTTTTCGAGAGGGTACCGAGCCTTATTCCTCGAGAGATAGTGTGGAGGGATGTGGCCTCCGCCCTAGCAGTGAGTAGATGGACAACATTGTTGCCACGACAGGGGGGTGGAAGGACCATAGAGGCCTTTGACGACACATTCTTCAACTGGTGGTCTCGAAAGATTCCATCTATAGAGGACTACCCCTATGTTGGAATCTACTTCCCCAGGGATCCTAATATGCCCTTACCTCTCGGAGCTGAGTTAGGAGAGATGGATATGTTTTTACTTTCAAATTTATTTAATTTTTATTTTCTTTTTTATATATATCATTTTTATGTGTACCAGAGTATCTGACAACTATGTATATGTTATGTACATATGTGGGACCAATGCGTCCAGCAAACTTCACGAGGACTAGGAAGCGTCCTCGACCAGAGGCAGCATCATCCGTAGCCACCGAATCAGCAGTAGCAGCAGCAGGGGGACCTCCAGTTGGAGAGGTTGAGAGAGTATTGAAACGATTGGAGCAGAACCTCACTACGCTCACTCGTGCGGTCCCTATGACAGATATCGAGGATCTTCCACCATCGATGCAACCTCACATAGTTGGCGTGCCACGGACTTGGGTCCAACTCTTATAGCATTTGGCAAATGATGTGGTTCACTATGGCAGGGCCAATAGGCCCCCCCCTTAGCTTAGGTTGGACCGCTTACGTGCTGAGGGCACTTTTGTATATTTTTGAGAGCATAAGCCCCGTGATGTGTATTGCATATGTACTTTTGAGGCGCTTTCACCCACCTATGTACTCTGAAACTTTTGATATATATATGTGTGTATTTACATCTTTTATGTCTTATGGTTACATTTATTTACAAATATATTTACATGTGTATGTGTGTGTTTTTTCTTACGTGTGTGCAATATGCCAATATAATACATGATTAGCTAGAGTATCTATTATTTGATTCAATCTCCTAAGAACATGGATATACGTAATGTAATCAAAGCATCATTCTAAGAGATGTACCCTAAGGAATTGTCGGTGTAGAGTAGGATCATAAACACGATAAACCCCATTTAACTAGGACACAACTACTTGTGCATCTAAGTTGACCCGGAGATGAGAGATACCATGCAACAAAGCATCACGAAGCAACTCTATTACTGTGTTGTACTCGACGACATTGTTTGTGGCGTTACCTAAAAAAATACCTCCAGAAGATAGCAACTGGCCTCGAGGTGTGAAGATCACCCAAGATGTGGAAGAAAGCCTCTGAGTGTGTCAGCTAGCGTCGTCTACGAAACACCTCTGATTCACTTGACATCTACCATAGTGAAAAATATGACATCAAAAATGAGAGATCCATAAAACAAAAATGACAAAATATAAAAATGTATAATAACTATACATATGTACAAAAATTCACCCAAGGCAACCCACCTACAATTAATACTTGTTGAGGTAGAGCCCATTTCTAGGCTCTGCCAAATCTTTCCCTTCGAAGTCAACCAGACAATAAGTGCCCTTCTTTAATACTTCCTTAACAATGAAAGGTCTGAACCACATGGGTTTGAACTTTCCTACCCCTGGGGGATCTTTATCTTGGTCGTAGATTAGGACAAGGTCGCCTTCGGAGAAATTCCGAGGACAAACAGACCGATCATACTGACACTTGAATTTTTTCTTGTGAGCCTCGTTAGCCAAGAATGCATCACGACGTTGTTCATCGAGATGCTCAAGATATAATAAGCGTTACTTAAGCGGTGAAGTTTCTGGAAATAACTGTACTACCAACTTAAGAGATGGGATTTGGCATTCTATAGGAAATACTGCTTCCAACCCATAAACGAGTTGAAAAGGTGAGAAACCGATGGCAGTCTTCACAGACGTTCGTTAGGCCCACAATGCCAAGTACAACATCAAATGTCAATTTGACTTGGTTGAATTGATCGTTCGTTGTAGAATAGTCTTGAGAGACTTATTCACAGCTTCCACCTGACCATTCACTTTTGGGTAGTAAGGTGATGAATTTTATTTCCTCAACCCAAGATTTGATGTTAACTCGGACATAATTTTGTTCTAAAAGTGACTGCCATGGTCAGTGACAATCTCCTTGAGGATACTGAACCTTTCTATTATCTGGTTAAACAGAAAGAGAGTTGTTGTTTCTCCATCATCCTTGAACGTTGGCATAGTTTTGACCCACTTTGTGAAGTAGTCTACTACTACGATGATATAATGGTGCCCCCTAAATGAAGGGGGGTGGCATGTAGTATAATCAATCCTCCACTTGGTGAAGGGGCCAACTGTAATGATGGGAAACATAGGAGTGGGGTGTGCCCTCATCTTCCGAGAGAAGATCTGACACAGGTGGCACTTCTTGACCAATTCAATGCAATCTTTGATCAACGTCAGCCAAAAGTAACCTGCTCGTAGAATATTTTGGGTTGTTTCCAACCTAGAAAAATGACCTCCACATGCTCCAGTGTGGCAGTCGTTAAGCATGAGTTATGCTTCTTCATGAGTGAGACACCGAAGAAGGATGCAATCTATACCTTGACAATACAAAGTGTCCTCGAGAATAAGACAATTTTTTGCATGATGGCATATACATTGACGCTCGTCGCGAGAAGCAAAGGTGGGGCACTTCAAAGTCTGGAGATAGACTAGTATATCTCCATACCAGGGGTCCAAAGATGAAATAAAAAACATATATCCTTTAAAAGGCAACCCTTCAGGTATAACATCACCTGACTCGACCGGAAGTTCTGACATGAGTTCCGCAAAGACCAACGACTTTTTGGATTTCTCCGAAACAAAATCCAAGTCAAATTCTTGGAGGATAACTATCCATCTATTGATCTTTCCACCGATTACTCATTGTGTCAACACGTATTGGAATGGATTCACAACGACAATAAAGGTGGTCTTGAGAAACAGGATATAATGATGGAACTGTTGGAAAGCATGAAATGTTGCCAATGCAATTTTCTCAACATGGGAGTAGTTGAGTTCCGGTCCAACCAAGCCTCGGCTCAAGTAGTAAATGACATATTCTTCAATCATATCATCCTCTTGAACCAAGACCATATCGATGGTCAACTCTGCAGCGGCCAAGTACAATAAGAAATATTTATTATAATTAGGTGGTCGAAGAAGAGGGGAAGACGTCACGGTGTGTTTCAATGCTTCGAAAGAGTGCTAAGCAGATTCGTCCCAAGGGAAAGGAACATCCTTCTTTAGTAAATGCATAAACCCTTTTCTGATCTCGACATAGTTTGCAATGAAACGTCGTAAAAAAATTTATTTTTCCTGTAAACTCTGAAGCTAAGGGAATGTGCACGGGGGAGGCAATTGAACTATTGCCTCAACCTTTAGAGGATCGACCATGATCCCTATTGTAGAAACTATAAAACCTAAAAGACAACCCGACATCACATAGAAAATGCATTTGTTAAGATTCAAGCGAATCTGATAGTAGTGACATTGCTCAAAGATAAGTCGGAGGTGTATGGGATGATTAGCTCTCTTACGAGATCGTGATGCTAAATCATCGATATAAGCCTCGACTATGTTTTTGATATCATGGAAAGAAAAAGAAAAGGCCCTGAAAGGTGGCTACAACATTCTTCAATAAAAACGACATATTCTGATAAACAAATGTACCCCATGGACAGATAAAAGTTGTTTTATGCTGGTCTTCGGGCTTAATCTGTATCTGATTGTATCTCAAAAAACCATCCATGAAAGAAAAGACCTCACAGCCTGTGCATTCATCAATGATCTAGTCAATGAATGGGGTGGGGAAGTTATCCTTTGGATAGGCCTTATTCAAATCACGGAAGTCCGTACATACGTGAATCACTCTCTGCTTTTTATTGACTAGAATAGGATTTGACACCCATTGAGTCAACTGGATGGGGTAGATGAAACCAGCTTTGAGTAGTTTTTCTACTTCAGCCTCAATAGTTGTTTCTTTCTGAGGATTAAACAGATGAAGCCTCTATCAGACCGGCTTGGCATCAGGATAAGTCGTTATTTCATTTTTCGACGATTCTTGGATCTAGGCCTAGCATTTCCTCGTAAGACTAGGAAAAAATATTGTGGAATTCTTTAAATAAATTTGTATAGATTTAAATCTCCTCGGGGGATCAGTCTGCTCCGACGAAGACATTCTCCACAACACCAGGGGTTCTGGAGATATCAATAGGTATCATTTTAGCGATGGTTTCCATATTACCCTTGGTATAAATTGTGTGCATAGCTAGAGGATTAATAGGACAAGACCTATATCCATTCATAGTCAACACAAATTCTCCTGCCTCTATTCTTCCTAACTCTGGGAGAAAATAAGATCTGTGATGGAGATCATCCCAGGGTCTGTCTGGACCAAACAATGCCTCTATAATCGCCTCGTCAGAGAGAAAGACCAAGTCTAAGGAATCGGTAGTGGCAAGGAACCTGCATCCCAAATAGGCTCGAGAACTAGATCTAACTCCTGTGCGAAAGTCGGATCGGGGTCGTCGGAAGCTTGTTGGACTATTGAGTACATAACTTCTTTTGTGGATAAGGGCATGGGCATGCCATGGTGCCCTGTCCCTTCCATCATGTTTGATGGGTAAGGAAGAGTCCACATATTGTTAAAGTAAGTCATGCGGAATGCCAACACTTGAAAGATTTCAGCCTTAGGCTGGTCAGGGACAAACGATATAAACTTGACATTGCCTGAAGGAAGAAGGTAATCGACGATGGGCACAAACCAACCCCTAAATTGACGATGTCAGACTGTGTATTATCAATCATCTAGACCATGGATGCCCCTAATGAAGGGTCAAAATGGGATAAAGACAATTGATCAATGGAAATGATCTGACCCTCGTGTGGAAACAACAGGACTCAGAAAACTGTAGCAACCATTGCATGCATAGAATAGGTCCAACTCCTTCCTAATAAGAGATTGTAGTTGAGAGGCGCATCGACCACTTCAACTTCGACACACACAGTCTTTCCCTCTAATTGCACGGTGAAAGAAGGAATGATTCCATGTGGCCTAAACGAATGACCATTGAAAGCAGTAAGAAGAATAGATGACGGAGACAAAATGGGTTGGCCAATGGCCTTCCAACACACCAATGACATCATGCATGTCAAGGCGCTCTCATCAACCACCATGCAGAAAATATTTCATGTAAAATATTTCGTGGTGTAAGAAACTACTATCTAAAACATGATGTGGTATGGGAGACGAGGCTTCAAGTAGGTCATATCAAGCATGATCATTCCTAGATTACAAGTCTCAGCAGATCCTAAGGAAGCTAACAGAGCCTTTCTCTGAGAGGAAAATCTTTGGAGGACCTCCAAAGAAGACATTGTGCAAGGGGTTTGTGACAAATCCTCCACCACAGAGAAATTCTGGGTGGACCTTACATTTGGATTATGGGAAGCTTTCTTGAACGCCCCTTTCAGGATGCGTGTAATTGTTTCTCCCAACGTCTTCTCAATATGGAGAGGAACAGATGGGTTTTTGGCTTCTTTACCCTTCTCAGAAGTGTTTGGAATTCTGTAGTCATGTGTCCTAGTTTCTATATGAGAATCACCTTTCAACATATAATCAGTCGAGGTTGAAGGATTATTAGATTATGAAGGGGATCCCTGAATGCCCCCATCTGTGTTTGCAAAGGCTTGAGTTGAATGTTTCCCATGAAGAAATGGGTTCATTAACACTGCAGGCTACTACTGCGTCAATAACTTTTGGGCCTCCACGAGTCAAGGGCATAGGTGGGTCGAGTGGTATTACGTGCAAAGGTTACACGGATACTTCGACTCTCTTCTCTCTTTGTTGCCCCCGCCAACATTGTTGGTGGGTTTTTTATCCCCTTTACCCTTCTTTCATTGTTTCTTCTTTCTGTCAACCTGTTGGTTGGCTTTCATATTTGTCAATTGCACACTGTGTACATCCGACGTTTGAGTAGGGGGAGCAGATGAACCAAAGGTTTGGTTGGTCGATGTCTGTTGTATTGACAATTGATGCAATTGATTTGATAGTTGATCAGCAGGATTCGCTTGTCCTAAACAAAAAATACCATTGGCATATGGTCCAGACTTTTGTTTGGTCTTGTCAAGGATAGACCGTGGTGCATATGACAAAACTTCTTAAAGTAAAACAAAATAAGGGTATATCAACTCTAGTTGTTGAGCTCTCATTATTGCTTCTTCCTCGGAAAATACTCCTGACATCGCAATGTCCTTGGATAACTGTGGGACCAAATAATTAATGAACCACTCCAGCATGAAAGCTGGTGGGATTGGTATCTTTATTAAATGCTTCCTATGCCGCCATTCTCATATGTGATCTGAGATATGGTCAAATTTTGTTTTCTCAAAGTTGGCCAACAATTCGGTGTCGACATCGTATCTCACAAGTAATTGAAAATGGTTGAGAAAAACCATTACCAATTCGCCAAAAGTAGAGTATCTTGAGCGGTCAAGCTCAATGTACAATTTTGCAGCACTCCTGATAATAGTGCGTTGAAACAAACGCAACTGGACAGAGTCGTCTTTCAACGAGTTGGATGAGAACCATAGGTGAAAGGTAGTGACATGATCGCTCGAATATTCTCTAGGCTTACCCTTGAACTTCAAAATGTATGAGGGAAACTTTGTCGGCATGGGAGGCCAATGCGGATCGTGACATATTGGGTCGTTTAATAACCTTGTCAAGTCTGGTAGATGTAATGTTGCCAGAAACGGTAGTTTGGGTTATTGACTATGTACATGGAAAAAGGATCGTGGATTTTGGCTTGCACCAGGTTGCTGTGAAAAGTTAGGTTGTTGACTAGGGTTCTAGTAACTACCATGGTCATGGCCGACGTACAGATACTGCGCTTGTTGAGACGTCATCGACTGACTCCTGTAATTGGACGTTGAGGGTTGTGAAGGGATTGCCCTCGATGTCATGTTCCAAAGATTCTGGAAGGGGTTTCCCCCTATCGATTTGACGAGCATAGGTACAGAGCCTTGCTTGGGCTTCCATTGAATATGGAAGGGGTTTCACATGGTCGACATCCCTGACGAGGGGACTGATCCCTGTCATGGATTCCAAGTTCCTTCTGAGGTGTTTTACCCCTATGCAGAAATAGTACACTACACCAGATTTTGTTGTCCAAAACCAGGGCTTCCCTTGACCGAGATGGAAACTGACGAGAATGCGTTGTTATCAAAATGTGTCAAACAAATAGAAAGGCAAAGAACCCACCGACGTGGTGTTGGAAGAAGGTCCGTGACTACCTGCTCCAGATAGGTTGTAGTTCATGGTCGGCTAGACAGGTTGCTGAGAAGCACCGCCAAGCGAGGGAGACAACGGAGGTAAATGACCCCCGCCGTAAGGGAAAGCATTATAAGGGGATGAGGTTCCCCCCATGGACCCTTGCATAGTATCATTTGAGCTCCCTGTCCCCAGACCCATGGTCTGTAGGGCGGAGTAGGATAAGACCGAATTCGTGTCAAAGTCAAGAATCTCGTATGAAAATGGAGGGCCCGTCAAACTATGGGTCAACAGAGCAGTGATCGTCGCCATAGATGGAATCATACCATTGTCCAAGGTAGAGGCAGTCGAGAACATAGTGGTCTAGACCTGAGAGGGTGAGTTAGGAGGTGGAGCACCCCCTGTGGTGACAGTCATTAAGGGAGTATGATGAATCCCAGATGAAGTAGCAGTGTTTGCTTCCATCGTTGCTTGCAAGAATATTTAACACTCGTGATGAGTTATCCTTGGAGGGACAACTTGTACCATGATGGGCACCAACAAGTCAGTGATCGGTGAGTTATACAGCTTGAGAGCTTCTGTTCCAAGGTCATAAATGGTAGGCTCCTCCGGATTCAAGTGTTCTCCTCTCGGGGATGGCTCAGGTACAGTTTCCTGATGTCCAGTCACCTCAAATGACCCTTGTTGGTCAAGTCTTCACCTTAGTGATGGTAGTGGTGGCTCCACTTCAACCGGCGACAGGCCCAAAAGCTTTCATGATCGGCGGAGCTCTTGATCTTCCACTGTGTGAGAAAATCAATGACACACTAGGTATTTTACTAACGTTGAAAACCAACACACACTAGAAACGTTCCTATGAGATATAGTAATCAAGCCACTAACTAGTTGGAAGAACAGTTACACAAGCCAACGCTAGAGAAACATATCGGTGCAAGTGAAACTCTAACACGGAAGCACCCTCCAGGTATACTCTGCAAAGCGTGGCCCGATGTCTTCCCTAGGTACGGTGATATACCCCCGCAGTCACCTGTGTAAGTCACTAAAATAATGGCAAGTAGGTTTTGAGCGCGCGAACAGTCACCAGGCGGGTACAGTCGACAGTCATATGGACCGCAATGAGCAGGGTATCAAGCCCAAAACCTATCAAAGGTATCAGAAGCAAGTGTTCTGAAAGGCGACTAAGGACCTCAAATGGATTCAAGACCCACGAAGTTCCATGAAAAATGTGATCAACGGAATCCCAAGATAAGCCCTCTATATGCGTTCCCCACTATGCTTGGTCCAACTTTGGAGGGGTTATCTCCGCTACCTTTCCGCACGCAACCTCGTGTTTAGCCCCTGTGTTAGAGGGAGGTCCAGGATAACTTCCACGTTTACTGGAATTTTTGACACTCCCTAGCACAAACTCCTATGTTTGTTTTATATCCTTGAAGAGTTTTCTCTCCAACCTAGATCAAGGCTCTAGCCTAGAGTAGTTGATGGACCCTACAAACAAAAATTCTAATAAGTTATATTTTATCGTTAATTTTAAATGGTTGTTTTAAGTCAAAGAGGCGGAAACGAAACCAGTGGTGTGTTTTAAGAAACAAAAGAGAAGAGCATTAAATGAAACTGAAAGAAAAAAACTACTTTTTGACAAATAAATATTTGCAAATTTAAACTCTTTAACCAACTTTTCAAACTACCTTTTTTTCTAAGATCTTTTTAAAAGAAGCACCCAAAACAAGATTTCGCTCGACTACGAGCTACTTAGTGTTCTAAGTATTTAGATAAATAACTTAAGAAAGAACTCTTTTTCCTGACAAGTAAAATAATCAACCTAACTACTTAACCAAACAAGGAAATTAAATTTTTTTTTTTTAATGCTTCAAAATAAGAAACTAGAAATGAATTATTTTTCTTTTCTTCTAAAGCAAGTAAAAAGGGAAAATGAAGAGAAGAAAAGACCAAGAAACTAACTTCCGGTCTTGTGCATCTCGCAGAGAGTCACTAACAATACCAAACAATATAATCAGAAAAGACTCAGAAACTCGTCTCAAACCCTAACCAAAAAAACACAAGAAATCTTGATAAAGAAAAAGCTAACTGACGTCAAACCTAGGCTAAAGACAGTAACAACAGAGACCAGGACTAGATCAAGAAAACACCTGAGAATTATGGCTTCAATCAGGGAAGAGGATGATTGCCTCTTCTTGAAAAAAGATTTTCCTAACACAGGCACGTAATTGATACTTCAACAGCCTGTGTATGTACGCGAGTTGTCCAATGATAGGGAACGTATGTATGCGTGCAAACCCATTGTAGGCCACGTACACCTCTATAACTTCCCAAAAAGAAAACTAACATTCAAAGTAGACAAGGTTGGGAGTACTGGCATGGCAGACCAGAATCCATTAAAGACACAAAAATTAACAAAAACTCAAAAAAGGTAAACAAACCAATTAAAGACACCCAAAAATATCTCCTAAAAAACCCTAGAGGTTCCCGAGTATGGTCACCAATTTTTTGGATGATGGCATTTGTCCTAATGCTTCTATTTCTTATTTAGTCAAACTCAAACCTACAATTGAGAAGGGGGGAAGCACCACTGTTGGTTTAGAGTTTTGTTCCCAATTGCATGCTAAGCTTGGTTTTTAAGTTGTTTATTTTATCAAAAGAATGTCATAAACGAGTTAGACAATGCTATATTTTCTTCCATTGTAAATTATTAGATGTTGAGTATTTAGTCTATGTCAGTTATATCTATGTTCTATTTCATTCTCACACAGAAAATTCAATCCAAGTAAGTGATGGAGTTGGTACTGCACCATTGATGAAGAGGGTGGTTTCCATGCACAAGGGTTTGCCTATTTTGGGTGTATTTAGGTTTGAACTATGAATTTATTCTACTTTTATTTCTAGAATGAAACCATTTCATTTCAATTTTCCCTAATTTAATTGCTTTGCATTGATCTTCCCATAGGATTTTTATGGTTGTTGAAGTTGACCTAGTTGTTATCCGAGTTGGCCCTGGTTATGATATCAACGACAATGAAAGCAATTGGTTTGGAAATCCATGATATTGATTTATTTCAGATGCAGTAAAAAAAAATTTGTGAGTAAAAGCTATATTAATATGATTGTCAATTCTTCTATAGTGGGAAAAATACCCTACGGACTACACTAGCATTCTAAATTGTAGGCAAAGCTAACCGTCTAAAGTCTTCTACTTCTAACAACTATCCCGACAATACCCCACATTCATGCATAAAGTACAAAGTATAGGGATCTGTTAGTCTTACCTTAAACTCTGTGTCCGGTGTCGATCCCTTTGCATTCAATTGTTCCTCCACTGAAACTCTCCTCCCAAGGTCGACCTGCATTCACCAAAAGACAAACAAGAAACTACAAACATGCATTTTTTATATGAATTAGTAGGTTAGATGTCATAGAAAAATGTAAATCAAACATATAGATTGAACACATCATATGGAGGGATGAAAAAAGTACTTCTTTATATTAATCTCACAAAGTCACTTACAAAATGAGATCGATGACTGCTCCTCGAACCCGGTCCTGGGCTCCTCTTCACCAAGCTCCAACTGCTTCCACTTATCTTTATCCTCTTCACCTCTCTCTAGGAAATGTATTAGGCTAGTAATGGAGGAAAAAGGCTAGAATAGGGAATTCTGGCTCAAAACTCACAATGTGGCTGCAAATTCTTGGGGCAAGGGGGGATTATGAAATGGGCAGAGTTTCACTTCTTTCATGCTTCTCCCTTGAATGGGACCCCAACACCTTCCTTTATATGCAAAAAGATAGTTATTTGGTTGGGTGGCGGGCTATGGGCAGTCAATTGGTTAGGAAACTACCCAAAAGCTTGTATCCCCTTGCAACTTTTTATTCGCGATTGTGGGTGATTTTTATACCTACTAATCTGATCCTAGTTTAATGCTATGAATGGTGATAGATGGTGTGTTTCTATGGTATTAAACAACATATATACTTCTTATCATGACACACACACTTATAGTGCATCACTCATTAGCACAACGATGCCTACTTCTCATGACTTGTACCTATTCTATTGGAACCTCAATAAGTCTCCATCTTAATTAACACCCTGGCAATTGCAAGATGATTCAGAAGATGTAGAGAAACAAGAATTGCAAGTGTATGATCATTGAATTTAGCTCCCTGCAACCCTTTCTTTGTTAAGTTTAAAAGGATACCATCTTGTTGGGGAAATTACCATTGGCTCGAAGAAGTTTAAAGGCCACCAGCTTGTTGGGGAAAGCACGAATGGCTCGAAGCTTGCATGGGATGGAATGGTTTCCACGAGTTTACCCACTTCAATTCCCCTATTGAGGTAGGTCCAGTTGTGTAAATGCTTGAATGTAGCCAGGATTTTGATTTTGATTATGGAGAAAATGGTAGTGTGATTATGGAGAAAATGATAGTGATAGGAAACACAACTATGATTTTGATAGTAAATGTTAGGTAGTAGGTACTATATCTACCCTTTGTATTTTCCTTTGTCATCGCTTTCAAATTGATGAGAAATGCAATGATTATGGATTATTAAATAGAGCACTGCGAACTTGACCTACAGGCTCAAGCAAGAGTCCAACATATTTTTCAATATGAAGTATTTTGAGGATAAGGCTTAGGCTGGGAATGGGATGAAGTTGAGAATCGTCTCCCAATCTTTTCAAAGATTGATGAAACCGGTATTGTATGAAAATGTTCTTCGAGATTAAAATTTGAAATCACATTTTGCGGCTGAAACTCGAGATGTGTTGTTTACTTGTACTACATTTTCTTTGGAACACACTATTCCACTTATAAAAAACATAGCCATGCTTTTACCAATACTGTTCACTACAGAACTTGTTTAAAATTGTATTAGTTTTTTAGATTAGATAGTTGAGTTTCATATTGCTTTTGTGATTAACTTCTTTCCCCTCAGAGGAGATAAGTTTATTAAATTACAGGCACAATTTATGAGGTTCAACCAAGCAAAATAAATGTTCAAATGGTAACAACAAATCCCCACAGGATGTGGATTTAGATCCTATTATTCAGCTTTTGATTGAGATAAGGAAACCTAAGTTAGAATGTATAATTAATGAATTAGTTTCATTGTAACCGTGGGAGAAGTTGTTTAAATATGTGTGCCTGAGAGACAAATATTGAGCCAGGGCTTCAAGCCCTCTCTAGGCTGCTGGTTGTAATCTCTAGTTTATTGAACAATAAGAATGTCATTGCCATTGTCCTGTGAATGTTTCCCTCGTGAGGTGAAGGAGGGTTTTATCATGTAAACGATTGTCTCATGTGTGATTGAATCTATGTATGGTTTTTTCTTTGGTTTTCTGTTGCAAAAAATAATCAATGGCATTAAAGATCCTAATAAGTGGTATCAAAGCATTTATGGTTGGAGATCTATGAGACCAGTAAATATCAAGTTTTCAAATTAAAAGAAAGGGCACGTCAATATCCAAATTTCCGCAGGTCTCTCCTCTCGAAGGTCTTTGCGGCCACTAATGCACACTTCACGTGTGGGTAAAATTCAATATTTCTGTAGGCCAGCCATAACGGGAGGTGTGGTGAATCCACGTGTAATTTTTCACATTTTTGCAAGCAAGCTATGCCATGAGGTGCGGCGGCTCCCAAATGTTTGCAGGCCAACCATGATGGGAGGTGCGATGACTCCTTAAAAATATTCACGTATGGTCTTTTGAAAAAAGTTTAAATTATAAAAGGTTGACTTTTAAAGTGAAGGCTCGTGAGGTGAATGTTAAAACATTCAAAAATGGTGGAGGAATTAAAATAAAAGTGAATATGGAATGGGAGGTATAAAGTGGTAAATTTAATTTTTTTTGTTTATTTATTCCCATTTGAATTTTAAATCTTTTGATTTTATAAGTCATGATTTGGTTTCTTGAGATAACGACAAAGATGCAGAGTACCAAGTTTTAGGTGGAGGTATTGCAAGGGTCGAATGGCATATCTAGTAATGCCAAGTTGTAGCATGAGTTGTGGTCAGAATTAGTGAAGTGCTATCTGGACAATCGGTCACCATTAGTTGCAAAAGTTTGGAAGATTCTAGAAGAGATATATTGAACAGGTCTTCTCTTGTGATTACTCAGTTTTTTGAAATTGTCTGATTGTTATGTTCATGCTCTCATTATCATTCTAAGTAGGAGATCAAACAAGTAGATCTTTGTTGGTTATAATGACAATGTCAAGGGATATAGATTGACATTAACAAAGATAGTGTTTGATGGATTTCTTCTCAAATCAGACATAGTAAAAGATGAAAGGAATAAAGCATGACTGATAGCAGAAAGGTATTTGGGAGGCATTGATTTCCATGAAATATTCTCATCGGTTGTTAAGATTTTCTCTATTCATGTAGAGTTGGCACTAGTTGTTGTTGTAGCTAGATGCTAAGACAAGTTTTTTATGGAGATTTTTATGAGGAGATATGTATATTGAACAACCAGAAGGGTTTTTTCAGGATCACAACAAAACATTTGTTTGCAAGCTCAAGTAGTCATTGTATGGCCTGAAATGCGCATCAGGCATTGGTACAAGATGGGTGATTCCTTCATGGTGAGCCAAGTTTTACAAGAAATGAATTTAACCATTGTGTTTATGGTACATTCATTATCTTGGTGTTTACATAGATGACGATATGTTTTTTGAAGTAAAAGCATGGTTAAGATCAACAAGTTGGCTCTGTTGGCAAGGATGTTCATGGTGAAGGATCAAGGAGAAACAAAAACAAATCTTGGGCATGGCAATACATAGAGGCAATACATATGGTAAGCTTTGGTTATCACAGTTGCCGTATAAGGAAAAAGATACTCGGGAAATTCATAATGAATAATGTGAAACCGGAAAATATCCCTTTGGCTTTCCATTTGTTTTTTCTTCAGGTGTATATCCTTGTAATATGGAAGAAATGGTTATGTCTCATGTATTGTATGCTATTTGGAAGTATAAAGTATGAAATGGAAAGGTTTGATATGTTCAAATATCAGACAATTCACAAGCAGTTGGTGTTGTCAATAGTCACATAAAAAAATCCAGGTAAAGCAGTGAAATTGGGTGCTTTGATATCTTAGAGGCACATGTATCACCTACAGTGGTTTCAATGTTTTTGTCTGAGATAATTCAAATTTTGCAGGAGGATTTGGACAAGAAAAGATCTACTTCAGGTTCTATTTTTTATGAGTATAAAAGGACCATTGGGTTAGTTTGGACAAAGTGCAGGTTTTGTTTTCTGTGGTAGTCAAAGCCTTATGCATTCGACACATAGTTCATCTTACCTAAATTGGACATGGTATCACTTTGTAAGACATGTTACTAATGGAGGTGGAGTGGTCCATATTCGAGTAAGTTATGCAGACATGTTTTTGGAACCAGCCTTGAAGAAAAGTTGTGGTCATGATTTGCTTCTCTTGAAGGTGATGAATCAAATTGGACAAGGCATTAGACAAATTGTTGTCAAGGTGGAGATTGTTGAAATGGTGACAACAAATCCCCACGGGATGTGGATTTAGATCCTATTATTCAACTTTTGGTTGAGATAAGGCAACTTAAGTTAGAATGTATAATTAATGAATTAGTTTCATTGTAACAGTGGGAGAAGTTGTTTAAATATGTGTGCCTGAGAGACAAATATTTATTATTGAGCCAAGGCTTCAAGCCCTCTCCAGCCTACTGGTTGTAACCTCTGGTTTATTGAACAATAAGAATGTTGTTGCCATTGTCCCGTGGATGTTTCCCTCATGAAGTGAAGGAGGGTTTTACCACGTAAACTATTGTCTCCTGTGTGATTGACTCCGTGTATGGTTTTTTCTTTAGTTTTCCGTTGCAAAAATTAATCTATGGCTTTAAAGATCCTAACAATAAACACAAACATACACCCTTAAAGCTGAGTGTTGATATTCAATATCATAATGACTTTGAGTTACTATAGTTTTATTATAAACAACAAATTGTTCGATGGCCTGGCAGCCTCAAAAACAGTTTCAAACTCGACAATACTCACAGTTAAATTTACACAGGATATTGTTATCAATATTGAACAAGCCTAAAAGGAGACAATGTGGATGATCAACTTACTTGGGATGAGTTGGCTGCTTGGTTAGAGAAGCTCTTCCTCTATGAGGATTGGACTTGAGAAGAAAGGAGACAACGTGGATGATCAACTTACTTGGGATGAGTTGGTTGCTTGGTTATAACAGTTATTCCTCTATGAGGATTGGATCTTCCAGTAGTATGTCCAATTTTCTACCAAGCTTATCCTATAGTTTGTCTTATCCTATAGTTTGGTAATGGTCTCTGCAATTTTGTAATTGCTTGTTTCACTAGAGTGATAGCATCTTCCATTGTGAATAGTTTGATGTTTAGCGGTTCAACTCTTTTAAAGTTCTTTCCAAATGATGTTGCATTTCCAACATGTAGCTTCCCAAACCAGCAATGGCTTTTAAAGTTCTTTCGAAATGATGTTGCCTTTCCAACATTTAGCTTCCCAACCCAGCAATGGCCTGATGTACCACTTGTTTATTTATGCTGCTAAAACAAAATATTTCATGGTTTATTGATTCTGCTGCGTGACTGGTGCTGCATCCGCCATTAACTATTATCATCAAAACCTGATCAAGCACAATAATTACTAATTTCTATATCTGCCGCCAATGGAGGAGGTCACTGTGTAGAATGGGTAACTAATTCTGTATCTGCCAGTGGAAATGGGTAGCGAACTTGACGAGAAGACGGCT
Organism: Picea engelmannii; assembly: GCA_009831015.1. Lineage (NCBI taxonomy): Eukaryota > Viridiplantae > Streptophyta > Pinopsida > Pinales > Pinaceae > Picea > Picea engelmannii. Next base: position 1,104,628 of record ML777639.1, read on the forward strand.
CACACATTGGGAAACCACATGGCAGTAGATCGCTCTAAAGGAGCAAAAGTGTTCTTCAAATCATATTCCTCGTCTTCGTTCCACTGTGCAAACTAACATTTGGGCCACAAGCATCATTTTAGAGTGGCTATATCAAATAATTATTCAAGTGAAAAATAGATACCTTGTGAGAAAATTTGATATGGAGTAATGAAGATTAACAAACTGGTGGCTCTAGACCCGAGACAAGTTTTGGCCGTTGCCAAGCCCTTAAATATGCACAGAGGCTAGATTCAACTTCAATAAGTATGTTTATTTTTAATATTAAAAAATTACAAATAAAATATGCACAGAGGCTAGATTCAACTTCAATAAGTATGTTTATTTTTAATGTTAAAAATTTACAAATAAAATACAATAATTTTTTTTAAAGAGGGTGAACCTGGCCTTGGGCATTCCCTTATCGAATTCCAAATTCTTATACATGTTTGTTGTTTTATTATCAGGTAGACAAAGACTATTTCCTATTATTAAAATACAATGTTTTATAAACCAACTTTCTTAGGTAAAACAATTTTTAAAAAACTCGTTTAAATAAATTAATAAAACCAACTCTTAAAACAATTAAAAATAATAAAAAGACTCTTTTAAATAAATTAATAAAAAAATTAACATAACAATATTTTTAAATAACATTTATTAAAAATAAATAATAATTACAAAAATCTAAAATACAATTTTTCAATATATTTACATTCTCATATTAAAATTTATTTTTAATATTTTTTTTATGATTATTTTATAAATTTAAGTCACATTCAATTATATTAATAAATGTTAAGTTAGTGGAAATTAGTAATGTTAATTATATTTGTTTTAAGAAAACACTCTTAAACATAACATTTATATGCATAAATTGAAATGAGTAGATGATTTATAAAATATTATCCAAATTATATTTTGAATACAAATCTACAAGGCATATTTCATATTATTTTAAAAAAATTTAAAGTCACATTTCATATTATTTTAAGATTTTTAAAAGATATATTTTATATTATTTTAAGATTTTTCAAAGTTTTAAAAGATTTTGGGTGATTTATAAAACATTATTTAGAATAATGTTTAGAAATTGAATTTTGAATATAAATCTAAAAGGCATTATTAGTCCCTGCATTTCATATGAAATTGACCATCCATTACTTTACATTTGACCACAAATATTTTCATTATTTCCGATAGATTAGATAGGATGTTCACAGTTTTGAGTTATGCTTTCCTTGATACTTTACTTTACTCGCTAGTGAAGACCACCTATTATCTTTCTTACCTGAGTATTTCTCGCTCCTGAGTATTTCTCGCTCCTTGATACTTCACTTTACTCGCTAGTTAAGACCACCTATTATCTTTCTTACTTGGGTATTTCTCGCTCTAGTTTGGGTTCTGCATACGGTTATTATGGTGCTAGCTTACATAGACGACCATAGATACTGAGATATTGTGCATACACCACCATGAGAATAGTTTCGAGCACATACCCAAGCACCTGTCGTTCCTCTAGATATGGAATCCAATGGACGAAAGGATGTGGAAATGAAAGGCATAGTGATGCCCCTCGTGAATAGAATTGATTGCTACATACAGAAATGCCAGTAATATAATATGGTAACTTCTTTGAAAATTTCATTTCATCTCTGAATAAAAAGTTTTATTAAATGATTAGATTCGCTTTTAAGTATTATCTGTTTGGATGGGAAATATTCAACAAAAGAAAAAAGTGTTAATTTTTATGGACAATCTTCATAAAAAAAAGTGTTAATTTATCCACTTGTACTGCTCCATATATGTTTAGTTGGGGGACATGATGGACAGTCATGGCTAGGTAATTTTGTTAATGGTTGCTTGAAAGGGTCGGAGCTTAAGAGAGGGATGCTAGACTTTCTTGTTTTCAAGCCCGGCTCTGAAGTCTTTGGAAGAAAATATTCTTCCTTCGTTGGGTTGTTTCTTACTTGCTTCACCCGAGGAAAGTCCTTAGTACTATCTTTTTCCTTCACTTGAAGGGGGGAGACTACCCTAGTTGATAGTTTCCTAAACATAGTTATTATGTGAGGACAACCCTAAGGAGACAACCCAATTCAGAGAACTTCTTCTAGCATATGAGATATTCAATTTCTTGCAATTTTTCCCAGTGGGAAGTGGGGCGGGAGATGAGATTTGGTCTTAAGTTGGTTTGGTGGGTTCCAACGTCCCTACCCAATTGGGTATGCTTTCCTCATCTTCCTATTTCATGGAAATTTTGTGGCACAAGAAGCAGGCCCGGCAACCGTTGTGCAACCATCTCCTACACCAACATTGAAATCTGGAATATGGAAGATGCAATAGCCTGTTGAGGCACTACATAATCACTTCTCAGTGCATTCACTAGACAAGGAAATAGCCATGGTTTTCACAAACTAAAATTTAAAAGAAAAACAAGGCATCATGATTATTTTATAAGAGGATTGAAACATAAAATCCTAAAATTCAGGAAAACAAAGAGAATAAATAATTTATCATAAGAACTGAGATGAAAAATTCATCGGCTGCATGAGCGTTGCAAACCAAATGTGTTTTGTTAGATAAATGAGATAGCGGGCTTGTAGTCTATTCCAATCCACAGATATGAAATCCATGGTCACTAAGTCTCCTTTAATACGCTCATCAATTTATTCACTCTAGATACCTGGATCTTCATTGTTAGCATTTAATTTGTTATATCATAGACTGGCGGCCCGCTCTTTGCATTGCATCCTTTCCAACCTGGCTTTCGTCGGAGCTATCGTTGAGTCCATACTTCACCTGTTTCTTGTGTTTTCAGGGGATTCTGAAAATACTAGGGACAAAAAAGTGCATTTCATCCGTTGGGGAAGTTAAAAAATAGCCACATCAATCACCTCCAAGTATTTATTCTAAAATCCTTTACATTTCAATCCACTTTTGGGTACAATAATGATTCATTCTTCTGGCCAATAAACCTTTTCCCACATCCTCAACATTATAATAATTTTTTTCACCCTACACAAAACAAAAACAAAAAATTGACCTAGCTAACAAAAAGTATTAATATAGTGAACCCATGGAGCTCTCTAAGCTATCATGAACCACACTTTGACATTTTTGTGAAAAAATTAGGCCAAAACTACTTATGGAATATAACTCTATAAGTCTATTTCCCAATCCCATTTGCATCACTCCATGTCAACATCATATGGAGAAGTTACGCTAGAAATAGTGACTACTTGTCCCAAAATTTGCATTGTTATGATTTTACAAGTCGACTATTTTTTAATAGATTTTGCATATCAATTAAGAATATACTTAAAAAAAATTCTAGTGGAAATATGTCTACAAATATTCTTTCATCTCCCACTTGAATCATGTAAATCCAAAATCAAATGGAACAACTATGCCAAAAAATATAATTGTTTGTCTAAGCTGGAAACTGTAGACAACTCTTGCATGCACGTTGTTTCTTAGTAGATTTCACATATGAAAACAATTGAAACCTTGTTTCTATTGGATATTTCCCTATAAATCTGCTTCCAAATGGATTTTGAATCACTCCATTTTGATATTATACAAAAAAATTATCATCAAAACACTATTGGTAGTCTAGGCTAGCGATAACTCCTCAACGTGTTACAATGAAAACTACTTCATGGTCCATATGCATTGTCTATGATCATTTTGATGTTTACTAGAAAAAGGAAGTCCTCACATCTCTCTTCACATTGTTTGTGATCATTCTAATGTTTACTAGATAACTCCTCAATGTGTTACAATGAAAACTACTTCATGGTTCATATGCATTGTCTGTGATCATTTTGATGTTTACTAGAAAAAGGAAGTCCTCACATCTCTCTTCGCATTGTTTGTGATCATTTTTATGTTTACTAGAAAAAGGATGTCCTCATATCTCTCTTCTTCCATAATCTCATTGTGCAATGGAAGACAAGTGCTACTTTTATGTAGATCACCAAGGCTCAACAAGGTCAAGTTAACTAACAATTGATTTAAGTTACATGAATTCTAATGAATACGTTTAAGCATCAAAGGGTTAACAAGTGTACGAAAGATAAATGATTAGTTTCGTAGCACAAGTTATTGATGCAAGAATACAATGAAAAGGAATTCCATAGTTGAAGTGAATAAAGGTAATCCTTGCCTCCGATGCAAAAGAAATGGAGACCATCTCAAAAAGGAAAAAAAAGAAGGGGTAAAATCATATATATGGGTAACACTTTTGTGAGAATCGAGTCTCCAAAATTCCTAGCGGCATTTTTTCAGTGGAAAAAATGTTGTTAGGATTTGTTTCGGCCGAAAATTTGCACGTCAAATTGAATGATGCCTTGACGACGCCCTCGAAATTCGTGTACAATATGTTTTTTATCTATGGTAAGCGTATTTTGGAAGAAATATTTTTCAGCCGAAAGGTTTATCTTTAACGGATTCCGTTAAAAACTAGGTTTCGAACGAAAAAATATTTCGGTCGAAAACCTGAAAATGGGACTGTTTGCAGGAAACTGCAAATTCTCTCAAGCTTATTTGATCTTTGGAGGTAGCGTACTCCTACAAATACTCAGAATTTAGTTTTTGAATTGATACCAACATTTAAAATGGAATCTACTTTCATTGGATATAATTTGTTTTCATTTTCATTGTTTTTATCTAATTTTTATTTAAGTTTATAAAAAAATCACTGCATAATATTTTTAGGTGAGATTATGATTGAGTGAAAGGAAAAATCCATATCTCTAAAAATACACAGTGGAAAATTATGAACAATTTATATTCATAATCCTTAAATGTTCTCTTCAAAAGGATATTTTTAGATTTTACTTTTAAGTAAAAAATAAGATAGATACATGGTGGGGGAAAACATGTGTTTAAAATCTGTAACTTTTTCAGATTGGTCAACTTCAAAAAATTCTAGAAATTATAATATTCATCCGTTATATTCAAAACTATAGTCATCACAAAATAGAATCTAGTTTAATAATGGATACATTGTTGGGGGGAAATAACTCATTTTCTTTCCCTTCATTTTTAAGGAACATATTGTCAAACAATTGCCAATTGACATATCAAATCTCAATAAAAAAAAAATGAAAAATAGTCAGTATAAAGATAACACAATTCCTCACAAGTTTTGTTTTTACAGTAAAATAAAATTCTAAATAAAAAAATACTTTTGTTTACCGGAAGTTGAAGAACATGTTAAAATATAAAAAAAAATCTCATAAAACAAGCAAAAGTGTTTCCCATCTTCATGATTTTACCTGAAAAAGAATGAATGGAATAAAAAATTCTCATGATAAAACCATCCTCGATGCATCTAGGGCAGACATTGGCTTGAAAATCTCCTTGGAGGCACCTCTAGGTCTATAGAATAAAAGAAAGAAAAAAAGTATAACATGGTGAAAACCTTCACAAGACACCATGAGAATAGAGCACTATTGAAAACCAGTGATGGGATTTGTGCTCTTGGATGGGGACATGTAGAAAAATTGGGATGTTTAGATTGAGCATAGGATATGACTTGGGAATGATGAGCAAGTTGAGTTACCTCCAACCAAGTAGAAAGGTGGTGGTTCATCTCTACTTGGGCTCTAATTTCTCTCTTAATACAACTCACAAAGAACTGCTTAAAAAATTCATCAATTAAATTTAATGTTCTAAAAGATAAACATTCAAAACCATCAATATAGTCTTCCACTACTATGCTAGTTTGGTGAAATTTGGTAAGATGACCCCCAAAAATTGTATCTCTATTAAAGTGAGCAAACAAGGATTTCTTAAAATATCTACATGTAGTGACCCCTAGAGATGCATTATTGTGTCATTTCCACCACTACCAATGTTCCCTATATAGATAGAGGACATCAATTATGAGTTTCAATCGTTCATCTTCTATGGAATGAAGGAAAAAATAGTGATCCATTTGGTCAACCTAACCTGTTGAATATGGTCCATCAAACTTATTTAGATCGACTTTAGGGAGGCAAGGCATTAAATTGTGGAAACAACTAGAAAATGAGAAGTGGTTAGTGGGATATTATTCATCCTCAAGGTGCTTACCCTTATGGGAGAATTCACCAAATATAGTGTCAGATGCCTTAGTATTACCCTTCATCTTCCCAATCTGATCAATACAAAGGCCAATATGTGTGGTGAGGGAAGACATATTTATTTCTATTTTTCTCATTAACTAGGAGAGAGATTCAATTGGTTCTTTTACTTCATCCATGGATGACATGTTGTGGGTGTTTTTCATGGAAACACTAGGTCCACCAAAGAGGTTATTCAAGAGCTAACCCAACGTGGTCAGTTTCCCAAGAGGAATATATGGAGAGGGGTAACAAGTTATGGTATTAATGTATCCACACAATAAAATGTTTATTGCAGAGTGACATCACAACAATCAACTTCACCCAAGGATTGTTTTCATCTAGGTCTCCCATAATAATGTTGTTGGGCCCTAGACTTTTTGTCAAATGCAAAGGGAAGTATTACTCCCTTATGAGCATTACAGTACCGATGAAATTACCAAATTTGTGATATTGAAAATTGTGGAAGAATTTTGTTGGCTAGATGTTATAGAAGCTAGGTTTGCAGGGTTCAAAGGACATAGGAGTGTCAAGTGATATATCTCTTCGATATACAAGAGGGTTTCCAACAGTAATACTTAGTCAAATATTTCATGACACCAAGGAGTATAGACCATACCCTAAGTTTTACTACTCGATACACAAGAGTGTTCTCCATGAGTTTTGTTCTTGATGTACTATAGCAACAAAATGGTCAACAAGATTAGGTAAGGGTAGTTTCAAGTGTGTCTAGGGCGATTTTGATATACCTAGAGGTATGTGGAAGACTATGTAAGGGTAGTTTCAAGTGTTCTTAGGGGGATTTTGATATACCTGGAGATATGTGGAAGATAATTTAGTATACATGTGTTTTTTGATCTGGTTCTACCTAGCGGTACCAATAGATATTACAAGGGTGTCCAACTAGGTGATGTCTCTTGTATTTTATATGTGTATTCTTCCCCAATTGCAGGTGTACTTGCTAAAGAAAAAATCTCTATATTATTTAAAGACTATAGAACATGCTTGTAACCTTAAAATAAAATTTTTACAACTAGAGCATGTGTTGGCATAGGAAGCACTTGAAAAGATCTCTATGTTATTTAAAGACTATAGAACATGTTTGTAACCTTAAAATAAAAATTTTACAACTAGATCATGTGTTGGCATAGGAAACACTCTAATATTACTTGTGGTGTTCCTTGCAATTAGCCAAAATAGATTATTTAGAGTAAAATAGATAGAATATAACCATGGGAAGAAAATAAATAGAGAAAGATAGAAACAAATGTAACTACAAAAAGAAATAAATAAAATTGAATTTGAAAAATAATAGTAGTAGGGAAACCTTTATTGATATTTAGAATTGGATGCAATGTTCACTTGCCTTTTTGAAGGGGCAACCTTCAACATGAGGAGCTCCAAATACAATAATATAGCTCCAAATACAATATATTCACTTGACAACTGATTAAGTAGCTTCTACTACCATATATAATTTTTACATAGCTTCTACTACCATATATAATTTTTACATAGCTTCTACTACCATATATAGTTTCTAATTTCAGTTATTGTGATTTTCTATATTTAGAGTGATTTTCAATTATTGGCATAATTCTATATAATATTTCCTTGGCTACTACACCATCATAAGAAATATTAAAGTAAAAAACCACAAGCATGGTTTCACAAAGTTTGCAAAATGTTGAAGTTTATGTGTGGTCAAGCACTCTAATCAAAGGATCACAAATATAGATGTAGTTCTAGAAAAAAAAAAATGTTCCTCAGTGTATTTTTATATTTTATAATTTCAAATTTGTAGAAAGATATTTACAAATATTTCATATATTAAAATTTAAATTCTAATTTTGTTTTATAAGAAAACATTATTTAATTTAGTAATGCTTAAGAGAATAGAATAAGCAATGTCACAGGGATGTATTTCTGGTAACTTCGAACATGTTACCATATCTACACAAATCGATCTCCACGAATATCGTGGTTCCCATAATAATTGGGATAGAAAGTGGATTTTCCTACCTGGGCCATTATTGGATAGTTACTCTGAGTTGCAACATCAACACTAGCATCGGTTGCACATGAATAAACATAATTTTATCTGTTCGAGTTCTAAATGGACCAATTTTTAACAGAAAATTTTATATGCATTCCAAAGGAAACCAATTTTTTGACGATTCCCGATTTTGAAGCTAATTCTTGCTCTTATGATAGATTTAGCTAATTTCTCAATACAAATACATATGACATAAAATATTCCTTGCTATAACCTTCTGTAATGGAAGATTCCACCATTGAATTCCCTAATCTTTGGATAGTTTCCTTAAATGCATTATAACTGAAACTCTTTGATTAACTTTAGCCAAACTTAACTGCCATAATTTGATATCAGGTTGAATCTCCTAGGCACCCAGTAGCAGCAACAACTGCAAGGAAGGTCAAAGATGAGATCAACCCAGTTGAAACTAAGGTACAAAACACCAATGTTATGTAATTTCCAAAACTACGGTACAAAACATCCTTATTCTATAATCTGTAAAGTTTGATTGGCTACAGATTTGATACAATGGTACTTATGTGTTTATTTTTTTTGTGTTGAAGGCCATTTATACTGAAACTGTAGATGAGAATCCCGTGACGATATCCATGGATGATGGAATTCATCCTAATGCTTCTCTTCCTGATTTAGGAAAACTCAAACCTACATTTGAGAAGGGGGAAGCACCACTGTTGGTTTAGAGTTTCTTTCCCAATTGCATGCTAAGCATGGTTTTTAAGTTGTTGATTTTATCAAAAGGACGTCATAAAAGAGTTTAACCATGGTATATTTTTTGCCATTGTAAATTACTATATGTTGAGTTTTCAGTCTATATCAGTTACATCTATGTTCTGTTTCAATTTCCCTTGGTCATCCCCTTGGAGCAACAAGTAAATATTTCTGCAGGTCATTTTTTTGGGGGGAAATTTCTATTGAATTTCTTGGGCATTTATTCAACTCAGGCTATGAATTAAATTAAGTATGATTTAGTTTTTCTGATAACTATGATGAACCTTCATTGTACCTTCTATTATTTATATATAGTATAGATTATATGCTCGATTAATTTTAATATCTAAAATCCATCTATTGAGGAGAATCGTGAATCTTTCTAAGCCTCTCCTAATGATGGACCTGCTTTAGAATTCAAAACATTGAGAAAATGAAACTCGGACCTGCTTTAGAGTTCAAAACATTGAGAGAATGAAACTCACCACCATAAATTCTTCCATTTGATTAAAAAAATATTTATGAAAAAATTATTGATAAAAAAAATATTTATGAAAAAATTATCAATTATTTAAATTTTATTGACCATTATACGTGATGTGACTCATAAACATCATCTCCTAATTGATGGCCTTTCTGTGGAAAATAATTTAAATTCGCATAACTTTGCATCCCTATGATAAGACCATTTCTCAAAATTCATTGTTTCCATTTATGATATAATTCATAAATTCAACATCTCAGTGGCTGGCCTACTT
>ML777639.1:1121822-1143126 GCA_009831015.1 Picea engelmannii
CAAACCAGCAATGGCTTTTAAAGTTCTTTCGAAATGATGTTGCCTTTCCAACATTTAGCTTCCCAACCCAGCAATGGCCTGATGTACCACTTGTTTATTTATGCTGCTAAAACAAAATATTTCATGGTTTATTGATTCTGCTGCGTGACTGGTGCTGCATCCGCCATTAACTATTATCATCAAAACCTGATCAAGCACAATAATTACTAATTTCTATATCTGCCGCCAATGGAGGAGGTCACTGTGTAGAATGGGTAACTAATTCTGTATCTGCCAGTGGAAATGGGTAGCGAACTTGACGAGAAGACGGCTCACACATTGGGAAACCACATGGCAGTAGATCGCTCTAAAGGAGCAAAAGTGTTCTTCAAATCATATTCCTCGTCTTCGTTCCACTGTGCAAACTAACATTTGGGCCACAAGCATCATTTTAGAGTGGCTATATCAAATAATTATTCAAGTGAAAAATAGATACCTTGTGAGAAAATTTGATATGGAGTAATGAAGATTAACAAACTGGTGGCTCTAGACCCGAGACAAGTTTTGGCCGTTGCCAAGCCCTTAAATATGCACAGAGGCTAGATTCAACTTCAATAAGTATGTTTATTTTTAATATTAAAAAATTACAAATAAAATATGCACAGAGGCTAGATTCAACTTCAATAAGTATGTTTATTTTTAATGTTAAAAATTTACAAATAAAATACAATAATTTTTTTTAAAGAGGGTGAACCTGGCCTTGGGCATTCCCTTATCGAATTCCAAATTCTTATACATGTTTGTTGTTTTATTATCAGGTAGACAAAGACTATTTCCTATTATTAAAATACAATGTTTTATAAACCAACTTTCTTAGGTAAAACAATTTTTAAAAAACTCGTTTAAATAAATTAATAAAACCAACTCTTAAAACAATTAAAAATAATAAAAAGACTCTTTTAAATAAATTAATAAAAAAATTAACATAACAATATTTTTAAATAACATTTATTAAAAATAAATAATAATTACAAAAATCTAAAATACAATTTTTCAATATATTTACATTCTCATATTAAAATTTATTTTTAATATTTTTTTTATGATTATTTTATAAATTTAAGTCACATTCAATTATATTAATAAATGTTAAGTTAGTGGAAATTAGTAATGTTAATTATATTTGTTTTAAGAAAACACTCTTAAACATAACATTTATATGCATAAATTGAAATGAGTAGATGATTTATAAAATATTATCCAAATTATATTTTGAATACAAATCTACAAGGCATATTTCATATTATTTTAAAAAAATTTAAAGTCACATTTCATATTATTTTAAGATTTTTAAAAGATATATTTTATATTATTTTAAGATTTTTCAAAGTTTTAAAAGATTTTGGGTGATTTATAAAACATTATTTAGAATAATGTTTAGAAATTGAATTTTGAATATAAATCTAAAAGGCATTATTAGTCCCTGCATTTCATATGAAATTGACCATCCATTACTTTACATTTGACCACAAATATTTTCATTATTTCCGATAGATTAGATAGGATGTTCACAGTTTTGAGTTATGCTTTCCTTGATACTTTACTTTACTCGCTAGTGAAGACCACCTATTATCTTTCTTACCTGAGTATTTCTCGCTCCTGAGTATTTCTCGCTCCTTGATACTTCACTTTACTCGCTAGTTAAGACCACCTATTATCTTTCTTACTTGGGTATTTCTCGCTCTAGTTTGGGTTCTGCATACGGTTATTATGGTGCTAGCTTACATAGACGACCATAGATACTGAGATATTGTGCATACACCACCATGAGAATAGTTTCGAGCACATACCCAAGCACCTGTCGTTCCTCTAGATATGGAATCCAATGGACGAAAGGATGTGGAAATGAAAGGCATAGTGATGCCCCTCGTGAATAGAATTGATTGCTACATACAGAAATGCCAGTAATATAATATGGTAACTTCTTTGAAAATTTCATTTCATCTCTGAATAAAAAGTTTTATTAAATGATTAGATTCGCTTTTAAGTATTATCTGTTTGGATGGGAAATATTCAACAAAAGAAAAAAGTGTTAATTTTTATGGACAATCTTCATAAAAAAAAGTGTTAATTTATCCACTTGTACTGCTCCATATATGTTTAGTTGGGGGACATGATGGACAGTCATGGCTAGGTAATTTTGTTAATGGTTGCTTGAAAGGGTCGGAGCTTAAGAGAGGGATGCTAGACTTTCTTGTTTTCAAGCCCGGCTCTGAAGTCTTTGGAAGAAAATATTCTTCCTTCGTTGGGTTGTTTCTTACTTGCTTCACCCGAGGAAAGTCCTTAGTACTATCTTTTTCCTTCACTTGAAGGGGGGAGACTACCCTAGTTGATAGTTTCCTAAACATAGTTATTATGTGAGGACAACCCTAAGGAGACAACCCAATTCAGAGAACTTCTTCTAGCATATGAGATATTCAATTTCTTGCAATTTTTCCCAGTGGGAAGTGGGGCGGGAGATGAGATTTGGTCTTAAGTTGGTTTGGTGGGTTCCAACGTCCCTACCCAATTGGGTATGCTTTCCTCATCTTCCTATTTCATGGAAATTTTGTGGCACAAGAAGCAGGCCCGGCAACCGTTGTGCAACCATCTCCTACACCAACATTGAAATCTGGAATATGGAAGATGCAATAGCCTGTTGAGGCACTACATAATCACTTCTCAGTGCATTCACTAGACAAGGAAATAGCCATGGTTTTCACAAACTAAAATTTAAAAGAAAAACAAGGCATCATGATTATTTTATAAGAGGATTGAAACATAAAATCCTAAAATTCAGGAAAACAAAGAGAATAAATAATTTATCATAAGAACTGAGATGAAAAATTCATCGGCTGCATGAGCGTTGCAAACCAAATGTGTTTTGTTAGATAAATGAGATAGCGGGCTTGTAGTCTATTCCAATCCACAGATATGAAATCCATGGTCACTAAGTCTCCTTTAATACGCTCATCAATTTATTCACTCTAGATACCTGGATCTTCATTGTTAGCATTTAATTTGTTATATCATAGACTGGCGGCCCGCTCTTTGCATTGCATCCTTTCCAACCTGGCTTTCGTCGGAGCTATCGTTGAGTCCATACTTCACCTGTTTCTTGTGTTTTCAGGGGATTCTGAAAATACTAGGGACAAAAAAGTGCATTTCATCCGTTGGGGAAGTTAAAAAATAGCCACATCAATCACCTCCAAGTATTTATTCTAAAATCCTTTACATTTCAATCCACTTTTGGGTACAATAATGATTCATTCTTCTGGCCAATAAACCTTTTCCCACATCCTCAACATTATAATAATTTTTTTCACCCTACACAAAACAAAAACAAAAAATTGACCTAGCTAACAAAAAGTATTAATATAGTGAACCCATGGAGCTCTCTAAGCTATCATGAACCACACTTTGACATTTTTGTGAAAAAATTAGGCCAAAACTACTTATGGAATATAACTCTATAAGTCTATTTCCCAATCCCATTTGCATCACTCCATGTCAACATCATATGGAGAAGTTACGCTAGAAATAGTGACTACTTGTCCCAAAATTTGCATTGTTATGATTTTACAAGTCGACTATTTTTTAATAGATTTTGCATATCAATTAAGAATATACTTAAAAAAAATTCTAGTGGAAATATGTCTACAAATATTCTTTCATCTCCCACTTGAATCATGTAAATCCAAAATCAAATGGAACAACTATGCCAAAAAATATAATTGTTTGTCTAAGCTGGAAACTGTAGACAACTCTTGCATGCACGTTGTTTCTTAGTAGATTTCACATATGAAAACAATTGAAACCTTGTTTCTATTGGATATTTCCCTATAAATCTGCTTCCAAATGGATTTTGAATCACTCCATTTTGATATTATACAAAAAAATTATCATCAAAACACTATTGGTAGTCTAGGCTAGCGATAACTCCTCAACGTGTTACAATGAAAACTACTTCATGGTCCATATGCATTGTCTATGATCATTTTGATGTTTACTAGAAAAAGGAAGTCCTCACATCTCTCTTCACATTGTTTGTGATCATTCTAATGTTTACTAGATAACTCCTCAATGTGTTACAATGAAAACTACTTCATGGTTCATATGCATTGTCTGTGATCATTTTGATGTTTACTAGAAAAAGGAAGTCCTCACATCTCTCTTCGCATTGTTTGTGATCATTTTTATGTTTACTAGAAAAAGGATGTCCTCATATCTCTCTTCTTCCATAATCTCATTGTGCAATGGAAGACAAGTGCTACTTTTATGTAGATCACCAAGGCTCAACAAGGTCAAGTTAACTAACAATTGATTTAAGTTACATGAATTCTAATGAATACGTTTAAGCATCAAAGGGTTAACAAGTGTACGAAAGATAAATGATTAGTTTCGTAGCACAAGTTATTGATGCAAGAATACAATGAAAAGGAATTCCATAGTTGAAGTGAATAAAGGTAATCCTTGCCTCCGATGCAAAAGAAATGGAGACCATCTCAAAAAGGAAAAAAAAGAAGGGGTAAAATCATATATATGGGTAACACTTTTGTGAGAATCGAGTCTCCAAAATTCCTAGCGGCATTTTTTCAGTGGAAAAAATGTTGTTAGGATTTGTTTCGGCCGAAAATTTGCACGTCAAATTGAATGATGCCTTGACGACGCCCTCGAAATTCGTGTACAATATGTTTTTTATCTATGGTAAGCGTATTTTGGAAGAAATATTTTTCAGCCGAAAGGTTTATCTTTAACGGATTCCGTTAAAAACTAGGTTTCGAACGAAAAAATATTTCGGTCGAAAACCTGAAAATGGGACTGTTTGCAGGAAACTGCAAATTCTCTCAAGCTTATTTGATCTTTGGAGGTAGCGTACTCCTACAAATACTCAGAATTTAGTTTTTGAATTGATACCAACATTTAAAATGGAATCTACTTTCATTGGATATAATTTGTTTTCATTTTCATTGTTTTTATCTAATTTTTATTTAAGTTTATAAAAAAATCACTGCATAATATTTTTAGGTGAGATTATGATTGAGTGAAAGGAAAAATCCATATCTCTAAAAATACACAGTGGAAAATTATGAACAATTTATATTCATAATCCTTAAATGTTCTCTTCAAAAGGATATTTTTAGATTTTACTTTTAAGTAAAAAATAAGATAGATACATGGTGGGGGAAAACATGTGTTTAAAATCTGTAACTTTTTCAGATTGGTCAACTTCAAAAAATTCTAGAAATTATAATATTCATCCGTTATATTCAAAACTATAGTCATCACAAAATAGAATCTAGTTTAATAATGGATACATTGTTGGGGGGAAATAACTCATTTTCTTTCCCTTCATTTTTAAGGAACATATTGTCAAACAATTGCCAATTGACATATCAAATCTCAATAAAAAAAAAATGAAAAATAGTCAGTATAAAGATAACACAATTCCTCACAAGTTTTGTTTTTACAGTAAAATAAAATTCTAAATAAAAAAATACTTTTGTTTACCGGAAGTTGAAGAACATGTTAAAATATAAAAAAAAATCTCATAAAACAAGCAAAAGTGTTTCCCATCTTCATGATTTTACCTGAAAAAGAATGAATGGAATAAAAAATTCTCATGATAAAACCATCCTCGATGCATCTAGGGCAGACATTGGCTTGAAAATCTCCTTGGAGGCACCTCTAGGTCTATAGAATAAAAGAAAGAAAAAAAGTATAACATGGTGAAAACCTTCACAAGACACCATGAGAATAGAGCACTATTGAAAACCAGTGATGGGATTTGTGCTCTTGGATGGGGACATGTAGAAAAATTGGGATGTTTAGATTGAGCATAGGATATGACTTGGGAATGATGAGCAAGTTGAGTTACCTCCAACCAAGTAGAAAGGTGGTGGTTCATCTCTACTTGGGCTCTAATTTCTCTCTTAATACAACTCACAAAGAACTGCTTAAAAAATTCATCAATTAAATTTAATGTTCTAAAAGATAAACATTCAAAACCATCAATATAGTCTTCCACTACTATGCTAGTTTGGTGAAATTTGGTAAGATGACCCCCAAAAATTGTATCTCTATTAAAGTGAGCAAACAAGGATTTCTTAAAATATCTACATGTAGTGACCCCTAGAGATGCATTATTGTGTCATTTCCACCACTACCAATGTTCCCTATATAGATAGAGGACATCAATTATGAGTTTCAATCGTTCATCTTCTATGGAATGAAGGAAAAAATAGTGATCCATTTGGTCAACCTAACCTGTTGAATATGGTCCATCAAACTTATTTAGATCGACTTTAGGGAGGCAAGGCATTAAATTGTGGAAACAACTAGAAAATGAGAAGTGGTTAGTGGGATATTATTCATCCTCAAGGTGCTTACCCTTATGGGAGAATTCACCAAATATAGTGTCAGATGCCTTAGTATTACCCTTCATCTTCCCAATCTGATCAATACAAAGGCCAATATGTGTGGTGAGGGAAGACATATTTATTTCTATTTTTCTCATTAACTAGGAGAGAGATTCAATTGGTTCTTTTACTTCATCCATGGATGACATGTTGTGGGTGTTTTTCATGGAAACACTAGGTCCACCAAAGAGGTTATTCAAGAGCTAACCCAACGTGGTCAGTTTCCCAAGAGGAATATATGGAGAGGGGTAACAAGTTATGGTATTAATGTATCCACACAATAAAATGTTTATTGCAGAGTGACATCACAACAATCAACTTCACCCAAGGATTGTTTTCATCTAGGTCTCCCATAATAATGTTGTTGGGCCCTAGACTTTTTGTCAAATGCAAAGGGAAGTATTACTCCCTTATGAGCATTACAGTACCGATGAAATTACCAAATTTGTGATATTGAAAATTGTGGAAGAATTTTGTTGGCTAGATGTTATAGAAGCTAGGTTTGCAGGGTTCAAAGGACATAGGAGTGTCAAGTGATATATCTCTTCGATATACAAGAGGGTTTCCAACAGTAATACTTAGTCAAATATTTCATGACACCAAGGAGTATAGACCATACCCTAAGTTTTACTACTCGATACACAAGAGTGTTCTCCATGAGTTTTGTTCTTGATGTACTATAGCAACAAAATGGTCAACAAGATTAGGTAAGGGTAGTTTCAAGTGTGTCTAGGGCGATTTTGATATACCTAGAGGTATGTGGAAGACTATGTAAGGGTAGTTTCAAGTGTTCTTAGGGGGATTTTGATATACCTGGAGATATGTGGAAGATAATTTAGTATACATGTGTTTTTTGATCTGGTTCTACCTAGCGGTACCAATAGATATTACAAGGGTGTCCAACTAGGTGATGTCTCTTGTATTTTATATGTGTATTCTTCCCCAATTGCAGGTGTACTTGCTAAAGAAAAAATCTCTATATTATTTAAAGACTATAGAACATGCTTGTAACCTTAAAATAAAATTTTTACAACTAGAGCATGTGTTGGCATAGGAAGCACTTGAAAAGATCTCTATGTTATTTAAAGACTATAGAACATGTTTGTAACCTTAAAATAAAAATTTTACAACTAGATCATGTGTTGGCATAGGAAACACTCTAATATTACTTGTGGTGTTCCTTGCAATTAGCCAAAATAGATTATTTAGAGTAAAATAGATAGAATATAACCATGGGAAGAAAATAAATAGAGAAAGATAGAAACAAATGTAACTACAAAAAGAAATAAATAAAATTGAATTTGAAAAATAATAGTAGTAGGGAAACCTTTATTGATATTTAGAATTGGATGCAATGTTCACTTGCCTTTTTGAAGGGGCAACCTTCAACATGAGGAGCTCCAAATACAATAATATAGCTCCAAATACAATATATTCACTTGACAACTGATTAAGTAGCTTCTACTACCATATATAATTTTTACATAGCTTCTACTACCATATATAATTTTTACATAGCTTCTACTACCATATATAGTTTCTAATTTCAGTTATTGTGATTTTCTATATTTAGAGTGATTTTCAATTATTGGCATAATTCTATATAATATTTCCTTGGCTACTACACCATCATAAGAAATATTAAAGTAAAAAACCACAAGCATGGTTTCACAAAGTTTGCAAAATGTTGAAGTTTATGTGTGGTCAAGCACTCTAATCAAAGGATCACAAATATAGATGTAGTTCTAGAAAAAAAAAAATGTTCCTCAGTGTATTTTTATATTTTATAATTTCAAATTTGTAGAAAGATATTTACAAATATTTCATATATTAAAATTTAAATTCTAATTTTGTTTTATAAGAAAACATTATTTAATTTAGTAATGCTTAAGAGAATAGAATAAGCAATGTCACAGGGATGTATTTCTGGTAACTTCGAACATGTTACCATATCTACACAAATCGATCTCCACGAATATCGTGGTTCCCATAATAATTGGGATAGAAAGTGGATTTTCCTACCTGGGCCATTATTGGATAGTTACTCTGAGTTGCAACATCAACACTAGCATCGGTTGCACATGAATAAACATAATTTTATCTGTTCGAGTTCTAAATGGACCAATTTTTAACAGAAAATTTTATATGCATTCCAAAGGAAACCAATTTTTTGACGATTCCCGATTTTGAAGCTAATTCTTGCTCTTATGATAGATTTAGCTAATTTCTCAATACAAATACATATGACATAAAATATTCCTTGCTATAACCTTCTGTAATGGAAGATTCCACCATTGAATTCCCTAATCTTTGGATAGTTTCCTTAAATGCATTATAACTGAAACTCTTTGATTAACTTTAGCCAAACTTAACTGCCATAATTTGATATCAGGTTGAATCTCCTAGGCACCCAGTAGCAGCAACAACTGCAAGGAAGGTCAAAGATGAGATCAACCCAGTTGAAACTAAGGTACAAAACACCAATGTTATGTAATTTCCAAAACTACGGTACAAAACATCCTTATTCTATAATCTGTAAAGTTTGATTGGCTACAGATTTGATACAATGGTACTTATGTGTTTATTTTTTTTGTGTTGAAGGCCATTTATACTGAAACTGTAGATGAGAATCCCGTGACGATATCCATGGATGATGGAATTCATCCTAATGCTTCTCTTCCTGATTTAGGAAAACTCAAACCTACATTTGAGAAGGGGGAAGCACCACTGTTGGTTTAGAGTTTCTTTCCCAATTGCATGCTAAGCATGGTTTTTAAGTTGTTGATTTTATCAAAAGGACGTCATAAAAGAGTTTAACCATGGTATATTTTTTGCCATTGTAAATTACTATATGTTGAGTTTTCAGTCTATATCAGTTACATCTATGTTCTGTTTCAATTTCCCTTGGTCATCCCCTTGGAGCAACAAGTAAATATTTCTGCAGGTCATTTTTTTGGGGGGAAATTTCTATTGAATTTCTTGGGCATTTATTCAACTCAGGCTATGAATTAAATTAAGTATGATTTAGTTTTTCTGATAACTATGATGAACCTTCATTGTACCTTCTATTATTTATATATAGTATAGATTA
Source organism: Picea engelmannii (assembly GCA_009831015.1). Classification (NCBI taxonomy): domain Eukaryota; kingdom Viridiplantae; phylum Streptophyta; class Pinopsida; order Pinales; family Pinaceae; genus Picea; species Picea engelmannii. The sequence goes on from ML777639.1 coordinate 1,131,351, forward strand.
TATGCTCGATTAATTTTAATATCTAAAATCCATCTATTGAGGAGAATCGTGAATCTTTCTAAGCCTCTCCTAATGATGGACCTGCTTTAGAATTCAAAACATTGAGAAAATGAAACTCGGACCTGCTTTAGAGTTCAAAACATTGAGAGAATGAAACTCACCACCATAAATTCTTCCATTTGATTAAAAAAATATTTATGAAAAAATTATTGATAAAAAAAATATTTATGAAAAAATTATCAATTATTTAAATTTTATTGACCATTATACGTGATGTGACTCATAAACATCATCTCCTAATTGATGGCCTTTCTGTGGAAAATAATTTAAATTCGCATAACTTTGCATCCCTATGATAAGACCATTTCTCAAAATTCATTGTTTCCATTTATGATATAATTCATAAATTCAACATCTCAGTGGCTGGCCTACTTGTTCCTTCCCAAAATACTTGGTGTTGCATCTTGTTAACCCTTCACCTTCACCATTCCAAGAGTCAACATTGCATCCCACTGTCACATTTTTTTAGCATTTACCCTACAGATATTTAAGGATAGATTCTAAAAAGTTATATATGAAAATACTTCTGTTGTTTATGAAAATACTTCGGTTGTTTATGTTTTGTTTCGAAACATATCTAGTTCTTCTAGACCATATCTGGCCATGTTGAGAGTTGCTCGAACACAGAAGAGTATGGCTTCATACTTAAATAGTGCCACACCTATGGATGTCAGTAATATATTATCGATCCATATAAATCCCAAACCAAAATCTTATGAGCATAAATCGCCTAGGATCCCCTTATATGCGATTTTGTATTCTTCCTCTATCTACTTTCTTGTTTTTTTATAAAAACTATAGTATCTGAGGTTTTATCTTCTTCTTCTATCCACTTTTTTTCTAACTGTATTTTTCTTAAATGTTGTGGTTGATGACTTTGACTTTTAATCATAGAAGTGTCCAACTAGAGAATTTGAACTACAACAACCACTGGCCCAAGATGTAGAAGAATTAAAGAAGGAAAAATAACCACGGACAATTAATGAGACTACAAAGGATGAAGCATTGCAAGACTTGGAAGAAGCTAAAAGGCTCAGTAAATAAACTAGTTCAAAGCTCTAGGATTTGAATAAAAAAGTAATAGAAGTTGTCGATGTTAAAACTCTAATCATAAGTTAGTTGGTTTAGTTGGTTTACCTAACTGTTATATAGTTACATAACAATTATGGTCTTCTTGTATTATATATGTACGTCTATGTACATGATTATTTGAAGCATTGATGAATACAGAGTATGCATTTCCTGCCAGTGTTTATTTATATCTGTTCATCATGGTTTCTTGATTGTTTCAGTTCTTTATATTATGTTTCTGTCGTTTTCTTCATTATGAATATAACAGTGGTATCAGAGCAGGTATGAACCTCACTTAATCACTGAAGGGCTCAAGGTCCCGAAGATTTGAAAGCAGCTTCGTGTTTGAGGAAAGATGTGAAGAGGCAAATCCAAAGAAAAGTTTGGTTGTTAGTTCGTGTTTCTGGTCATTTCGTGTGCAGTGAAGAACGTAGAGAAAGAGCCGCGGGTTTAGTGAAATGGTGGTCTGTCTGTCTGCAACCCGAAACCACATGGAAAAGAAGGTCGGGGTTCATCCGCGTGCAGAGGAGAGAGACTGGCAGTGAAAAGCTTCGAATTTAAGCGCGCTAAGTATTTTATTTCGAATCTAAAAGAGTTAATGGTTTTAATTTAATAACTGTGTGATTTAAGATATCAAGAAGCAAGAGAACACCATTGTTGAAGGAGCAAGAACCCTACCTGCAATATAGAACGCGACCCTCAATCGCGGCCTTGGTAAAAGAAGCAAGAGAATCACTACCAATCGGACACTCGATCAGACTAACCCCTTTGCAGCATTCATAAGCTCATCTGCAAGGCACTAAGCTATCATTTTTATATTTTGGAAAGCGCTTTCATGGGCACCAGTGGTGAGTAGAAATATTGCTTGATTTACACGTCTCAAAGGAGATATATCCACTACTTGTCGTCGAACAACACTAGCAGAACCAATTCGAGTGGCATCTTCTCTTGGACCACTGTTAATAATAGCATCCACTATGACCTGTATTGGGTTCTGATCGGTAAGGAGATGAATTATTTCCATAGCATATTTGACTATTCGAACAACCATTAACTTCTTTCCATTGTTACGCCCATGCATCATCAAAGAATTGGTCAATCATTCAACAATAGGGCATTGAGCCTTCTGAAACCGTTTCACTGATTAACATCCATATGTGTGCATGGTGACCCGACTGAGTTTCATTCGGTTGAAGAGCCATCGTTGTGGGGTAAAATCCACCTTCTTGCTGATGTGCATCTTGTTCAAGCTCCCTTGTTCTCTGCAAATACTCCGGTTCAAAGGCTACTATAAGCTCCTCGAATTAACATCAACACCCAAGTAGTCTTTGGTATTGAAGGAGCACATGAGAATATGTGAGCAACATCGCTTCTTACAGTTACTCACAATAAATTTTACCAAACCTTATGATAAAGAAATCAAACAAGTTTTTGGGTTCAGGCTAGTAAATGAATTGATAGTGTGCAGATGCCATAAAATCATTGAATGATTATCTTGGAACCAAGTTTGACTATCAATTTATTATAGTCTTTTCTTGACCATACAAAAATAAAATTTCATTTTTTAAATGGCTTGGAATTTAATATTTGGAGAAGAAGCTTTTGTAATGGAGCTATAAGGATGGAGTTATAAGGTAGTTGTTAAAAAAAAAAAAGGCCAACAAATTGCATTTGGTGTAGACCTACTCGAAATTGAATAAGGGGTCCCCCTTAGGATCTTTGTGTGCGTCTAAATCATACAAGGAACGATTCCTCTTCACATGCACAACAAGATACAAAATTGAACTTTGTGGCATCAACATACAAACAAATGGCAAGAATCGAAAAAACATTTACAATATTGTGCACATTAATTAACTCAACTACAGAATCTACAATTGCAATAAACAAGTGCACTCTTAGTAAAGTGATTACTTGTTTGCAAGTAACACACAAGAAGATTGATATGTTCAAACATCAAAACAAGTTGTTGTCTGATGAGTTAAGTTTTCTTCGACACCAACAATGTGATTTCAACAACCAAAATGACATCATGATGAAAATAATGAAGACATAAACATGAAGATCAGTTAGATGAAGTTTCTTATGTCAGAAAAAGTTGTGGATAAATGTATTGTTCGACCATGGGAAGAATTACGATTTAAACGAAATCGATATGGGCTAGGATATGTAAAGGATGCTAACAACATTTTTCATATTCCTAATTATTGTGAACCTGTTTGCTATGTGAGTGGAGGTTTTTTGAATGATGATAAGAAGACAAAGCTTAAGGATATTGGTAAGGAACAGGTATAGGATATTGTTAATGAAGATGTTGTTACAAATATTCTAGATCATGATAATCGATCGAATAAAGAACCCATACAGTGCAAACACTGTCATCGGTTTGGCGATGATAAATCAAATTGTTTTGATCTTCACCCATGCAGATTTTGTGGGAAGAAAAATCACCCCTCAGTAAGGTGTCGAAAGCACAAGCGGAAACAAATTCATTTTGAATGGTTAGGGAATTGGCATTGGCGTTTGGAAGCCAATTTATTGAAGCAGTCTTATCGTCGGATTTATACACAAGTACAATCATACTTAACTGGAGATATTTCTACAGTTGATGGACATGAATGTTTTTCAAGATTTGATAATTTAGGGTATGATCGGGGGAGTTGATGTAGTCTTCTGAGTTGAAGATCGAGTCTTCAAACTCCGCCGGAAGACAATTTGATGTGCTAGATCTCTTCTTGGACATACTTGCGAATGACGGTCAAGGGAATTGGAGCCACTTGTCCCTGATAGGGGGGAAATCTAGTTGAGTGAGGTTCCAAGTTTGATTTTGAGTCAGGTTCCAAGTTTGATTTAGAGCCTGTAAACAGATGATCAAGTATGCAACCTAGTTCCTGGTATGCAGTCTTGTTCCTGAACATATTGTTGTTCATATGGTTTGTGGTCAGCTTAAAACCACCAATTGAGCAGAAGACATGAAGTTTTGTTTGTTACATTTTCAGATTTTTGAGCCTTGAGCTCTTGTTAGTTTATGGTCAACTTAAAACCATGCCATTTAGTAGAAGAAATCAACTTCTACTAGACATTCGGTTTGTGGTCATCCCGAAACCACCAAATGAGTTTGTGGTCACCCTTAAACCACCAATTTAGTAGAAGACATCAGCTTTTGCTATTTTTTCAAAGTTCAGAGAGTATCTTCAATCAACCCTTTGAATATTCGCTTGACACATGTGATTGTCAAGTAGTGGCAGTTTTTCAGGCAAGAACGAACTTATGATTAAGGAGGATGTTAAAACTCTAATCATAAGTTAGTTGGTTTAGTTGGTTTACCTAACTATTATATAGTTACATAACAGTTATGGTCTTCTTGTATTATATATGTACGTCTATGTACATGATTGTTTGAAGCATTGATGAATACAAAGTATGCCTTTATCTGCTCATCATGGTTTCTTAATTACTTTATTTCTTTATATTATATTTCTGTTGTTTTCTTGATTATGAATCTAACAGTAGAGAGACTTTTAAGGAAGTAGCAAAAGAAAGAGACAAGGCACAATAGTCAAAGCTTGAAGCCATTGAAAGTCAACATGCAATGGACGTGGCTACACAACCACTGAAGAGTTGGAAAGGGTTAAATATCCGCTGGACTTGTCTGTGGATTCCAAGGCTATGGTTATAGCTCAGGTTGAGGCAACTAATATGGAAATTCGGGGCCTGTAGGTAGAAATTAATACTCTTAAGATGTTTGATCCAAATTCATTGGATATGCGTGGCCTTTTGAAGATGCTCAGATTTGGGCTTAAAGAACATATAGCATTCGAATCAAAGTGTGCCATGATATCATGTGAAGCTCACATTAATATCGAGGAAGCCAGGATGAATATTGAGACAGAGAAAGAGGAGGAGAATAAAGAACCGGTGTCCCTAAGATCAACAACTACAGATCTTGAAGAAACGAAGGCTAATTCGGGAAGGGAAAAAATGATCTCGGTTCCCTTATAGAAACTATGCAGTCCTTGAATGTTGAGCTTGAAAGAACTAGCTCAGAACTGTTATAGATGGTGTACTTCTATGGTATTAAACAACATATATACTTCCTTATCATGAAACACACTTACAGTGCATCACTCATTAGCACAACCATACCTGCTTCTCATGACTTGTACTACTCTGTTGGAACCTCAATAAGTCTCCATCCTAAATAGCACCCTTGAAATTGCAAGGTGATTCAGAAGACGCAGAGAAACAAGAATCACAAGTGTATGATCACTGAATTTAGCTCCCTGCAACCCTTTATTTTCTAAGTTCAAAAGGATACCATCTTGTTGGGGAAATTATCATTGGCTCGAAGAAGTTTAAAGGCCACCATCTTGTTGGGAAAAGCACGAATGGCTCGAAGCTTGCATGGGATGGGATGGTTGCCACGAGTTTACCCACTTCAGTTCCCCTATTGAGGTAAGTCCAGTTGTGTAAATGCTTGAATGTAGCCAGGATTTTAATTTTGATTATGGAGAAAATGGTAGTGTGATTATGGAGAAAATGATAATGATAGGAAACACAACTATGATTTTGATAGTAAATGTTAGTTAGTAGATACTATATCTCCCCTTTGTCGTTGCTTTCAAATTGATGAGAAATGCACTGATTATGGCTTGTTCAATAGAGCATTGTGAACTTGACCTACAGGCTCACGCAAGAGTCCAACTTCTTTTTCAATATGAAGTATTTTGAGGATAAGGCTCAGGCTGGGAATGGAATGAAGTTGAGAATCGTTTCCCAAGCTTTTCAAAGGTTGATGATAACCGGTATTGTATGAAAATGTTCTTCGAGATTAAGAAACATAAGTATTTGGAGGCCTTGGGCCGATACTAATAGCAATAGTGAATATATGGATATTTTTTCTTAAATGACATTTCCATGGTTTACAGTTTTAGACTACATGGCATCGGTCAACTAATTTCATTTTTGTTATAGGCAAGTCTGATCTAAAGAGGTTGACATTTTGGTGAAATGTTTGAAGCTATTCTCAAAATTTGAAGAAAAAAATTCTAAGAAGATAACTCAACTTCTAATTCTAAATAACTACAAGTAGCTTTGAATTTTTATTAAAATTTGAAATCACAATTAAAATTTGAAATCACAGTTGAGAACTCAGATTCTAACACCAATAATTTTAGGTACCTTTTAATGGTTGTTAAACTTTTGGTTGTTAAACTTTTTTATGTGAATTAAAATTTGAAATCACTAGATAATTTTAGGTAGCTTTGAATTGTTATTGAAATTTTTATGCGAATTAAAATTTGAAATCACAGTTTGTGGTTGAAACTCAAGATGTGTTGTTTACTTCTACTACATTTGCTTTGGAACACACTATTCTACATTTGCTTTGGAACACACTATTCCACTCATAAAGAACATAGCAATGATTTTACCAATACTGTTCACTATGGAACTTGTTTAAAATTGTATTAGTTTTTTAGATTAGATAGTTGAGTTTCATATTGCTTCTTTTATTAGCTTCTTTCCCCCTCAGATGGCATAATTTGATAGTTTGGTAATTGTCTCTGCAATTTTGTAAACACTTGTTTGACTGGAGTGATAGCATCTTCCATTGTGAATAGTTTGATGTTTAGCGGTTCAAATCTTTTAAATTTCTTTCCAAATGATGTTGCATTTCCAACATGTAGCTTCCCAAACAAGCAATGGCTTTTAAAGTTATTTCGAAATGATGTTTCCTTTCCAACATGTAGCTTCCCAACCCAGCAATGGCCTGATGTACCACTTGTTTTATTTATGCTGCTAAAACAAAAATATTTCATGGTTTAGTGATCTCGATGTGTGACTGATGCCGCATCTGCCATTAACTATTACCATCAAAACCTGATCAAGCACTATAATAACTAATTTCTATATCTGCCGCCAATGGAGGAGGTCACTGTGTAGAATGGGTAACTAATTATGTATCTGGCAGTGGAGAACTTCACTGTGTGAAATGGGTAGCGAACATGACGAGAAGACGGCTCAAACAATGAGAACCCACATGGCAGTAGATCGCCTCACCTCAGCATACCCTGGATATTCAAGATGATGAAACGGGTTCAAGGATAAACACTTGTTGGATATTCAAGATGATGACATGGGACATGTATAAACACGTGTTGGAAAGTGTCACAGCTATTAAAACAAGTGTTGAATGGCAGCTCAGTCCCTGCCTGGCTGGGGATGGAATTCAAACACTTGGACATTTGCAAAATTGATTAGTACATAGATCGACCTATTGGAGATTAGCTAGGGTTACAAGGAATTGATGGATCTAACATGTAAGAAAAAGAATCACCCATGGTGTACAAGACTCTGTCTACTTGCAATATATGTACTGAGACATCTACCGAAATTGCACCTGTCATAGGAGTAGTAGTTAGCAAATTCAGTGATAGGTCAAGTCAGTGATAGGTCAAGATTGGCAGTGACTAGGCACACACGTCACCACAACATGGAAAAGAATGGCAGTGACTAGGCACACACGTCACCACAACATGGAAAAGAATGGCAGTGATTAGGCACACCGTGTAGTGCTTTGTGAAGTAAAGAGTGTTGATATGATAGTGGATTAATATGATGCCGTGGAAATCAATTTTTGATTTTAGCAGTGTATGATTTATACTTACGCAGCCACATTATAAAAGTTACCTATGTTCTGTAGAAGCATCTTTGCTTCTAACTGTTCATTTTACTCGATCAACTGGCCAGGCTATGTAATGGATTTCCTCATCTCTTTGGAAGGGACGACCTATCCTATATTTGTTCTCGAGAAGTGTTTAACATCAACTCCAAATAACTAAAGAAGTGGTTGTAATTGTGTCAAAGAATTAATGAAATAAATTCCTCTTAAATGAGATCAAAAGATTAAAGAAAGAAATAATACAATCATACCAAGCTTCATCCAGAAGTGCAATGATTCCCCCAGGTTTCTGCAAAACCATGCACAGCTCCTTGATTAAGTCAATCACGACAGATATTCACTTCAATTTCCAAAGAATATAAAACAAAATGTCGAAAGAAGACCAGAAGATGCACCCAAATTTCCTCGTTGCAGTATAAAGGAACTATACACTTGAATTTGTATCTAAAGGACCCACTGTCACGGTCAATATATAAACTCTTTGTTGCCTCTTTTAATGCAGAGCATTTATAAAGGCAATTCAATTTTAGCATAACAACAAAGAATATAAGGAGAAACACTGGAAACCTTCTCTATAAGATCCAACACGTCTTGATTATCCACAAAGTCTATGCTACTCCAATTAATATCTTCCCTTATATATTCTTCCTGCTCCATCTTAAAGACATGCTGACTCACATGTATCAATTGTGCCAACAGAAATGAAACATCATTGAACTGTAGGGAACTGGAGAATGTCCACTGTAAATATAGATCGAAGAAAAAGGAAAGTAGATTCACTCCCAACATAGCTCAAGCATGTAAGGTTCTTTCCAAACCTGATTGAAATGTTGTTGTAGCTTCTCATTTGTAAGATTAATACACATTTGCTCAAAACTGCCATGAAAGAAAGAAAAATATGAGAAAATAAGTTATAAGGAATGCTGACCTCAAGATCTGCAAGTTTCAATATTTTTGCATTTTATTATTTAATCAACAGGATCTTTTCCCCAAATAATTTGCAAATATTGATGAGAAGATTTATTATATTTGCATATAAACACTCTGAAGTTTGTATAGTTCTAAACTCATATTCAGAGACCAAGCAGGAAAGGAAAAAATATATCTGACACTTTCCATGTACTCTACCCAATATCTTTTCATTCTTGAAAAACAACAAATCTCTATAAACTATCAACTAGTGCTGAAACACAAGGAGTTCTAAGACTCAAGAGCCATAGTTTTAGATCAGTATTTGAGAACTCCCATATGCCTTCATAAAGCTATCTACTGTTCTCTCAAAGCTTCAAATGAAGTACTTGAGTCAAATAGCCTTTAACATTTGCTAAAATTACTCCTAGAGGTTGCATATGATGGAAATATACATGTTGACCTTGGAACATTCAAATCCATAAATATCAAGAACTCCAATAAAATGTGCTGGATTGGGATCCTGACCAATTGAAATATTGATTTTATCTACCAGCCTATAAATATTATGGATTAAGAGATGTTATCATAGAAACTAAAGATACACTTGATTTGCTAATAAAAAAACAAATTATTCCAGTTCAAACTTTTGCAACTAATCTTTACCAATCAAATAACCATGAGTAATCTTTACCAATCAAATAACCGTGAGTATATCGTTTTTGTCAAAGAATCTCGGTTGAGAGTTGCAGCAATGGGATCAAGCAATTTTATTATGTTTCCATCACGTGTAACAATAACACGTTTACAAAGAGAGTCTTCAAGGCCCTTGATATCACACCTGAGATCAAATTTAATGTGTTTTAAGTTTTAACAAAGTGATCCAACTCGCCAATAAAAGAAGTATAAACATGAGAAACCAATAAATTATTGTGTATGTGTGTTACATTTGTAGCTTACATGGGAAGTTCAGCTGCTGTTTGAAGATGGAAAATAGATTTAGCATTTTTTGGTTGAGAAGAGTCTGACTCCCCTTTGACAAACTCAACATTACCAAGATGGAGAATAACTGCTACTACTCGAAATATCTTTTCCTGCAGATCCAATCATTAAAGTCGTCACTTTCTATATATTTGAATGCATGGCATGATTATGCTGTTGTATATCATCAATTGCATTTACGAACATACTACTATTGTTGTGCACATAAATTGTCATAAGGTGCAGATGACTCCAATTGCAAAGAATACCTGCTCTTCTGGACTAATTCCAACCACATCCATGGCATTTCTTGTCTCGAGATACTCTCTAACATCGCCTATAGTGCTCACGTTATAGTAGTTAGTCTGGTTAAGATAATGAAATGTACTAGGATCTCCCAACTTGTATTTAGCAACATCCTGAAAATAAGGAGCCAGATTGGTAAGATTCATGAATCTGATATTGCTGGCATGAAAGTCTTGCAGATTATTATCGACCGATTCAGAAAGCAAATACTGCATTGAAATGAGCTTCATCAATTGTAACACACCCACTGTCATCAATAAAAAAATTTCGTTGTTTTCTCAGTAATGAGAACTCCCGGAGCTCTACAGGGGTCTAGTGCAGGTTAGTTCTTCCCTGTTCACCTCCCTGTGATCGTGGGTTAGAACCACAGGTCAAACAAACCAGGTGCCCTTCACAACTCGCGACCTCGCGAGTCGTAAATCAAAGGCCCTCGAGTTTTCTTCACAGATCACCGATACCCGAGATCACGAAATGGGTATAGCTCCCATTTTTGGTTAGCGCCCTCCCCACATGTAACCGTAGGCTAGACTTAAACGTCAGCGCCTCTCGCAACTCGCACCCTCGTGAGTTCGTGAGTCGAACTCTCGTGCTCTCCTGTTGCGATCTCCCGAGACACGATAGGTCAATCGGAGCATTGACTCTCTTCTCTAGGCGAATCCGTAATCCACCCGTCGGTCATGTGGACCCCACCTCTTGGTTTGCCAGGTGTCCTCTCGTGCTCGGCTCTCGGCAGCTCGCTGCTCACGATTTGGATCACCCAACCTTTAGGCTCTTACCTCGCGAGCCTCCGAGTTAACGAGATCTCTTGGTTCTCCTGACACGCGTCCTCAACTATGGACGGCTCAGATCCTCTCGTAGCCTCGCCGCTCGCGACTTAAAGAGTCTAACTTTTGGACTTCTACCCCACGAGTCCCGAGCTCACGAGCTCTCTGGATCTCCGCCACCTGTCCTCCTCGGATGGACGACTCAGATCCTCTCGTAGCCTCGTCGCTCGCGACTTAAAGCGTCCAACTTTTGGACTTCTACCCTGCGAGTCCCGAGCTCCCGAGCTCTCTGGATCTCCGCCACCTGTCCTCCTCGGATGGACGGCTCAGATCCTCTCGTATCCTCGTCGCTCGCGACTTAAAGCGTCCAACTTTTGGACTTCTACCCCGCGAGTCCCGAGCTCCTGAGCTCTCTGGATCTTTGCCACCTGTCCTCCTCGGATGGACGGCTCAGATCCTCTCGTAGCCTCGTCGCTCACGACTTAAAGTGTCCAACTTTTGGACTTCTACCCCGCGAGTCCCGAGCTCACGAGATCTTAACCCTCGTCTATCTCCCTATAGGTCTAACGACTGTCGGTTTTCTTAGCTAAGATCTGACGGTTCAGATCTGTCCCAATGCCGTGCCCTTTCCTAACTGTTCTTTGGACGTGGAAAAGACCAATGATCCAGATGTTCTCATGGGGTCTGGGGATCTACGAATCAGATTTCCTCGCTACTCACGAAGATAAGAGAAAAAGGGTTAAGGCAATTTAAGCCCTCATTTATTTATTCGATTTAACGGTCGTGAATGACCGCAGATTTCCCGACAAGGTCTCATCCATTGATCGATACTTAACCCTACGCAGCTACTTCGGGATTTCAAGAGGGTCATTCCTCTTTGCATAGGGTTGCTAAGACTTGCACACTCACGCCCTTTCTTCTAGGTTCTTGGTGAACCTTTCTGAGAAGGGAAATCTCCGTGAAGAGGTCTATTTCGGGCCATTCCTGGATACAGATAAGGGAA
>ML777639.1:1146481-1157260 GCA_009831015.1 Picea engelmannii
CGAATAGATCATCGATCCTGGGCAAGGGGTATTTGTTCTTTATGGTTACTTTATTAAGTTGTCTATAGTCTATACACAGTCTAAGGGTGCCATCCTTCTTTTTCACAAACAGGACCGGTGCTCCCCAGCGGGACACGCTGGGTCGAATATAACCCTCATCCATCATTTCTTTCAATTGCAATTTGAGTTCAACTAACTCAGGCATGCTCATCTAGTAGGGTGTTCTAGACACCGGCACCACTCCTGGTGCGAGTTCTATCAAGAAGTCAATGTCTCTTCTCGGAGGTAGACCCGATATCTCTTCTGGAAACACATCTCGGTATTTTCTCAGGGTAGGGTGATCATTGGGGTTTGGGTTTGCACCTTCGGTTGTTTTCAACACCTGTACCGCATATAGGGGACATCCCTTTCGGCAATACTTCCTCATTTGTAATTTTGATATTTGCCTCATCGAGACTGGTTTTCGGATCCCCTGAAGGGTTATCCTTTTTCCTTCTTCGCTCACACATTCTAAGGTTTTATAGTAACAGTCCAGTTTGGCTTTATGGACGACCAGCCAGTCCATACCAATCAACAGGTCGTATGATCCCAAGGGTAATACATTAAGGGTTGCTTGGGTGGGTAATTTACCCAACATTAGCTGGCAGGCTGGTATGGCTTCTACCACCTTTCTTTTGGTGCCAGTGGCTAACTGTACCAACCATGGTTTAGTTTTCTTTTGTGGCTGTAGCTTACACTTATTAACAATTTTATTGGCTATATAACTCAAATTTGAATCAGGGTCAATCAAAACAGATACCAGATGGTTGAAGATCATACCTTCTATTTCCACCACTGAAGCTTGGTGGTCATCTTGGTTATTATCCAAGGCTGCATATATCTGTGGCACACTCCTTGCCACATCATTGGCCGTGGTAGCTTCCTGCATGTTATAAATTTTTCGACTGTTCTGTTGTAGAGTGGACAGTCTCTTCAGAGATGCTCTCCTCCACAATCCCAACATTCCAAAGGTTTTCTCCTTGGGTTATCAGTCTTTACTGGTATAGGTCCAGAAGTTTTATTTCCGTTCGTCGAGGGAAAGTTATGTTGAAGTACACTCCGGGTTGGAAAGTTCATTCTGTGGTTCTTCTTGTAGTTTTTAAATCCCGAGCTGTTTCTCCCTTTCTTCTGAAATTTTGAACCATTCTTTTGTTTCCAGTCTCCATGAGACTCTGCCCGATGTCGATATTGTTCATGACAATATGTTTCCTTTCGTATAGTGTCTTCTAGGGTCTTTGACTCGTCGAATTCAATTCGGTTCCGGTATTCTTTGGGTAGCCCACTGATGAAGCGTTGTGCCTTCGCCTTTTCTGCTTTGATGTAGGGTACATACCTCAGTAAGTCAAGGAATTTATTGACATACTCCTCCATAGTAAATTGTCCCAGTTTGAGTTCATAAAACTCTTTAGCCTTCTCGTCGAAATACCTTTCCGACAAATACTTCTTCCGGAAGTACTTCTCAAACTGTTTCCAGGACAAGTCCTCCTCGCGGACCCCTTTCATATTCTTAAGGTCTTCCCACCAGATGGAATCCTTTCCGTTCAGATTGAAAGTGGCCACTCGGGCCTTCAAGTTCTCTGAGAAATCATGGACTCTGAAATATTTCTTCACTCCAAGTAGCCAAGCTTCATCTTCCTCTCCCTTCTTTATTTCGCCGTCAAAGGAGGGAGGTTTGGCCTTTTTGAATTCCTCAAATTTATGACTCTTGGAAGTCTTTTGCTTCTTTTGTTTCTTTTGAGAATAACAACTGGTTCTGCTGCTAGAAGAGCCTTCTGAATCGCCAGCTTCCTTCTCAGTGGAATCTCCTCGCATGGGTCCTTTACCTCTGGGGTGGACCTTTCTGGATGTGCTTCTCTCAGTGTGGCCACTGACATGACCACGATTCTGCATCTCAGGTTCATGCTGCATTTTTCGTTGTAAGTCGGATAAACTCTGCAGTAGAAATGCATTAATTTTGGTTTGCTTTTCTTGTTCTTTCATCATCCTTTCATTATCGGCCTTGCATCTTTGCAATTCGTCCATGAGACTCCTCACAGTATCAGCTAGGCTTGGAGGGGTTCCCATTGCTCTTCTTTCATCTGAATCCTCATCTCTGTTGTGGGAGCCTTCTCCCACCTCTTGGTGAGTCACCATTCTCTGCGTTTGTGGATTCCCGTGGTTGATCGTCCGCTTGAGTGAAAAGACAAACGCTGACTATTAGTCAAGAGTTAAATTCATTTTTATAAATGGCGCATAAATTCATAACTCTTTCACATGCACACACAGTCGGGTTTTCATTTTCCAGGTTCTTAATCCTGGGTAAGATAGTTAAGTCAGGGGATTACTCCTCATAGGAGTGTTTTGAACTAGTTTTCTGCTTGACTCGTGCATGAGCCCAATCAGGCCGAGTGTTGTAACCATGCTCTGATACCACTTTGTAACACACCCACTGTCATCAATCAAAAATTTTCGTTTTTTTCTCAGTAATGAGAACTCCCGGAGCCCTACAGGGGTCTAGTGCAGGTTAGTTCTTCCCTGTTCACCTCCCTGTGATCGTGGGTTAGGACCACAGGTCAAACAAACCAGGTGCCCTTCACAACTCGCGACCTCGTGAGTCGTGAATCAAAGGCCCTCGAGTTTTCTTCACAGATCACCAATACTCGAGATCACAAAATGGGTATAGCTCCCATTTTTAGTTAGCGTCCTCCCCACATGTAACCGTAGGCTAGGCTTAAACATCAGTGCCTCTGGCAACTCGCACCCTCGTGAGTTCGTGAGTCGAAATCTCATGCTCTCCTGTTGCGATCTCCCGAGACACGATAGGTCAATCGGAGCATTGACTCTCTTCTCTAGGCGAATCTGTAATCCACCCGTCGGTCATGCGGACCCCACCTCTTGGTTTTCCAGGTGTCCTCTCGTGCTCGGCTCTCGGCACCTCGCTGCTCGTGATTTGGATGACCCAACCTTTAGGCTCTTACCTCGCGAGCCTCCGAGTTCATGAGATCTCTTGGATCTCCTGACACGCGTCCTCAACTATGGACAACTCAGGTCCTCTCATAGCCTCGCCGCTCGCGACTTAAAGAGTCCAACTTTTGGACTTCTACCCTGTGAGTCCCGAGCTCACGAGCTCTCTGGATCTCCGCCACCTGTCCTCCTCGGATGGACGGCTCAGATCCTCTCGTAGCCTCGTCACTCGCAACTTAAAGCGTCCAACTTTTGGACTTCTACCCCGCGAGTCCTGAGCTCCCGAGCTCTCTGGATCTCCTCCACCTGTCCTCCTCGGATGGACGGCTCAGATCCTCTTGTAGCCTCGTCGCTCATGACTTAAAGCATCCAACTTTTGGACTTCTACCCCGTGAGTCCCGAGCTCCCGAGCTCTCTAGATCTCCGCCACCTATCCTCCTCAGATGGACGGCTCAGATCCTCTCGTAGCCTCGTCGCTCGCGAATTAAAGCATCCAACTTTTGGACTTCTACCCCGCGAGTCCCGAGCTCACGAGATCTTAACCCTCGTCTATCTCCCTATAGGTCTAACGACTGTCGGTTTTCCTAGCTAAGATCTGACGGTTCAGATCTGTCCCGATGTCGTGCCCTTTCCTAACTGTTCTTTGGACGTGGAAAAGACCAACAGTCCAGATGTTCTCATGGGGTCTGGGGATCTACGAATCAGATTTCCTCACTACTCACGAAGATAAGAGAAAAAGGGTTAAGGCAATTTACACCCTCATTAATTTCTTCGATTTAACGGTTGTGAATGACCACAGATTTCCCGACAGGGTCTCATCCATTGATCGATACTTACCCCTACGCAGCTACTTCGGGATTTTAAGAGGGTCATTCCTCTTTGCATAGGGTTGCTAAGACTTGCACACTCACGCCCTTTCTTCTAGGTTCTTGGTGAACCTTTCTGAGAAGGGAAATCTCCGTGAAGAGGTCTATTTCGGGCCATTCCTGGATACAGATAAGGGAAACAAATTCCCGAGAACGGACTGGATACCTGACTTAGTTCAACCTGGGCATGATTAAATTCATTTTTATCGACGTAAGTCGTGCATGGCTTCCTGTATTACAAGCATATGCCCATTAATTGTTGTCAAAACATTCACAGACATTCTTACACTAAAATCATTCACAATCTCACAGTGATGTGAGTATATATATACCAATGTATGAATTTCAAGATGCAATACATAAAATACTTATCAGGAATAACACCAGAATTGGATGCAACTACTGAGAGGGGTGCTCGTTTCCACCCAATCGTAGGCTCAGCGACTCCCAACGGATTTACCACTAGCCACCCCCGAGCTGAGACCACGATGCTCTGAGACTGCGTCTCTCTGTCTGCCAGTGACCAGTAGTGAAGGTTGCAATCCTTCCTCTCTGCTATCACTCACCCTGCATAATGCCAGAGTTCCCCTCGCGTCTCCTTCCTCAATTGTCTCTTCCATACGCCTTATCCTCTCGCGAGGTTGTGTGTGGCACGATTACCCTCGCGCCGATCAGGCCTGACGACTCTACGGATGGGCGGTTCACCATCCCATCCCTCATCAAGCCATCCGCCTACCAGCCTGGGAGGCATTGAATTTCAGGGCCAGCGAGCCGCTTTTGGTTCTCCGGGCCAGTGGAGTCCAAATACGGTATTTAATTCTTGGTGGAAGTTAACGCTACCTTTTCAGGAGCCTTCCACCGCCATCGTGGTCTCTTTTCTGCACATCCCCTCTCAGCAGTCCTGCAATAATTAAAATATCATTCATATTCATTGACCTCCTCCTGTAGGTCCATTTACATCACATGTTCATACTTATGATTTTTCCATAGTCCTCGGCCAGTCTAGTTATATTAACAAACTAGGGGAAACAGGGCGTTACATCAATTTTGTTAGAATTCCCCTTGACATTTACTAGGCATAATGAATAGATGTACCTTTGGTGGTGCAACACAAAGCATGTAGAAACAATGATAATTTATCTCTGGATCAAAGACATGACAAACACGAGACCTTTCTAGAAGATAGGTCCTCACAGCAGCTCCTGATATCTTTCCATTCTTGTCGAACTGGAGCTCAACAAATTTGCCAAAACGACTGCATCACAGATGCTCTTCTATTAGATGAGAACATATAAGCACTATGTGTTTCACTACCATCCCTCAATTCATTTTGTTGAGCTTACTTCAATTGGCTAGTTACAAATTAAAGCATAGTTACGCTTCTATAACTTAACTGGAATTGTTGTTTTTGACGGTTTTTGAGTTACCAAAAGCTTCAAGAACGGGATTTGACTACAAACATAATCATAAACATTATTTTAGTAATACAGTAACAAGTACACCATAAGCTATGAAGAAGCATTACTTACAACCATATGTATCACAAATAATGCAGTTGTTTCTTACTTCCAGGGCTTGTTGCTCCACAGTTCTTCCCTCTGTTCCTGATCGGCCACTCATAAATGCAAGGAAACACATAAGCATTGTCGTTGTTTCTATTTTTCCCACTCCACTTTCTCCACCGGCTAGGATTGACTGGCTTTTCCCCTCATTGACCATGGACCTGTATGCAAAAAATTAGACTTAATGTAAGGTTGGCCTCCCTAAGGGAGGTTCAGGCTCAGGTTTCCCCACTGCCAGGCATGTCCATGTTTATCTTTAGAACCTGTGCTATCATTTTCATGTTTTGATTACTAATAGGCAATAATACCCTCTAACCAATAGGTCAAATCCATTTCGTACTTTATGCAAAACAAAGGGTTTATCCATTAAAGATACTGTCTAGGTGGATTTTTTCCAGCAAAATGAACAAATTCAAACACTACAAGATTCATGATAGTACCTGTAACAGGCATCTACCACTGCAAAAAGATGAGGGCTTAGATCTCCAAAAGCTGCACCCTTATATTGTTCCATCATGTGGGTATTATACAAGTGTGGAAGTCTTCTGAAAGGATTGACAACAATACAATTAATATATTCCCTGTGTATGTCTGTCAACAAGGTGTTGTTCCATTAGACCGGAATAGCTATAAATAGTTCTAAAGTACCATTGTAGGAAAACAAGAAAGTACTTCTGAAATCATCCAAAACACTAAACGTGTTTGATAAAAAGAAGCACACCAATTCCTTAACTTGCTTGAAATAAATGGAGAATACTATCTCAAAATAGTAAATCCGGATGAGGTCAGTTAAGTCAGCAATTGACTCGGCATGATTACTTTAAGTAAGGTCAGTCAAGTTCCCGTGAATAAGCTGCAAACAGGGTTGCAACTATTATTAGTCAGATATTGTAGTATAGATTAAAAAATAATGTAGCCATACAATCTATTAGATACTTGCATATCCTTTCATTGTGCTGACCACACTTTGTGAGTGCACTTGCGTTTATGTATACACAATTCTCACATTCTCACTCCCCATATTGTGAACTTGTGACCAACCAAGAGTACATCAAACTGTTTTTTTTATAACAGAGCATGATAGGGCTACACCCTTTCAATTTTGACAGAGGTCCCATTATATAAAGTCTTAGCCCAAAATTAATATGCATGCTAAAGAGTATGACCATGCCATAGAATAATCACCAACGAGCATTCATGTGCTCCTGGAGAAAGAGAAAACATATCGTGTGCCTCCGTTGTTAGTTAGACTTTGGTAGTTTAAACTTTACCGGTAGCTCTACATATACACACATGTATTTGACATCTATGGTAGACTCCCTAGTCGTTATGTTAACCTGTCTCTATATATTATTCTATGAAATGACCCATATAGTGTGATATTATTGAAATCTACATGGGCATTGGAAGAATAATAAATCCACCCACATTTTGCACACAATGCAGAATCGGTTCCTATCGTGCAAATGCAAACAAACTAACCCGACAAATTTTGTGTTCATTCATGCTCTTCATGTTTAAATCACAGGCTACAGTGCTTCATTTATCCTAAGCAAATAGAAAGAGAAATTTAGTACCAGATATCAGTGTGAAGGTCTTGAAACAATCTGATCTCCCTTCGTCTGAACTGAGCAGCTCGCTCTTCTGGCTACTGATACAAAAAATGGTGAAACATATGTTGAGCAGATATCATCCTTGAACCCTTGTTAAACCCTCTGGACTGTTGATAAGGTTCGGATGTACTTTGAATTAGACGGTCCAGTTTTGCATCGTCTGATTTTGAAAATATATTATTAAAAAGAATATTACCACCGCTCAATAACTAGAGGTTTACACAGGGAAGGGGCCTAATCAAAAGGTACTGGTGGTACCGGTGCCATTGGTGCTGCTCCTGTCCCAACCTATGTCTTTGCTCCTGCTGCCCTAGGTGCTGCTACCCTAGCCCCTTATCCATCTCGATCTGGCTCAGATAGTAAGCAGGGCCCCTTACATAAATTTCATTCAGATTAAATCTAGCAAACAAATTTTGTAGAACCCCTGGCTCATGCAAAAAGGCAAGTTTTGTCATGTCGTCTAGCCCTGCAGCAGGTGCTTCTGCATCTTTTGGATAAATGGATGACAAATGAGCCACCACCTGAATAGAGGCCACATCAATCGTTACTTCTAATCATCCTTCCATCATTTTCATATTCCTTGTAAGTTGTAAAAGAGATATGCATGAAATTTATATCACACTGAAGATACAAGAACTATACAAGACTGATGAGAATAGTAAAGAAGCTGATTGGTACTAATATTTTCACAAAACATCGTATTTTATTGCAAACAATCTACAATTAATTAAACAGGCAAGCCTTGAGTTGGCCACCACTGCTGCCTGCCAACAACTCTTGTATGTGACACATAAAAAAGACAGTTGATAGGCCATTCTTTCTACCAGCATAATCTAGCTCACCATAGCATCTTACGACTATTTGCTTCTTGGCATAGAAATATGTGACACAATGATCTTGTATTTTCCAAAATCTTCTTGGCATAGAAATACCATTTCATTCTAAGGCATTAACATTATTTGTAAGAAAAGTAATGCATCTAAACAGATTAGAGGCACATTCCATCCTCATTGTTCCACATTCTTGAGGATATTGATGATTGTCAAACACAACTTTCTATCAACCCTTGAATCTGTGCAACAATTCAGGAAATATCCATCCACACACAAACTAAACCAATATCAAAACCTCCTCTGCTCTTCAACTTCAGCAAACTAGAGCAAAACTAGAGCAGAAGAACTTTAGCAAAATCTATCAGAATCTCCACTTCCGCCAACAAAAATTCTAACAACCCACTTCAGTACTAAGAATTCTTGCTGAAGGCCCTCGTCTCATCTTCTGGCCAACTTTACTCTTTACCTATTGCAAATTGCAAATCAGACATCATTCCCAATCATTGAGCCAGAACTGTGAAAGATAAATAATAAAAGAAAATGAAACTCTGGAATCAATGAGATCATAAAAGAACGCGGATTCCAGTTCTATAAGTTTTTATTAGTAAAAATTATTTTAATATATTATAATTAAAAAGAAAAAAAACAAAATCATAATTGTGAGGCGTGGGTCCCACTTTCAGCGAATGCATGAAAGTGAGAGATCTCGTCCAAAGATGAGACCAAGCCAGATGGATAAATGGCATGGCACAAATGTCAAACATACAAGTTCCAAGACAAATGGCAATCGCATGGCAACCATGCCAAGCCAGATGGACAGCCAGTGGCAGCGACCTTAGTAAGGAGGAGAGGGGCATAGCAACTGCAGGGCAGCCGGTTCGATTCTCAGCCTATTTTCATCCAGCTATTTTGCAAGCCAAATCATCAACATAACGTCTAGCAAATCTCGAGTCCAAGTACAGAAATCACTCAGGTGATTGATCCAGTTACTCTCAACATAATTTATTAGACTTTGGAAATGCAGACAAAAGGTCTGAGAGCCAGGAACTTGCTTTCATCATTCGGAAGTGCTGAGAGCCAGGAGCTTACTTTCATCATTCGAAAGTGCGTGGGGAAGCAAGAATGGGTTGTTTCATGCCATCGATGACATGCCATTCCTCCCGGTTCTCTGGCTGTGGTACCTACCGTACGTACCTTGCACCTAACCCCGTTTTCCATGGTTCCTACAACCTGGTCTTGAGCTTAGGTGCATTCCTTCATGTAGTGGAACTATTAACTTATTGAAGGCTCGACTCTCTGCTCTGTATCTACCACCTAAATAATGGATGGATGCAGGCCTACTGCTTGCTCGAATGGGCCAGTTCAGGTTATGGGACAGGTACCCGTACCGACGACAAAAACGCTAGAAGACCGTGGCCACCGGAAACAAAATAACAATAAAAATTCAACAGTGTGGCACAAAGTAAGCCTGTTCATCACGGGCATCTGCATTATAAAAGTGGGGCTAGCCTTGCGTCACCATATGCATTTCTTCTCTCCTTCTCTGCATTCAGGCATTATATTCTGAGAGATGGCCAACATGGGTTATTCGACAGAAACTATTACAGTGATCATTGTACTATTGTTGGCTTGCCTTCACATAGTGGAGGTAGAAGCAAAACTGAAATTAGGGCTGGGGAAGATAAGCCACCTACATTTCTATTTCCACGACTTGCTGGAGTGAAAAAATATGACGGTCATGGGCGTAGCATCTGCTCCCGCCACCGACTCTTCCCTTACTCAGTTCGGCATGGTGAGGGTTATGGATAACTTGTAATGATCCCAAGCCATTATGCAAGGATCATCACAGTTTTGGTGTCTTTTTAAAACTTTTTTGGTTGTGGTATTTCGTCAAACACTTTGCTGATCTACTTTTTAGATGTGTTTATATGTGTGTATGCAGCAAATAACAGAAATAGATAACCATGGAACATACCTCAACCATATGCAATAAGATAGACAAGCCAAAACATCTCAAATATTCTTTATTCATAAAATAGAAGAACCTGCTACAATGGAGATGCCAATCTGCACTGCTTAATAGATGGCCAATAGATAACAAGTATAAGCTGCTACAAAATGCCCCCGACAATACAAAATAAGCCTCCAAAGGCTAGATAAGAGATGAAGACCAATTCCAAGTGCCAAACCCCTCACTGCTGGAAGATGTCACGCTCTGCTGGATAACTGAAGCTCCTCAACAATTCGTCCCTTGTGCCAAAGATGTCCAATCACCTCCAGAAAGATGCCAAACAGTAGATCGGGTGATAGTAAGAACAACCCAGGTGCCCGAATCTCCAAGATCTCTCTCAATCTCTATAGATCTGAAATCCCCCACTGAATGGTGTGCCCCCCTGGATGACTGAAGCCCTAGATAATTTGACCCTGTTGAAGGAGGCCTCCAAATGCTCTAAAACTCTCTAGAAATATAGATCGGGACACTGCAAGTCACTAGGTGAAGTCTCAGGGTCAGATCTGAAGTGTAACCCCTCCAAACGGACTAGATCTGGATCTCAAAAACGCCCTCCTTCTTTTCAATTCGCCCCACTGCTCAAGAAATAATTTGAGCCATAAAATTATCTCAGAAAGAACTAGATCTGATGTCCAAGGCCCTGTGATGAAAACCCAAGTGATAGAATCCTCAACGGCCCTGCCAATCTCCTACAGCGAATCTCTCTCCAAAGATGGTGTGCCCCCCTTGCTGGAAACCCCCAATGGTGCGCCCTCCTCCTCTTCCTATCCCTGTGGCTGTGTAGAACCTCCTGCACTGATGTAGATCTGACTAGAATGGTGTGGGAGAGTATTGCATCTTCGAGACCAAGCTTGGGACAAGCTAGGTGGAATCTTTCA
Organism: Picea engelmannii; assembly: GCA_009831015.1. Taxonomy (NCBI): domain Eukaryota; kingdom Viridiplantae; phylum Streptophyta; class Pinopsida; order Pinales; family Pinaceae; genus Picea; species Picea engelmannii. The sequence continues at coordinate 1,157,227 of ML777639.1, forward strand.
CCACCGAATCGTCCTCTAGGGTTTGTTAAGTCAA
>ML777639.1:1157408-1189523 GCA_009831015.1 Picea engelmannii
AGAAGAGGCCCTTGCCTTTCCTTTATACTTTTTGGCTCACCTTGTCCCCTCAAAGTGACTTTCATTTTATTAATATTTAATTAATTAATTAAATCACTTTAATTAATTAATTAACCTTTTTACCTTTGAAAAGCTCATTATCTCTCCTTGTGGCTTCCCTGGCCACTGAAAGTCACTTCTAACCATCCCATCTTGTAGTGTTTCTCATCCCGATTCCAATGAGCTATTACACTGAGAGGTTCCTCCAAGTAATGTGCCCAAAATGACCTCTTCAGTGAATTCCATTCACTTATAGCTCAAAATAGTCAAAATCATGGAAATCGTTGGAATGCAACGAAACCAAAGCCAACCTGTGCAGAATGGCTTATCATGATGGAGTATGATCATCAATGCAAGCTGGACCCCACAATACCTCTCAAATACCCCTGTACTCGCTCTAGCATCCATCTGGCTACTTTGGTCATCATAAATCTTTGCCCTGTGATGATGTCCCAAAGTGGGGACATTACACAACTCCATTTGCAGTTCAAAAACAAAAGACAGAAAACAAGTAGCTCCAGATACCCTCCTACATATATATCAGGATGTCTCAAGCTTGACATATTAGAATGCCTTCAATGTTTCTACATTTGGACTGGGTCTTAAGGTTGCATGCTATATTGCTAAGCATGTTATACTAAACACCTATCTAGATTATTTCCTTTGGTTAAAAGAGTAGACTTTTGTTGACCCACATTGTTGTGCCTGATAGGAACCGGGCGAGAGTGTTGCTATCAAAATACTTCAGAGGGGTGAGACTCCTAAAGAAAAAGCAAGAAGACTGGAGATACGATTTGCAAAATACTTCAGAGGGGTGAGACTCCTTAAGTAAAAGAAAGAAGACTGGAGACACGATTTGCAAGAGAAGTTGCTATGATGTCTAGAGTACAGCATAAGAACCTTGTTAAGGTACTTATTTTTTGTTCAGTGATAATCCTTATTTTCTTTGATGTAGTGCATTGCTTTGTTTCAAATGGAAAAGTTCAGTTGTATTGAGAATATTTCTTCTAGCGATTAGAGGTTCATCTGAATCCCATAACATATTGGGGGTTTAGTTCAAATTGATCTTTCCATTTCTTGATTTCAGATCTTCTCACAACTCTGATTGCTTTCCAACATTGGTCTGAGCTTCTATATGTTCAGGAAAAAATAAGATAGCTATATTTGAGCATCTTTTAATTCATTTCCCTCCCTAATCTTTTCATTGGCTTTTAGGAGTCTTTCTTAGAATGGTGGTTCATTGGAGCATGCAAAGATCCAATCAAGGCAATAGTTACCGAACTGCTTCCAAGCATGTCACTTCGGAAGTACATGATGAGTTTACACCCGAATCGAATTGATGTCGATGTTGTAATAAGTTTTTCACTTGACATTGCACAAACAATGGACAATCTACATGTCAGTGGGGTTGTACACATGTCTACATGTCGTGGAATTAGACACAAGGATCTAAATCATGGTAATATGAATAGGTTCACTTCTAACCAGTTATTGCTTGAGAATGTGAGATTCTATTATGTACAAATCCTTTTAAGATGCACTCCTTTTGGGCTCTATACATCATGTCTAAAGAGATTAGTAATAGTTGTGTGGTGGCAAAGAAATTGGAGTGTTTTCGGTTCTTTGTTTCAGAGAATAATTCATGGACAATACAATCAAGTATTTTAGCAGATTAAAGAGCATAAGTAGTGCATGCTGGATTTTCTTTCGAATCATCTATGTTGTTCTTGTTAACATGTTTACATGATTGCAGCAAGAGAGAACGTTAGCAACTTCAGGTTAGGTTGGAATTCATCCCTAGCAGCAGAAGCGGGTCTCTAGCAACAAGAGTAGTAGCAACTTTTGTTGGGTCCCTAGCAGCAAGAGTAGTAGCAGCAGGAGTAGGAGTAGGGGAGTTCTTTCCTTCCCAGAGATAGGAATGCAATGAAGATTAAATGTGTTGATTTGATGCTGAAGTGATGTTGTGCAAAGAAAATGCGGTGAGGTGAGGCGGTGTAGAGAAATTGGTGTATTAATGCATTGATCGGTGAATACTATCTAGACCATATCGTTCCAGAGTGGTCGGTGCATTAATGCATATTTAAACCTCTGACATAAAATTAATGCATGTTTAAACCTCTAACATAAATCAAAAAAGTAAATTTAAAGCAGTGACAAATAAGTAAATTTAAAGAACTAAATAGACATGAACTAAAGTTATAACCCAATATCAAAACTTAGGTTATATAGGTTAAGAATTAAAATTACATTTTTAGAGAGCAGCTACAAAGCAACAATGACTCTCTAAGACTTTAGGTTATAGACTTTTGAGAATGAAAAAAATACATTCTCTCAAAAATAAGACTCCCAATGTGTGAGCCAATAGCATTCATTATAAAAGTAATTAAAAATAATTAAAAAATGATTATTTTGTTTTTACTATGTACAACATTGGAGAATGAAAAAATATTTTGATTTTTTTCAAGTCAAAGGTTAAGTAATACACTGTCAACGATGAATCGATTGCAAGAGTCATGGCCTTCGGCAGGGACTAATAAAGGATCACGAACAAGTTTATGGCATGAATCGATTGCAAGAGTCCTAGCCTTCGACAGGGACTAATAAAGGATCGCGAACAAGTTTATGGCCCGACATTGCGACCATGACAGATACGAATGGACAGGAAATATCATTATTTTTAGTATAATATACTTGGATTTTTGGTATTTTTTTTTTTAGGATTTTGTGTTAATTTAATGAGAAAGTATAACTAGCATAATCCTTAAAAAAGGCGAAGAACAAGTATATGGCCCGACATTTTGACCATGACAAATACGAATGGAAGGGAAGTATCATTATTTTTATTATAATATACTTTTTTTCCATACAAAATTCAGCTTTATATTTATATTAAATATAAACTGTTTATAAACAAGATAATTCAACATCATATGTCATTTATATCCTTTGAAAATTGTCTATTCCCCACATCAAGATACCAGACTATAATCCCCCAGCATATACTCTGGTAAAAAATACATAGAACATTGAGGATTGAAATACATATTTCCACAAAAAAATGACAAATAGAATCCCCAAAAAGACACAGCACTAGTGATCCATACAACAACTCCAAGACTTCTAGAATAGATTTAGAAACATATGAGAACCCTCATGACCCTCTTCACAAAGATACTAGGCAATTTTTCCTGGATCCTTTTTGAGAGGTTGTTTTGAAAGACTATATGCCTCTTGATTTCCTTCTCTGAAAACATGTGCAAAGGTGATTTTTTTGGAAGTTCTTGATAATCTCTAAAATCTTGTCCTTCCAGCATTCCAGGGTGACCACCTGTAGACGACCCTTTCCCTGCAGCCAATCTATAACAATTTTTGAGTCACCCTGGACAAGAAAGTCCGAAATTGATAGTCAAGAAGCCAATGTTAGTAGGGCCCATACCCCCAAAAGCTCTGCTCTCATATTGGTTCCAAGTCCACAGTTGAAGAACCATTTATAAGATTGATGATCACTGACCCTTATCACCCCGTCAGCCCCATTGTTTTGACCAGATTGTTGTTCAACCCCATCAAACCATCCAACAATTCCACCACCTACAGAAAAACAACGAATTTTCCTTGGGGAAAAAAATTTCAACTATTTTTGTAATCACCCACTGCACTTAAAGTTTTGTAGACCACCTTCTGTAAAGAGGGATTTCCATCTTCAAAAATAGAATAATTCCTTTCCAACCATATATGCCAGCAAATAAAGGTCGTCAAAGTAGGATAGGATTTATTATGAGCCTTCTAGTTTTTGAAACACTCTGCCACATAGGCACTATTCCACCTGATAATATGAATTATGGCCGATTTAATCCTATCCCAGACTGCAATCGTGAAAGGGCACTATACAAACAAATGTAAAGTATTTTCCTTATTGTTCTTACACAAATAACAAAGGCTCGTTCTGCTATGACCTCTATGTTGTAAATTCTCCTAGATGAGAATTTTTTTCTCAGCAACCAGCCAAATAAAGAGCTTGATTTTCAAAGGACACTCCCATGACCAAAGTGTCTTCCTCCATTCTCCAATAACAAAATTCTGGTACTTTTCTTTAGTGGCCTCATAAAAAAATTTGACTATTATCTGGACAGATGAGTCGCCTCTCATCCATTTTAGTACATCCAGCCTCGCTTGCAACTGTACACTAGAGTTTATTAAGGCACATATGGAGGCCTTCCATTCTAAAGTTGTTTGTCCCTCCAAGTCCAAGTCTTCACTTGAAACCCAGTTTGAGCATATCATTCCTAGTCGCGGCTCATAACTAGCTTGATGTAAATAAAAAACCCCCTCTCTGATTAAGGATTGATATTAGGTCATCAGACATGATGGTTTCTTCCCCCATACCCAGGATTCGGTCTTTTCCAATAAGGATAGATTCACCCATCCCCGGACACCAAGCCATCTAATGCAACAATAAATGAAGGAATTTGAGTAGATTTTTCCACGTCTGCGACCTTTTTCTCCCACCAAAGAAACCAATCATAGCCATCTCGCTATAGATCCAAATGGAAAATATTTGTCTTTAATGACACGCTTCCAAAGACCTTCTATCATTAGCACCCTCCATAGAGTATTCGTGGTCAAGGCTCTATAGAAGATGAAAATATTTCTTAGTCCCCATCCTCCATGTATTTTTGGTCGAGCAATGAGATTCCAATTACACAAATGGTAGCTCTTCTTGTGTTTATATCTTGACCATAGAAAATAAAAGACCACTTGGAGAATTCTATTGAGCACAGATGACGGAATATGAGCCCTTGCCATCCAGTAGATTGGATTGCTCTCTAAAATAGCCTTAATTAGAACTAAGCGGTCACTAATGGAAATCCATCTATTGCACCAAAGGTTTATCCGCTTCTCAAATTTTTCTATAAGCCAATGCCAATCCTCCACGTTATAACTGTCAAGTTTTAGAAAGTAACCAAGATAACTGAAACCATCAGTAAGTTTAGAGAAATTAAAATGAAAGGAGTCTTTTAATGTATCCAGAACATTTTGCTGAACTCCAAAATGGAGGAAACATGTCTTTTGAACATTTATCAAGAATCCTGTGGCACTACAAAAAACAATCATAATCCTATTTATCTCCTTCCATTCATCAAGAGCGTATTTTGACATTATAATAATGTCATCAACGAAAAAAAGATGGAGGATTCTAATTAATATTGAAACCTTTATTCGAGTCAGTGTGCCTTCAGTTTTTTTTTTTTTAAGTGCCAAGCTCAACCCTTCCATCACCAGAATGAACAACAAATGCAACAGTGGGCATCCATGTCCAAGCCCTCTTCCACTTTTGAATAAATTTATCAGCTCTCCATTAATTAGAATAGTGAATGTTGTTGTTGTGACGCATCCCATGATCCACTTTGTCGTAGGCAGTCCAAACCCGCATTGGAGAAGAGTCAAATGGAGAAAGACTCAGCTTATACAATTGTATTCTTTCTTTAAGTCAATCTTTAAAATTAAAGCTTGTAGTTTTTTAGCTTGGATACTGTGAAGAAACTCTTGTGTTGTTCTGATGGTTTCAAGAATTTGCCTCCCTTTTAAAAATCCTAATTGCTTCTCTGACAAAGTATGGAACAAAATAGGTCTAATCCTCTTAACAATGATTTAAAGTATTATTATTTTTTTTTGATATTTTGTGGTAATTTTATGAGAAAGTATAACAAGCATACTCCTTAAAAAGGATAATAAAAAATAAAAAATAAATTAAGGAAGGATTTCGTAATAATGTTATCAACGAGAACCATAAAAATATTATAATGAGAATTATAATATTTGAGAAGAGGACCACATTGTACATTTTTGAAAAAGAATATATTCTCATAAATTTAAGAACCATAAGAACTATTACTTTTTTTGGTATTTTGTGGTAAGTTTATGAGAAAGTATAACTAGCATAATCCTTAAAAAGGATAATAAAAACGCCAAAATAAATTAAGGCTTTCATAATAATGTTATCGACGAGAACCATAAAAATATTGTAATGAGAATTATAATATTTGAGAAGAGGACCACATTGTACATTTTTGAAAAGAGAGGATATTTTGATAAATTTAAGAACTCCACATTTTAAAAGTAGGGTATATATATTTTTATTCGACCTACCACTCAAATATCATGAGGACCCTCAAATATCATGAGGACCCTGGATTCGAGCTATCGTTGGATTGGTGATGGGACAATATTATATAAAAGTTATTTTTATTGATCTAAAGAAGCGTGTTTTTTAAATCATATTCATCGTCTTCATTCCATTGTGTAAACTAACATTTAGGCCACAATCATCATTTTAAAGTGGCTATATTAAACAAGTGTTGTGTGGCAGCGTAGTCCTTGTCAAGTAGTTTATAAGGTGATTTTTGGAAAATGGGGAGAGTCGAGTAGTATTGTTAAAAAAACAGAAATTAACAGTATGGCAAGTAAACGGTAATTAGAATAGATGTTTAAAAAATATTAAAAAATTATGTTCAATTGTTTTTTAGAAATGAAATGATAAAGAAAATTGTAAATATAAAAAGGTATACTAAAATCACATTGAATAGTAATTTAATAATTAATGTGCATTGACAATCCTTTCAAACTTGTATGGCGAGTTGTCACTAAGAAAAGCAATGTCAATATTTTTCGAACATGTTTGTTTAGTTGTCACTAGTAAACGCATAATCCATGTGCATTGGGAGGGGTGCAAAGGTAGAGGGGATGGAAGGCAGTGATAAATTCTTTGAAATATTTGTGAAGTTGGGTAGAGTGAAGCTTGTGAGCTGGAGGAATTGTAGAGCATGGAAGTTTTCGGTGCAAGATGTACATCATGGAATTGTAGATGGCAGATGTTCTGGGTGCAAGATTTATAATAGCGCCAACACGGGGATCGATAGCTACAAAGTTGGCTAAATATGGAATTGTAGATAAACAAAGTTTTGGGTGCAAGATGTATATCACGGAAAATGGGGAAGGAAAGTTCAGTTACGACAACCTGACAACTAGGTATGAAAAGCAACGACAGTGGGTCGAACTCCTCTAAATCACGGTTGAACATGTTTATTGCTTGTTAATGCCAATAAGAGAACCTGTGTGGTGATTTTTCGGTAGTAAAATCATAATGAATGTGCATTGGGAAGCTCAGAAATGTGGCGGGGGGTTGAAGAGACTGATAAATGGTTTGAAATTTTTGTGAACCCGGGTATAGTGAATGTTGTGGCCAAAAAGTTGGCTAAGTATTGAATTGTAGATCAGGGAAGTTTAGGGTGCAAGATTTATATCACGGAACATGGGGAATGAGAGTTTGGTTGCGCCAACCCGAGAACCGGTAGCCATAGAATTGGCTAGGTATGAAAAACAACTTGAATTCATTTTTTGCTTATTAATGCCAATGAGCGAACCTGTATGCTAAGTTGTCGATAGTAAAATTATAACGAATGTGCACTGGGAAGGGCGAGAATGTGGCGGGGAGTGAAGAGAGTGATAAATGGTTTGAAAGTTTTATGAACCGGGGTCGAATTGTAAATGACGAAAGTGTTGGCTGAAAAATGTATATCATAGAAGTGTTGTGTGCAACATGTATATCACACAACATGGGGCTTAAGTATTCAATAGTGCTAAGTCGCGACCCCGTGGAGAGATAATTGGCTAAGTGTTGAAAGGGATTGTGGTCGGTCGGGCTCATGATGTGACAATATAGGACCAATCCACGAGTTCGAGAAATTCAGGTTCAAGTTTAAAGAGATTTTGTCTATATTTATTTAAATTGTATTTATATTAATGTATCTTAATAGATTATTTGTGGTCCAAATGTAAATTATGTTCCAATATGTGAATGAATTGTAGACCACAAAAGTTTTGGGTGCAAGATGTATATCACAGACGTGTAGATGACGGAAGTTTTGGGTGCAAGATTTATAATAGTGCCAACCCGAGGGTCGGTCGAACTCCCGTAAATCATTGTTGAATGTGTTTTTTTCTTATAAATGCCAATAAGCAAACCAACATGTATATCACAGAACAGGGGGCATAGGGGGCATAAGAATTCAAAAGCGCTTAGTCGTGACCCCGCGGAGATATAATTGGCTAAGTGTTGAAAGGGACTATGGTCGGTCAGGCTCATGATATGACGATATAGGACCAATCCACGAGTTCGAGAAAGTCAGGTTCAAGTTTAAAGAGATTTTGTCTATATTTATTTAAATTGTATTTATATTAATGTATCTTAATAGAGTATTTGTGGTCCAAATGTAAACCATGTTCCAATATGTGGATGAATTGTACACCACAAAAGTTTTGGGTGAAAGATGTATATCGTAGACTTGTACATGAAAGAATTTTTGGGTGCAACATTTATAATAGCGCTAACCCGGGGGTCGGTCGATCTCCCGTAAATTGTTGTTGAATGTGTTTTTTTCTTATAAATGCCAATAAGTGAACCAACATGTATATCACAGAACAGGGGGCATAAAACTTCGATAGCGCTAAGTTGCGACTTCGTAGAGAGATAATTGTCTAAGTGTTGAAAGGTCGGTCGGGCTCATAGTGTGACGATATAGGACAAATCCACGAGTTCAAGAAAGTCAGGTTCAAGTTTAAATATATTTATTTAAATTATATTTATATGAATTTATCTTAATAGATTATTTGTGGTCCAAATGTAAACCATGTTCCAATATGTGGACGAATTGTAGACCACGAAAGTTTTGGGTGCAAGATGTATATCAAGGACTTGTAGATGACAAAAGTTTTGGGTGCAATATTTGTAATAGAGCCAACCCAGGGGTCAGTCGGACTCCCATAAATCGTTGTTAAATGCATTTTTTTCTTATAAATGCAATAAGCGAACCAACATGTATATCACGGAACAAGGGGCATAAAAATTCGATAGTGCCAAGTTGCGACCCCGTGGAGAGATAATTGGCTAATTGTTGAAAGGGACTGTGGTCGGTCGGGTTCATAGTGTGACGATATAGGACCAATCCACAAGTTCGAGAAATTCAGGTTCAAGTTTAAATATATCTATTTAAATTGTATTTATATTAATGTATCTTAATAGATTATTTGTGGTCCAAATGTAAACCATGTTCCAATATGTGGACGAATTGTAGACCATGAAAGTTTTGGGTGCAAGATGTATATCGTGGACTTGTAGATGACGAAAGTTTTGGGTGCAATATTTATAATATTGCCAACCTGGAGGTTGATCAAAGTCACGTAAATCATTGTTGAATGCGTTTTTTTCTTATAAATGCCAATAAGAGGTCCTATGTGCTAAGTTGTTTCTAGTAAAATCATAATGAATGTGCATGAGGAAGGACGTGAATGTGGCAGGGGTTGAACATAACGATAAATGCTTGAAATTTTTATGGACCGGGCTATAGTGAAGGTTGTCACAATAAAGTTGGCTAAGTATGGAATTGTAGATCATGGAAGTTTAGGGTGGAAGATGTATACCATGGAACACGGGGAATGAGAGTTCGGTTGCACCAACTTGGGGACCGACGACCATAGAATTGACTAGGTATGAAAAGCAATGGTGGTTGGTCAGAATACCGTAAATCGCGGTTGAATAGAGAACCTGTGTGTTGATTTGTCGCTAGTAAAATCATAATGAATTTGCATTGGGAAGGGAGGGAATGTTGCGGGGATTGAAGAGAGTGATAAATGGTTTGAAACTTTTGTGAACAATGAATTCCAGGAGTCCAGGGTCGAATTGTAAATCACAAAAGTGTTGGGTGTAAAATGCATATCACAGAAGTGTTGCGTGCAAGATGTATATCAAGGAAGTGTTGTGTGCAAGATGTATATCACATAACAGGGGGCATAATAATTCGATAGCGTTAAGTCGGGACCCAACGGTGAGATAATTTTCTAAGTGTTGAAAGGGACGGCGGTCGGTCGGGTTGATGATGTGATGATATAGATGGAGATGAGCTAACCTGGGAACTCGCGACCAATCCAAGAGATGGAGAAAGTGAGGTTCAAGTTTAAAGAGATTTTGTCTATATTTATTTAAAATGTATTGATATTAATGTATCTTAATAGATTATTTGTGGTCTAAATGTAAACCATGTTCGAATTTGTGGATGAATTGTAGACGACTGGATGTTTTGGTGCAAGATGTATATGGCGGAACTGTATATGACGCAAGTTTTGGGTGAAAGATTTATAATAGTGCCAACCCGGGGGTCGTTCAGGCTCTCGTAAATTGTTGTTGAATATGTTATTTGGTTGCTAATGCCAATAAGAGAACCTATGCACTTAGTTGTCGCTAGTAAAAGCATAATGAATGTGCATTGAGGATGGCGAGAATGTGGTGGGGATTGAAGAGAGCGATAAATGTTTTGAAAGTTGTGAACCCAAGTATAGTGAAGCTTGTGAGTTCCAGTGGTCCAGGGTCAAATTTTAAATGAAGGAAATGTTGGCTGCAAAATGTGTATCATGGAATTGTTGGGTGAAAAATGTATATCACGAAAGTGTTCAGTGCAAGATGTATATCATAGAACATGTGGAAAATTAATTCGATAGCGCTAAGTTGGGATGCCATGGTGAGATAATTGGATAAGTGTGGAAAGGGACGATGGTCAGTCGGTCTCCTGATGTGAAGATATATAAGGAGATGAGAATCTGGCAGTCTGCTAACCGGTCAACCCACGGGAAATCCAAGAGCTCAAGAAAGTCAATTTCAAGTTTAAAGGGATTTTATTTATATTTATTTAAAATGTATTCATATTAATGTATCTTAACAGATTATTTGTGGTCCAAATGTAAACCATGTTCGAATTTGAATGGTGTTTTGGGCTCGCAATTTTTGCTGAAACCCAAAAGCAATAGAGAAAAAAATATATGACTTTTCATTTTGTATATCGAATAATATTCTGAAATATAGGAAGCTGCAATATATGCACAATATAGAACATGAACATGTACATGGAAATGAGTTAATTTTAAGAATAAATACAAATTTAAAATAACAACACCAAACATTGAATATCACCATAGAACAACCTCAAATATTTATATTCAAATAAACTGGGTCACAAAATACATTTGAGAATATTTCCCAAAAATAGGTGTCTTCGAATTTGTAAAAAAATATAAATGTTGAATACATATTATGTGAAATAAAAATGTAATTTCCATAATGAATGGGATTGGGACTGTCACAGACTACAAAAAAAGTATGTACAAGAATGAAGTTTGTAGAAAGAAGAAAGTTGGCGATGGAAAACAACAAGACTTGGAAAGAAGAAAGAGAAAATTGCCAGTCCTCGGTTAAAGCTTTGTTAGAGTAAGTGTATGAAGAAAGAAGCATGTGATCAGTATCAACTTACTATGATGGTGTCCCATGCCTTGTCATTTTATCGTTGATGTCCTTTTATGGCTTTCCTTGTCTTTGACCTTCATTGGTAATCTGGTTGACAACCTTTTTGGACCATTCTTCGATGTAGCTCCTCATGGGCGGCACATTGATTTCATGCCATATTTTTATATTGAACAATTCACTTTCCAAGTACCTTAGATCAATAGACAGGTTGTGCAATTATTCTTGAATATATTGGCTTTTAATTGTATAACCGACTAGCCAGGTTTTCACGTCATCTTCACCATATTCAAGAATGCCATAGAAATTTTCAAGTGACAGTCTTTTATAGATATGAACGTGATCATCAAATGTTTTCTTGGTTAAAAACAACGAGTTGAATATCAATTTTGGGTCCTGGACTTCATTCGTGCTGACAGCTAGATCTATCTCAGTTATCTTCTTGAATACTTTGTCTCTTCTAGATATGGCCTGGCTACATGCTTGAATGATACCATTCAGGTTCTTTACCTTTTCTTTCCAGCATGCGTTTAGTTGGTCTATTCAATCCAAAGAAGGGATGTCCTCCTGTCTTCTTCTGAATTCTGTCATACCAGTAACTTTAACACCAAATGGTAAAACTGCATTGAGGTAAAAACCTTGCTTGTTCTTGAGATCTGCTTGCAGATACTCCTGGAAATCATGCGCTCTTGTCCCAAAAGAGAACATATTCTTTGACATCTTCAATGATTCTTTTATTAATTCCATTCTTTTGTTTATACTGTTTTCCACATAGCCTCAGGTTGATGTGAGAAGGCTTGTTGATCCTTTTAACTTTGTCGCAAGTGTGGTGGGCCCGACCATTTCTGAAGGACTAGAAAACAATGGAAGAGGCATTAGAGTTGCCTCCAATTCTTTGATTCTCTCCTTTAACATGATGTTTTTTGTTTCAAGGCCGCTAATAGAGTTGCCTAGAGTGTCTCCAATTGCTTGGTGTATCTGGGAGATATGGGAAGGGCGCATGTTGCTTAGGTTGATCTCTGAACGAGATTTCTCTTTCTTATTCTTTAGATATCTCTTTTCAATAATCAATTTTTTGGATTCACTGTAAAAAACAACGCTCTGAAATGCAAAAGACTCTTCTTCGTCCAATGTATCTATGCCAATTATTTCCATCCCGGGATTGTGCGAAGAAGTTCTCTCTAGATGGTCGTCGTCGGGGAACATTTTGTCAATGTCAATTTCTAGTTCCATATCTTTGAGGGAGAGATCGTGGATATCAATTTCTCCCCTCGGTCCCTCCTGTTCTTAGACTATTTTTTTCTATTTTTTGCTCACGGGAAGTTTGTAAAAACTTTCAATTTTACCGGAGGGAGGGTTCTTGTAGTGTCCCCAAGACCGAGCCCTGTTGTAAATCATGTTCTGAAAGGAATTGTAATTATGTTTTATAGGATGGTGAGCCAAGGTTTTATAAGCTAGTGGATTATGTGTTTGTTAGGCCAGGGAGCCTAAGTGTTTAAGGCTAGGAGCCTACTGTTGTATATGTAATCACGTAGAACAAATTAATAAAAATTTGTAAACACCGCCAGGTGCAGACCGACCATGATGAATGAGTGAAGGGGGACTGAGCTTCCACAGAGAAGGAAAAGGATTAGGTGCTAGAAGGTGGTAAAAGGGGATAAGTGTTAAGCCTAGGGGGCTTCAGCCTTGGGAATAATATTTTAATACTATTCCGAAAAGGCATGAGCATTTCATGTTTTATCCTATGTTCCTAACCATGAGGAAGGTGATGCATGCTGGGAAAACGCATGCAGTTTCCAGGGCAACAAGTGTCAGCCCCGACCCATGCAAATAAAATGGTGAAGATGAGACGTGATGGGGGTTCTCCTCCATACCACCCGACGACCTGAGTGCATACGGCCTCTGAGCAGTACGACAGATCCAACCTCTGCAGAAAAACCTCGTACATATTCTGAACTAAAAAACCTGTGTTTGTCTGGAGAATCCGTGTGTATCCTCTATCTGAGATCGAGCCTATGCATGGGGTCTCTATCCCAAAGTCGTGACAGTGGGCCATTCGGCCATTGTTGAGCCTGTAGGAAAGCCGTGCCAGTTTTCCCTGTTGATTGTTGTGGCCATGCAGTGCTGGACTATGTGTGGCTTGTTGGCCAGTGGAGAAACACTCTCTCCAGGAGAGAGAGTGTACAAAGGAAGGAGAGAACTCCTGGAAGGAACCTTGTAGCTGCCACAAATCCTAGAGACTTCTGATCCGGCCTGTTGCTGTAACCCAAGGCAAGGGAGGTTAGCAGCCGAAGGACTGTCAAGGTGACAGAGAAGGTGTATACTCCTGGGGTGGAATAGGCATGTGGGGAATGAGGGTCTGTGGGTAGTGAGCGTGAGAGGTTCCTGGGAGAGAATCCCATCCTTGTGGTTGTGTGTTGTTTCCCTGTAACTTCAACCTAGCCTAAGATTCCTTGTCTTGGGGTGGAGCTTAGTCCCAACTCAGGGGTGACCCACTGTTAAGTTGATGAGTAGTGCAGTCTAAGCCTGGGAGGTTCGTGGAAGTCCTGCACTTGGTTGGTGGAATCTACCACTGTTCAAGGATAAGTACTAGATGATGCTTTAATTATGTTTCTGTATCTCTGTGTATTATAATCATCATGTATTCTGTCGTGTATATGAATTGATGTTAAATAGTATTGATTGTTGATTATGGCAATAAATCATATAATTACTCTATGTTGAATGTGTTTAACTTGTTTTGAATGCATGTGATTAATTGTGAATGAGAATGTTGTTATTCTGCGTAGTAACACCTACACAGTAGTGAGTGAAAAGTGGTGCTACAACTTGGTATCAGAGACAAGGTTTCGACACTGAGCCTAGATGGGCTAGTTGAGTGGTCTTTGGACCAAGGGTGTGAGGAGAAATTGTGTCTGGAGGACCAATTTTGGACCCTGGTAAGCTCAGGAGGTATAGTGATGTGTGAAACCGTAGCCGGTGTGGTCTATGGCCATAGGGAGAGAGGAATCCACACCAACAGTGTTGGAGCCTTAGTATCTATTCAAGAGGGAAGGTGAACCCTAGTGACAATCAAATCTAGAAAATGTGCGCAGGGATTAAAATCCCTTTTGAAATGCACAGGAGTGTGGGATTTGCGATACGCGAAATCCCAAAAACCTGAAAAAACATGGAGATCTACGTGGTAGATATGGGAGGAAGGATCGACCGTTAGATCTGGCGGAGTCGCGCTCGAGTTAGTCGTGAAACCTTTCAGATTTCACAAAGTCAGGAGATGGGAAGTGAGGGAGGTGAACACCTCCAAAACCCGAAACCCGAAATCTCAAAATGATCTACACCGTAGACTGTAGGAAGGGAGTTGACCGTTTGATTCAGCGGAGGAGTAAACCATATTTTTTTCAGGATTTCGACAAATGGAAGTTAGAGATGTGGGGTGCACGAACTCCCGATGCCCGAAAACCCCAAAATGTCGAAAAGATCTACGCCATAGATCTGAGAGGGGACCTAACCGTTGGATTTTGCTTGGAATGGATGTGGGCGCATGAATGTGTACCATGTGCCAGTGAGTCAAGAATACAGGCGAGATTGGTGGGACTAGAAGACGTCATCGAAGGTGACGTGGACCCTCCTGAATGTATCATGTGCCACTGAGGTGAAGGGCAACAACTGTGTTGTGGGCCTGGAGAATAAAGTAATTCGTGATTTCTAAATTCAAAAAGGAGGAGCACGAAGGCTCAACACTCCAACTCGCAAAGTCGTGAGTTGGCGAAGAAGTGCTAGCACTTAGCCCTAGCCTACGGTCATGTGTAGCAGGCACTAGCAAGGAGGGAGCCATACCCGTATCGCATCTCGGGTATCTGTGTTTGGAGAAAATGAGTCGAGGGTCTTCGACTCACGAACTCTTGAGATCGTGAGTTGCGAAAGGGTGACTTTGGTTACGAAGATTTAACTGTTCGATCTTCGTGGACCAAGATTCCGAAGTTTTGAAGTCCCAAAATTTGCAGAGTGAGATAGAGCTCAGAAAACATTGTGAAGTCAAAACGTTTTTCTTGTTCACGTTGGCTTATGAATGTTGTAAGTTTTCTTGAAGGTTTAAGGGCCTGACAAACTTCAGTTGATTGCACGCTGTGTGTGCAGAGTTCAATGAGTGTCAGGACAGCCGGAAACTGATGCCAAGTATGGAATTGGAAGAGGTGCAGATTGCCTCCGAAACAGAAGACGAAAGAGAAGGAAAGGATGTCAACTTCGGAGTCGAAGGAACAAACTCTATTGGGCACGGAAAAGAGATAGATAAAGAGGTATGCATGATTAAACTCATTGAAAAATTGCAGAAAGATGCCCAGGCTCGCCGAGCTGATAGCCGAAAGCTCATGAAAATCAGGAATCGACAGGGTGAATTCAACTTAAAAATGTTGAAGAGCCTGGAAATAATAGAAAAGAAATTGGAAAAAGAGAGTGACACAAGCAGATCAAGAAGTGTCAAAACCCTTGAGAGAAGAAGAAGATCGAGGAGTGGTAGAAGACATTATCGTCTCTCCCCGAAGCATTCTAGCAAGGAGACACACAGTAGTTCAAGCCCGTCCCCTACCAGAAAACACCGAAAATCTAGAAGGGATGAATTGAAAGGGGAAATCAACAAGATTAAACCGCCTACATTCAATGGTGAACATAAGAAGGAAGAAGATGTTGAACCATGGTTGTTGGGTATGAAGAAATATTTCCAACTACAAAATTATTCTACCCATGCAGAGGGAATAATTGCAATGTACCAGCTGAAAGGAAAAGCATCCATGTGGTGGGAGCAGTTGGTGCAGGTGCAAAACATCAGAGAGAAAGAGGTCACGTGGAGGGAGTTTAAGAGGTATTTAGAGAAGAAATACCTGACCAAAAGATACTATGACAAAAAGATGAAGGAGTTCTTCGAACTCAAGTTGGGCAGCATGACCATTGATGAGAATGAACGAAGTTTTTTGGCACTACTGAAGTATGTTTTGTTCACCAAAGATGAGGCTATCAAAATTCAGAGGTATCTGAGTGGACTGCCACCTTCCATTGGTGACAAGATTCAATATGACGATCCTAAGACCATGGAAGAAACCATAAGAAGGGAGAAATGATTATATGAACAACAAAGAGAAAATCCTACCTTTCGGAAGGCTTGGGATGACCAAAAGAGGTTTAAGAAAGAACAGAGGCAAAAGGGAAATAGGCCTCCCTTTCTCAGGAACAGTTCTTGGGGACAATCATCTTTTAGAGAGCCCAGGAAAGTTAAAGGGAGTGAGTAGATGCCAAGACCGCCACCTATGGAGTGTTGGGGTTGTAAAGGGAATCATAGGTATAGAGACTGCCCCCACAGAAAAGATAAAGTGAGAACTGTCCATACTGTTCAGCAAGCTGAAACAGTGGAGGATATGGGCAGCAGAATGCCAAGGATCTATGCAGCCCTGGACAACAAACAAGCAGAATTTCAATCGCACGTGATTGAAGTGGAAGGTACAATCAACAATTGACCACTTGTTATTTTAATTGATTAAGGGGCTAGCCATAGTTATATAGATCCTAGAGTGGTGGAAAGTTTTCATTTAACAAGAAGCAAACATGAAAAGTCTTGGCTAGTGAAGTTGGCCATAGGAACCAAAAGGAAGGTCACTGAATTGGTTAAGTCCTATTCAGTAGACATGAAAGGAATGAGCACTGAGGCTGAATTGAACATTCTGCCTTTAGGCTCATACGATTGCTTAATTGGGATGGACTGGTTGGACCAGCACCATGCCCTTCTAGACTGTCGTAACAAGAGGTTTACATGCCTGAACGAAGAGGGAAATCAGGTAACAGTCCAAGGAATTCCGAGAGTTGTGGCTGTTAGGGAAATCTCAGCCATGCAACTGAAGAAATGTTACCGGAAAGGTTGTCAATTATTTGTAGCTCGGGTGGAAGAAGCATCCCGAGATGTAGTCTTGAATCTGGAAGACCACGAGGTACTAAAAGAGTTCAAGGACGTATTTAAGGAGGTACCTAGACTACATTCGAAGAGGGACATCGTTTTTTCTATAAATTTGATGCCTGGAGCAGCTCCAGTTTCGAAGGCTCCTTATAGAATGAGTACGCCAAAGCTTAAAGAGTTGCAATTGTAGCTCAAAGAGATATTAAAGAAGGGATACATTCACCCCAGCGTGTCACCATGGGGTGCCCCAGTCCTATTCGTGAAGAAGAAAGATGGGACGCTGAGGTTGTGCATTGATTTCCGACAGTTGAATAAGGTAAATGTCAAGAACAAGTATCCTCTGCCAAGTATCGATGATCTTTTTGATCAGTTGAAGGATGCAAAAATATTTTCAAAAATAGATCTCCAATCAGGATATCACCAAATGAGAATAAATGATGAGGACATCAGCAAGACCGCCTTTAGAACAAGGTACGGTCATTATGAGTTCATGGTGGTGTCGTTTGGGATGTCCAACGCGCCTGTTGTTTTCATGTGCTTAATGAATGGAGTGTTTAAAGATTATTTGGACAAGTTTGTCATAGTCTTCCTGGATAATATCTTGGTGTATTCCAAGACAGAGGAAGAACATGAAAAACACCTGAGAATGGTGCTACAGGTGTTGAGAGAACACCAGCTGTACGCAAAACTGAGCAAGTGCTCATTTTATCAAAGACAAATTCATTACTTGGGGCACATTATATCAAAGGAAGGGATCATTGTGGATCCTGAAAAGGTTGAGGCCATTCAAGAATGGTCAGTGCCAAGGAATGTGGTGGAAGTTAGATCTTTTATGGGTCTGGCAGGCTACTATATAAGGTTTATAGCCGGATTCTCAAGGATAGCTCATTCTATGACTTCCTTGCAAAGGAAGGAGAAGAAGTTCCAGTGGACTGAAGAATGTGGGAGCAGCTTCCATCGATTGAAGCAACTGCTAACCAACACTCCAATCCTGAAGATTGAAGATCCAAATAAGGATTATGTAGTGTGCACCGATGCATGTAAGGAGGGATTGGGAGGAGTTCTCAGCCAAGAGGGATTTGTAGTTTGTTACGAGTCTCGAAAGTTGTAGGAGCATGAGAGGAATTATGCCACTCAGGATTTAGAGCTGGCAGCAATCGTCCACGCCTTGAGGAAATGGAGGAATTACCTCATGGGAAAAAGATTCGAGTTGAGAACAGACCATAACGGTCTGAAGTATTTATTTGATCAGTCGACTTTAAATGCCAGGCAAATCAGATGGCTGGAGTTTCTATGCGAATATGACTTTGATATCAAGCATATCAAAGGGAAATAAAATAAGGTGGTTGATGCACTCAGCAGAAAAGTGCATGAATTACATGCTATGCTATAGCCATTAGCATGTACATGATTGAGATTAAAGATAGAATTTTGGAAGCTGCAAATGCTGATTTGCAGTATAGAGGTTTAGTAGTGAAGCTACATCAGCGTGAGAGACCACAGACCAAGGAAAGTTACACCTTGGGAACTAATGGCTTACTTCTGTATAAAAACAGAGTGTATGTACCCAATGTCTGAGATTTGAAGCTAGCAATTTTGAAATAAATGCATAACATGGCTTATGTTGGACATCCTGGATACCAGAAAAATATGGCAGCAGTCAAAAGCCATTACTTTTGGCCGGGTCTGAAGAAGGAAATCGCTGAATACATCGCCAGATGTATGGAGTGCCAGAAGGTTAAGGCTGAGCATAGGCACCCAACAGGGTTGCTGCAGCCTTTACCCATTCCTGAATGGAAATGGAACGTGGTAATAATGGATTTTATCACCGGACTACCT
Source organism: Picea engelmannii (assembly GCA_009831015.1). NCBI lineage: Eukaryota > Viridiplantae > Streptophyta > Pinopsida > Pinales > Pinaceae > Picea > Picea engelmannii. The sequence goes on from ML777639.1 coordinate 1,176,578, forward strand.
AGAACAAGAAAGCAGCATGATTCAATCATGGTGGTGGTGGACAAGCTTACTAAAGCTGCCCATTTTATTCCACTGAAAACCACCAACAGGGCAACTGATGTTGCTGATATATTTTTAAAAGAGGTTGCACACTTGCACGGAATTCCTAAGACAATTGTGTTTGATAGGGACCCGAAATTCACCTCGAATTTTTGGAAAGGACTATTCAAGAGATTCGAAATGAGTTTGAACTTTAGTACAACATATCATCCTGAGTCTGATGGTTAGACAGAAAGAGTGAATAGAGTAATAGAAGATATACTGAGAATGTATGTGATGGATAAACCATCAAGGTGGGAAGATTACCTGCATTTAGTAGAATTCGCCTACAATAATGGGTATCATACATCGTTGAAGATGAGCCCATTCGAAGCACTTTATGGAAGAAAGTGAAACACACCAGTAAGCTAGGATAATCTAGCTGACAGAGCAATGATTGGGCCTGAGCTGCTCAAAGAGATGGAAGATCAAATGATAAAAATTAAATGGAATCTAAAAGTTGCCCAGGATAGGTAGAAAAGTTACGCTGACAGTAACAGAACCCATAGAGAATTCAAAGTGGGTGACCATGTTTTCCTAAAAGTGAGGATTAACAGGAGTTCCCTGAAGTTGGGAAGTTGGGCCAAATTGGCAACAAGATTTTGTGGGCCATTTGAGATCCTGGAAAGAATTGGGCCAGTTGCATACATGCTTGCATTACCTACATCTATAACTATACATAATGTGTTTCACGTTTCACTGCTTAAGAAATATGTACCTGATGCTAATCATGTTATCGATTGGAATGTGATTCAGGGAACCAGAAGGTGTCGTGCAAGTGCATCCTATGCACATATTGGAAAGGAAAAGAAAAAAGCTCCAGAATCGAGCTATAGAGCTTGTAAAGGTCCAGTGGACCTAGTATAGTCCTGAGGACGCGACATGGGAGCATGCATATTCTATGTGGGCAGACTCGTAGAGTACCCACATCTTTTTGAAAATTCTAAAAGCCTTGCAGAGACAGTGTAAGTTGCACTGAGGACAATGCAGAAATAAGGGGAGGGGGATTGTAGTGTCCCCAAGGCCGAGCCCTGTTGTAAATCATGTTCTGAAAGGAATTGTAATTATGTTTTATAGGCTGGTGAGCCAAGTTTTTATAAGCTAGTGGCTTATGTGTTTGTTAGGCCAGTGAGCCTAAGTGTTGAAGGCTAGGAGCCTGCTATTGTATATGTAATCATGCAGAACAAATTAATAAAAATTTATAAACACCGCCAGGTGCAGACTGACCATGATGAATGATTGAAGGGGGGCTGAGCTTCCACAGAGAAGGCAAGGGATTAGGGGCTGGAAGGTGGGAAACGGGGCTAAGTGTTAAGCCTAGGGGGCTTCAGCCTTGGGAATAATATTTTAATACTATTCCAAAAAGGCATGAGCATTTCATGTTTTATCCTAAGTTCCTAACCATGAGGAAGGTGATGTGTGTTGGGTAAACGCATGCAGTTTCCAAGGCCACAAGTGTCAGCCCCGACCCATGCAAATAAAATGCCGAAGATGAGACGTGATGGGGGTTCTCCTCCATACCACCTGACGGTCTGAGGGCATACGACCTCTGAGTGGTACGATGGATCCAACCTCTGTAGAAAAACCTTGTACATATTCTGAACTGAAAAACCTATGTTCGTCTGGAGAATCCATGTGTATCCTCTATTTGAGATCGAGCCTGTGTGTGGGGTTTCTATACCAAAGTCGTGGCTATTCGGCCATTATTGAGCTTGTAGGAAAGCCGTGTCAGTTTTCCCTGTTGATTGTTGTGGCCACACAGTGCTGGACTGCGTGTGGCTTGTTGGCCAGTGGAGCAACACTCTCTCCAGGAGAGAGAGTGTACAGAGGAAGGAGAGAATTCCTGGAAGGAACCTTGTAGCTGCCACAAAGCCCGAAGACTTCCGGTCTGACCTGTTGCTGTAACCCAAGGCAAGGGAGGTTAGCAGCCGAAGGACTGTCTAGGTGACAAAGAAGGTGTATACTCCTGGGGTGGAACAGGCATGTGGGGAATGAGGGTCTGTGGGCAGTGAGCGTGAGAGGTTCCTGGGAGAGAATCCTATCCTTGTGGTTGTGTGTTGTTTCCGTGTAACCTCAGCCTAGCCTAGGATTCCTTGTCTTGGGGTGGATCTTAGTCCCAGCTCGGGGGTGACCCACTGTTAAGATGATGAGCAGTGTGGTCTAAGGATGGGAGGTTCGTGGAAGGCTTGCACTTGGTTGGTGGAATCTACCACTGTTCAAAGATAAGTACTAGATGATGCTTTAATTATGTTTCTATATCTCTATGTATTATAATCATCATGTATTCTGCTGTGTATATGAATTGATGTTAAATAGTATTGATTGTTGATTATGGCAGTAAATCGTATGATTACTCTGTGTTGAATGTGTTTAACTTTTTTTGAATGCATGTGATTAATTGTGAGTGAGAATGTTGTTATTTCGCGTAGTAACACCTACACAGTAGTGAGTGAAAAGTGGCGCTACAGTTCTTATCTCCTCCTCCGCTTGAAGAACTGTGTGTGACTTTATTACTTGGGTAGGTCGTTGGAGTATTGCTCTGAGATGTTGTGGTCTTTGGTGTGGCAGTCAAGGATTGGGCACTTTTTTCACCTGGGCCTTTTTCGTTTATGCTTGTGCGAATCATTCGTACTAGTACCGATTTCATTCGGGATAGTGTCAATGAAAGAACTGTTGAATTGGTTCCTGACCATGAAATCCCCGACTTTCCAAGGCAAAGATATGAATTGACTTTTTCTTTTTTCTTAAGAAAAATGCAACCAGTAGATATACTTCCTTTCTATTCCAACAAAAAACATTATACCAGATATGTGACATGGAAGGAAGCAAGGATTTTATTTAGACCCAAAAATCCTTATAACATTATAGTTCTCCATTTCTTCTAGTGTGCCCTTCCTATCTAGGAATATTTTCCGCTGGCCAAACAACCGGGGAAAATACTTTCCAAATATCAATTCTTTAAAAACTGAAACAAAATCATTAAAGACTTTATAAAAATGTTGGCAAGCGTCTTGTCTCCATAATATTTGGTACAAGAATGTTACTGGGTCAAATTCAAAGTTCAACTTCTAACACATAGATAGTCCAGGGAATGGATAATAATTCACCACAGAGAAAATTAAATAAGATGACATAAATAATTTCTTTTACCTTTTGTATTGCAATAATTGGGGAGAGATTTCAATGGAAATCAAATTTTTGTAATGGAAGATGGCTTCTTCCTTGACCATAAAATATAAAATATATAGAATCATCCAAGAGATGTTGACTACACTTTCTTGTCTCGTTATCCTCGTAAAAACCCATGCAATTTTCCGAAAAAGGTTTTTAAATGCACTAACTTGTAATATGGCCATGTCCCGGGGAGCGCCTGTTGGGTTCTGTAAGAACTTCGGCAAGAGGTCTAATTCATTACCATGCTTCTTTAAGAACTGTCTGCAATTCTCTCCCTTTAAAGTAGGCGTTGGGTCGGGAAGTGTTAACATCTTTCGAAATACTTGAGGCGATAGGGAGACTTAGGAATGGTTTCCCATCTGGATAATCCGTTGGTTCAGAGTATAGTTCTCAGTGCTGCACGTGACCAACTCCTTAAAGTAAAAAAAATTGGGGACACAATCTGTCGCTGCAATTCCAGATATCGAGATAACTTTCTTTCGAGTAGAAGGGGACGAGTTGTAGTCATAAGCTATGGACCACTGAAAAATCTGGTCCCCGTTCCCAAAAATATTCAGGATATCTCCACAAAAATGTTGTCGAGTTGTAGCCATAAGGTGATGAGAACATTCGTTTGCTCCTCATAGTATTTAAAATGGATGCTGCAACATTATAATATAATCTTCGGTAAATATTGGTTCAATGTGTTTTAATGGGAGATGTCCTCTACCTTTTCGCCTTTTAATGCCAATCTTTTCGATGTGTTTGGTGAGTTGTGACTAATAAATTCATAATTAATGTGCATTGGGAAGCGTGCGAAGTTGGCGGGGATGGACGACAGAAAAAAATACTTCGAAATTTTTTTGTACCTGGAAGCCCGGGAACCCGTGAATATTTGAGAATACGAGCTAAACAATCCACTAAGTATGGAAAGGCGGGGTACAATTCTTTCAAAAAGTTAAAGTAAATAACAATTTTTCCAAGCTGAAGATCCATATACCAAGTAATAAAAAATAAATAAATAATCAGATGCCATAATATTGACCTCTACCAAGTTGATAATAGGGTGGTTTAGCTGATGGATCCAAATATAACTTACTTTAGGCGATTGTGATGCACGCGGGGTGCCTGTGAGAAAAGCTAATGTTTTGATGAAGATTTGTTTATATTGCTTCATGTGGCAGTAATTGTGTGATAGTATTTAGAATGAACACTGGAGGATGGTAATATAATCTCCCGTAAATATTTGTTTAATGCATTTTAATGGGAGATGTCTTCCATATTTGCGCTCATTAATGCCAATCTTTTCAAATATAATAAAATCATAATCAATTTGCATTGGGAAAGTGTGCGAAGATGGCAGGGAAATCAAGAAAGTACAGAAAGGCGGGGAAAACATTGTTAGCTATGTAATATACCTAGATCTTGGCAAAATCAGGTTCAAGTTAGAAGATAATTTGTTTATATTTACTTAAACAATTTTTATATTATTTTATATTATTAGTATTCTTTGTGGCCCAAATACAAACTATGTTCAAATTGAAAGGGTGGAACAACATTTTCATATGCAAACATACTCTCAAATATGTGAACCTGTAATATATGCACAATACTAAAGATGGGCAGCATGTCAACACCTTTGTAGATGACAGTGGGCTAGCACAATATTGCATTCTTGCTATGATGATGCCTTAAAAAAAGTAAAATAACCAACAATTTTTTGTGAATTCAAGATTGACAGAAAGAAACTAATAAGATTCCATAATATTCTCCCATTAATGCATTTTAATGGGAGATGTGCTTGAGATTTCCGCTTATTAATGCCAATATTTTTGAACATTTGTGGTGAGATGTCACTAATAAAATCATAATTAATGTGCATTGGGAAGGGGCGAAGGTGGCGGGGATGGAGGGGAGTGAAAAATGCTTTGGTACTTTTTTGAACCTGGAAGTCCGTGGTCGAATTGTAGATCACCCAAGTTTTGGATGCAAGATGCATACTCTGAAAACAAGGCATGAGAGTTCGATAACGCCTACCTGGGAACCTGTGGCCATAAAATTGGCTAAGTAAGGAAACAAAAGCGGTCGGTCGGACTCGTGATGTCAAGATATAGATGGATATAGAATTTGTGAGTCTTCCACCTAGGAACCCACTATCATAGAAATATGACTAAGTATAGAAGAGGAAAAAAATAAAGGGAGCGAAGAAATTTATGCTTGACAGAAGAAAACTTTGTCTCATAATTGTCAAGTGATAGAAACACATCGACTATGGGGCATGGGAGTTCCATAGGGCCTAGATGGGAACCAACGAGCATAAAATTGGCTAAGTATGGAAACCAATAGAAGTTGGTCGGACTCGTGATGTGAAGCTATAGATGGATATAGAATTTCTGAGTTTACAGCCCCATGAACCCGAGAGCATAGATATGCGACTATGTATAAAAGTAGAAACAGATAATAGAGAGGAAGAAGAAAAGGGAAAAAGTGGCAAGTATAGAAGAGAAAAACAAAGGGAGTAAAGAACTTTATGTGTCACAGAACAACACTTGGTCTTAAGTATGGAAAGGTGGAGCGGTTAGACGGAGTTATCATAGGCAGAGTGAGGCTTGCGAGTTCGAGGAGTCCAGGGTCAAATTGTAGATAGCCAAAGTTTTGGGTGCAAGATGTATATCCAAACATGGGGCATGGGAGTTCGATAATGCCTTCGGGGGAACCCGCGGCCATAAAATTGGCTAAGTATGGAAACTAACTGTGGTCGGTCGGATGCATGATGTGAAGATATAGGCGGATGTATAATTTCTCACTCCACCAGCCCGGTAACCCGTGAGCATAAATATGCGGCTAAGCATAGAAGCATAAACGGATAATACATGGAAAGAAGAAAAGGGAAGAACGACTAAGTATAGAATAGGAAAAATAAAGGGAGGAAAGAATTTTATTCGTCACACAAGAACACTTATTCTGATAATTATCAATCTATAGAAACACATCAACTATGGAAAAAATATTTTCAGCCATGGAATATAGTTGGAGCTCAACAGAGCTTGGTTCAAGATAAAAGAGATGTTGTTTATATATATCTCAACAAGAAATAGAAAAAATATATGACTTGGCACATTTATATGCAAGCATTCAAACAGATTCATCGTAGGTAGAGTGAGGTCTGGGGGTTCGAGTCCAGGGTCGAATTGTAGATCACCGAAGTTTCGTGTGCAAGATGTATACCACGAACACAGGGCATGATAGTTCAACGGCGCTTATGCAGGAACCCATGGCCATGAAATTTGCCAAGTATGAAAACGAACGAAAGTCGATCGGACTTGTGATGAAAATATATAGATGGACATGGAGTTTGTCACTTTGCCATCCCGGGAACCCATGAGCATAGACATGGGATTAAGTATAGAACCAGAAACGGATGATAGAGGTGAAGAAGAAAAGGGAGAACGGATAAGTATAGAAGAGGAAAAGAAAGGGAGCAAAGAACTATATGCCTCATAGAACAACACTTAGTGTGATAATTATCAAGCGATAAAAACACATCAACCATGGGAAAAACATATAGCTGGAAAAATTGGACAATGTATGCAGATCAAAGTTTTTTGTAACCATACATCTTAGTCTCAGGCATACACATTGTATTTTTTGTGGCACATTGCACTCCAAATTTGTCAGATGTGGCACATAAGGCTCCATCCTTGTGCCCAATTACTGTGTTCTTGTTTCAATGTAGCAATACAGAGAATACAATGGTCATGAAAGAAATCTGTTATGTAGGAACACATGAAAAAAAAGATAGAGTACAAATTTATTTGTTTCAAGATAGCAACACAGAAAATATAATTGAAATGAAGAGAAGTTAATATACAGGAAGATATGGAGTATCCAAGGGAAAAAAACCAGAGCTACCAACTAGTGTAACAAATATAGACAGAGTAAATGAAAAAAAATCGGATATGGAACACGGGTAGAAATATGCACCTTTGCATGGTGTTATCTCCTCAAATAACACAGTCAAATTTGTTTATTTTAGGTGATAGGAAGTCATTGAAAAATACATTTCTAAATTTTTTAAGGTTCATTTTTTAGAGCCTTAGGTTTGTAATAAAGTTTGAAAAACATTTGATTTGGTTTTCCCTTCAAAAAAGTCAAAACTCGGGTTTCGGTAGCTAAGCGCCTTTCTAAAAGGGCTTCTAAGCCACCGAAAGTGCAGAAATTCTGCATTTTTACTACGTTGAGTCATCATTTTCAAATGACGATTCCGAGCGATTGAAGAATCTTTTTGAAAAACGGGAGGAGGTTTTTGTTGATAACACATAAAAGAAAAATAACCTATCTCATTTTTTCTACAAGTGTCATATATTGGGATATTGAAATTCATCTTTGAGCCCTAATTTTCGGATCTCAAAATTTACTGAGAGAGTTTTTTTCTCACAACAAACCAATCTACAAAATCCTTTTCCATTTTTTACACAACGGTTTTGGTTTGAGAGATATGGATAAATCTTTGAGTAGCATATTTCCAGAAATTTCTATCTTTTCCAGCCACCTCACAAATTCGAATTTGAGATAGGAGAAGAGGTTATCAGATCCATATTTTGAGGATCTTGAAACTATTTGTAAAGGCTATAAAGCCAAGAACATTTGATGAACAAAGAGTTCGATTTTGAGTTCTTAACTATTGTGATAGAGATTCTTTTTATAATATGTTCAGCTTGCAAGCTTCTTTCACTGTTATTGTCAAATCTTCTTTTATCTTTCTGTTATATGCTTATGAGTTGAATTATGTTCTTTATCTATGTTTACATAGTCCATTGGTGACTGTCATCTCACTATCTAATTAGTAAGCAAAGGATCATAAGTATTTATTGTTGATCTGTTAGCCCATCATATTTATTGTTTTATAGACATATGTTCTGGTTAATTTATTAGTCTCTTTATCCATTTGATTCACCTATATGATAATAGCTCTTGAAGGCCTTGCATTGTTTGAATATCCTTAGACAGTCTTGTGATACAATTCAGTGAGTTAGATATTCATCTTGATCCAAACCCACACACATTATAAGAGAAAATAGTTACAAAAATGTTAAGTTACCAGGCATCTCTGAGATATAGCCTAGGAGAGTTTCCTGGAGTAATAACACATGGATTCTTTTACATTTATGGTTAAGAGTTATTTTCCATGTCCAGATTTCCACTTTGTTTCTATGAAAAAAAGCACAAAACAAAATGGACATGAACATAAGTTGTCATGTAAAGAAAAAAACAAGGAATGTGTACATAGAGTAAATAAAATAGAATAACAGGAATAGAGTAATAGATGGTGTTAGAAGAATGTACCATTTTTTTTTTGTTCATCCCTGTTTGTGTATATATAAAAATCTTTCTAAAAAGATTTTGTGCCAAAAAACAATTAAAAAGCAGGGAAAACTAAGAAGTTGGATAGCTTGGTTTTCTACAACAAGATAGACATATATGCTTTGAAACATAGAAATATGATTTTGCAATATGTTTGATGTATATTTCATAATTCAAGTGCAATACTAATTGTATCGTGATCAAACCAATATGTGTACAAACTAGTGAAAACTAAGAAGTTGGATAACTTGGTTTTCTGCAACAAGGTAGACATATATGCTTTGAAACATAGAAATATGATTTTGCAATATGTTTGATGTATATCTCATAATTCAAGTGCAATACCAATTGTATCGTGATTAGACCAATATGTGTCTAAGATAAAGATGTTGTATTGAGAAATGGGCACATTTGACCATACATGGTCAATAACTGTGGTGTGTACATGGATTGTGTTGTTCAAAAGAAAGTGGAGACTGTATTTGCACATGTAGTTTCCCAATTCTTTTGTTCTGGCAATATTTTGTAGCATGTCAATATTGAAGTCTCCTACAATGAAAATGGTTTCATTCAGATGCAAATGGTCTAATGCATTGGAAAGAACATTTAATATGTTGCAGAATGTTGCATGGGGAGCAACATAGAGATTGAGTATTGCAATTTCTGATCCATGGAAAAATACTTTTGCAAGCACCATCTCAACATTGTTTTCTTCGAAATGTGTATGCTCACAAATTGTTACATGTTTTTTCACTAATATCATCACCCCATGTGTAATGTAACTCTATATGCAATTGTGATTTGGAAATTTCTTGTTTTGCATGCATAATGCCATGTATGTTTCCTGTAAGCACAAAATATCGAATTGCATTGTGTCATAGTGATTGAGGATATCATCCATGTTTGCATGTAATTTGTGTGTGCTAAGTGAGTGAATTAATACATATGAGTTTGTTTGTATGAATTGGTAATCATACTGCAGATGCCACTTTGCGGTAGTCTTGAGGCGTTGCATCTCAATATCAACTTTTTGTTTGAATTTGAAGTTATATTTTGTAAGAGGACTTAGTAAATACAAGGATTTTATACTTATGACACATGGCAGTGATGTGTATACAAGTCCATGTATTTGAATTCCAGCAGGCTCAAATGAAACACTATCAAGTGTTATTCCTTGCGATCTGTGGACTGTACGTGCACATGCAAGTTTAATTGGAATTTTTTTTTGAAACTTCAATCGACATGTCTTTTCTGATGTCGATACTGGTTTTGATATTTTTAAGATAGGTGTCCAATCGATTGAAGTGTTTGAATTATATAGATAAACCAACTTGTTTTCTTGTCGGTGGCCTATATGTGGTTCATGAAAATTAACCCAGAGGACATCAAGTTTTTTTGTTTTGGTATAGCCTTTGAGTATTCCATCTGCACCATTGACAAAACCATCCTGTGAATCACAGTTGCAGACATATATTTCAACCAACATGTCTAATTTTAGGACGAGTTGTAAAGTTAAAGTGGTTGTATATTCATGACGTGGCACATTTCCATGGTTTTCTTCTTCGAGGTCAATTGAATTGATGATGATATCATCGCCAAGCATGAGCGATAACATGAACCTGTTATGCATTGAAGCATCCCTATTTGTGTAGAGCGGGTAAGGGAAGGTTGGGTCTGTTGGTGCAAGGCGCATGCACCTCAAATTGATATATGTTAAGTCATCATGTGTTTGGCTGTTTGTCCGCATTCTATTCAGAATTCCAATAAATGTTTTATTTGTCTGGCGCATTGTAGTATGTAATTCAAAGCATTTAATACTATCTTTCTGGAAGTCATGCGTCATTGTTTGCATGTTGACTGTAGGTTGTTCAAATATCAAAGAATCTTGGATGGGTTGTGCCTGGTAAAGATCCCCACATAATATCATGTCAATGTTTTCAAAGTATTTCATGTGCACATGTTTTATGTTTCTTAGTCGGTTGTCAATGGAATACAAGAAGGGACTTCCAATCAAAGATTCCTCATCTATGAAGACAAGTTGAATTTTGTCATAAATCTTAGACAAGGTATCTAACATTTCCTTGCTGAGTGGAAGAAACTGTGACTTGTTAAAAAGAATAAAAAATGCAGAGTGGACTATTGTTTCACCTGCATTATATGTAGCTTTTCCTGTGTATGAAACTATTAGGCCCTTTCGGTTTATAAGATTAGAGGAATTGTTTGAATCATAGATTCGTATAAGAATTTATAGTGCTTTCGCTGTGAATGTATTTTCTGTTCCTGCTCCTCCTGTAAGGAACAAGTGCATAAGAGTATGCATGCTCAAGCGTTTTTTAAGTGCAATGTCCTTTAGAATTGTTTGTTTTTCTCGATTCAAAAAAAGTCTCATTCTGTGGTATTCATTATTTTCATTAAGGAAATGATATTTTGTGAGTTGAAAACCAATATTGATATGTTTTTGAATGTTGCCTGCTCGAGGACGAGGAAAATATGCTTGCAATTCCTATGACTCGGAGGGAGTTCTGGTTGTTTTTCGGTTTGTGAATGTCTCATCAAGATTGTCAGGGTTTTCTAGTTCATTAATTGCACTTTCTAGATCACCCCATGTTGGATTAACATTGTAAGTAAATATAGATTCATTGGTTTGCACTATAGTCTCAGAGGCAACATACGCAGCTTCCCATGTAGGGAAGTTATGTTTTAATGTGTTTTCGTTTTCATTGAATGAAACGTATAATAGTAGTTTTTATCTACAATAGTTTTCATAGTCAATATGTTTGTTGTATTTGACAAACCATATCACAGAGGGTTTTTTTCTTTTTGATATGGGTGCACCATTTTTTTGTAATGCGATACGAATCCTGCAAAGCAAATATGCTTAATAGGAGATGGACGCTGGAGGTAATAATCAATAATAGAGCGACATAGCATGTCCTCTGAATTGTTAGCCTCTTGTTCTAACACATACAGTGGTTTAAGCACAAATGTGTGTTTCTCAAGTGGAGATGTTTTTATGAAGATACATTTTCTTGAACTACAATTGAGGGGCAGGGAAAGTGCGATGTGGACTACTAGTTGAGTAGACATTTGTTGAATATTAAGTAATGTATTACCAAGCGTACATATCCTTTGTATAACATCAATATGATTTATTTCATGTTCTTTGTGTATTATTCTGAATGCATTTGTCATAGATTTGTCAACCTTTGGCATATACGAGGTACAATATGATGTTGTAGCATATGCATTGAAGACATACTGTGCATTTGTATTTGCATTCCACATAACTGACATGTCCTTGGAGAAACTGTTGTTCCAGATATGGGAAATTTTTCGTTTAAGAAAAATTGTTGATTGTTTAAGCGTACATTGTATGGCTTGGATGTACTCATCTTTTGTTAGATTTAGCTCTGTCAAGAAGTCATCGAATCTCATTAACTCATCAAAGTCTCGTTGTTCTAGAAATGAGAACAAGGATCTAGATTTCTCAACAACAACATTGTCCTCTAAACTAAGTGGCTCTGTGATTCTTGTTGTTCTCATTGGCGACACAAGGAAGTTGTATCTGCATTGTGAGTTTTTTCATTTTTTACAACTTTTTGTATGATAATGTTTATGAACTTTGGCAAGTTCTAGATCCAAATGATTTGTTTTTCATGTTAACATAGTTACCAACTTAACGAGAACTCTACAAAGTTATCATTTTTTGGGGCGTCAAGTTTTTTACCCCGTTTTTAAAAATGGTCCTACCGGTACCACCCCCCTCCATTTTTAAGTGGTTTTTTTATATTTTAAATTTTCTGATACATAAGCTTTCCACTTTGTTTTCTTAAATGCTCGTTTTTTCATTTATTTTCAAATTGTTCAATTTTTATTTATTTTTCTTTTTTCTCACCAATGTTTTTTCATCTATTTTCAAACTTTTCTATTTTTTTTTTATTCAGTCGTGTTTTTAATCAGATTTTCATGCTTCATCCAATGTTAAAAATGTTGTACACCGTTTATTCTTTTGAAATTAAGATTTTTCATATAATTATCTGTCCTTAATTAAGTTATAGTTCCATACATTTTAAATATAGTGGAAAATTTCATTTTTAACACACTTTTTTTACCTTACTTCAATACATAAAAAAGTTAAATAACACTATTTTTAAATATTTAGAAAAAAAATATAATTCATTTTTTTTGGATCAATTAAAAACTAAAATAAATAAGAAAACAAACAGAATTGAAATTTAAAAAACAAAAACATTTTAAAAACAAATTTATATGAGAAAAAACCATTGAAGAAAAACCTAAAAAACTAAAGAGGAAAAGAAAACCATAAAATTATATATATATATATATATAT
>ML777639.1:1189573-1206859 GCA_009831015.1 Picea engelmannii
AGAGAGAGAGAGAGAGAGAGAGAGAGAGAGAGAGAGAGAGAGATGAGAAAAAATTAAGAAAAAGATAAAAAAAGAAAAAATTATAGATCAAAAATACTTTAAAAAGGTGAAAAAACCCCCCAAAATTAAAAACATATACAGAAAAACCCAAATTAAAAAACTTAAAATAAAAAATTGAATACAAAATTTAAATAAAAATTAACAAAAGTAAGTTGGAAAACCTTAAAACTACAACAAAATTTTAAAATTTATATCTAAAACCTTAAAAAAAAATTTACATAAAAAAAATCATAAATATCTAAACAAAAAACATAAACATATTTTATAATATAACATTGTTATAATATCTATGGGACTTGGGCCAGGGCCGTAGGGGGGATGGGGTGATACCCGGCATGGACCTGGGATAGGCCCACAGGGGGGCTCAGGTGATGTTGGGCATCGCCCCAGCCCCCCTGCGGGCTTGGCCCAGGTCCCGTGGACACCCATAGGACTTGGGCCAAGCCCGTAGGAGGGCTAAGGCGATGTCGGCCATTGCCCCAGCCCCTTGCGGGCCTGGCCCAGGTCCCATAAATGTTATATTATAACATTGTTATAATATAACAATGTTATATTATAACTATGCTATAATATAACCTTGTTATATTATAACAATGCTATAATATAACATTGTTATATTATAACATTGTTATAATATAACAATGTTATAATATAGCATTGTTATATTATAACATTCTCACATTATTAACATATTATCAAAAAAAGATTTAAATAAATTTGTAGCTTAGGTAATATTAGTGTTTTTGTTAATTTTTTATTTTTATTTTTGATGTTTTTTTTTAATATTTAATTGAATTTTGATTATTTTTCAGTTTTTTGTTCTAATTTTATTTTTCTTTTTTTTTAAGTTTGAAGGGATTTTTTGCTCTTCTTTTAAAAAAAACATATTTTTGTTTTTTAAGTTATCGTTTTTCGGGGAAATTTTAAAATTTTCATTTCTTTCTAGTTTTTCTTTGTTTTTCACAATTTTGTTAGCTCATAAAATTTCTTAGCTCATATGTTTTGAATATGGTCAATATAACAATACTTTTAAGAAATTATTTATGTTTCATTCAATGTAACTTATATTTAGTGTCTTATTATTAAAAGTAAAAAAATATTAAAAAGTGACATTGAATTTTTAAAGTATATTGTGATATTTTCATGGCATTATGTAATACCTTGTGCTTTGTGTGATAATACCATTTAAAAAATAAAAATCTAAGGGTTTCTTTTATGATTTTTTTTATAGTAATGATGAGTTCTTTTACCACATTATAAAAATGTGTCATTTTCATACCCCAATTTTAGAATGGGTGCTACCGGTAGCAGTTCTTTTTAATTTGATGGTTGATTTTGAGGTTTTGGTTTTAATGGTACCAAGTGATAAAAATCCGATTTCAAATGATCTCAAAATTTAACGTTTTGAAAAGAAAAAAAAAAATTCATAAACATCTTAATTGTTTTTAGGTGTCGATTTTAAGGTTTTTTTGAGCTACTGTTTAAGTTTTGAAGCCCGTGTTTGAAAAATGTTGTAATTTTGACCCCGTTTTAAAAAATGGTGCTACCGGTAGCACCACTTTTTGATTTGGGGGTTGATTTTGATGTTTTTTATTCAAAACTATGGGTTTTTTGGGCCAGAGTTCTCATTTTGCGGTCACAGTTCTCATTAAGTTGGTAACTATGTTTGCTATGTATTTGTCCACAAATTGCTTGATTTGTGAGCTGTTTTCAGTGCCATAGATCGGTGCACCCTCTATCCAAAACAGTGCATGGTCATGCTCACTCCCCCTATTCTAAAATTAAGTCACAAAAAAATAGTCCGATATTTTTCCGAAAAATGTTTCATCATCGCATATCAATTGTCTCAGAGCATTTATTCTATGTCTATAGTAGTGAGTACATGTCACTGGGTATTTTCTTATGAGGTAGTCAATGCCATCATTTTCCAGTGTAACAATTTTTTTTTACGTTTCCTGTTTTATGCAAGTCAGATAACGCAACCACCAATGGATCCCAATGATGCTCTGCATTTGTAAATGTGATGAAAAATGTTGGCGGTCCCAATTGTCGGATCATTGCAAAAATATTTTTCTTGTTTTGTTGCAAATAGTCAAGAGAGATGCGAATGTTTTTGAAATCTATGTATCCAATATCAGATGTCAAGATTTTTTCTAGGTTTACTTTGTACTTGACATCTTTGGCCAACAAATTTCTTCCTTGTAGCTGGACTTTTCTTATTTGCACCCACATGCAAGACAACACTTACTATACTATTATGAGCTTTGTTTTGAAAAAAAAAAATGTTATGTGACAGGAAAAGTCATCACTTGAATGTAGAAACTCCCATCAAACAATTTGATGGTAACTGAATTGTTATGTAATGTCACTGGAATGTGGATCTCCATAGAAAAGTGTTGGGAAGTTCATTTCCTTAGAAAATTTGTCCTTGAATATTCCAAGTGGACGTTTCCCCTCAAGAGGTGCAATTTTGACAATGTTGTCTTGCAAGTCATGAATGCACTGTGAATTAGTGAGTCCCTATACCAATATCTTAGCAGGTGTTTCATTCTTCGATTCATCGCTTGTATCAAATTCACTAGAATTTTCGAGAGTCTGTGCAGAGTTGTCATCCCCTTCTACAAGAACAGTTTTCCAGTTCTCATTTATACAAATGTTTTGTGCTTTGTACAGGACCCTGGAACATAATTATTTTAATGCTTTCATGACAACATGCACACGCACTTTTCTTGTCTGATATGCATTCTTGTATTGCAAGCATCTTTTGAGAGCTCCAACAATTGTGATTGTATCGCTAATGAATTGTGGAAAGGATTTTTTCACAACATCTAGTTGGATACGAACATTAATAATTGATCCTGTTAAGCCCATTTGGGGTCGTTTATAGCCCCAGGGTCTGATTTGTGCAAATTCAATTCGTAGAGACACAAGTCTCTCTTCAAGTTCTGTAAGTGCACTTACATCTGGTACTGGTTTATTACATCTTATTTGGTTGGGCATTGCAAACTTTGACAGTTTTCCATTTTCAAGGGACCATTTGCATGGAAGACAATTTTTTCCACTGGAAAATGTTTTATCATTTAGTTTCAAGCAGAGGTATTCTTCTTCCAAATCAGGCGTGAAATACTTAGTGTTTTTTGTGAAATTAAATTGATCATAAATTGCACATGCAATTGAAGGAGTGTCTTTGATTTGTTTCATATAGGTTTGTCTTGCATCTTTCTTTCATAGGGAAGTATGCGTAGAAAGTGTTTGTTGGTTTTCATTGGTAGCAATGCATGGTGTTGGTTCTAGCCCACGAAATGTGATTTTTTCCTCTTGGACAATGCCATGACCATTGTGGGATATGTGACCATACTTGTTTCTCGTGTCGTGCAGGAACAATTTTTTTAGGATGTGATATGCTAGTTTCTGTCTAGAAGGAAGCGTAGTAATGTATTTTTTTCTCTCACATATGACCTTTTTCAAGTTGTGATAACTTAGTCTACGCTTTTTGTTCAAGGCAAGGATGACCTCATGGAAACTGGGATGAGTTTCATTATGATTAAATAACATGTGACGCTTATGCATATTCGATGTGGTTTGGCTGGCATTGACATTGGACCCTGAACCGATAGTATTTCCTATACCACCAATGCATTTTTTTCTCTCACGTATGACCTTTTTCAAGTTGTGATAAGTTAGTCTACTTTTTTGTTTAATCCCTATATGGACTCATCCCAACTGGGACGAGTTTCACGTATGACCTTTTTCAAGTTGTGATAAGTTAGTCTACATTTTTTGTTTAAGCCATGTATGGCCTCATCACAACTAGGACGAGTTTCATTCTCATTAAATAGCATGCTACGTGTATGAAGATTCGATGTGGTTTGGGTGGCATCGACAATGGACCCTGAACCAGTCGTATTTCCCATCAACGGTTGATAATGAATATGTGGCATATTTTTTTTCAGCTAGATGATGTCAATTGTTCGATCGTAGTTTGAATCAATACACCAGGAATGGACAGTGTCATTTGGCAGGGTCGACCATACCTGGATATTTAATTTGAATATGATAGATATCCATTGCAAACATAATCTTCCACCCTCTACATTCCCTTTTTCATATGGAAGTGCCATGTTTACAAGGTATTCTTGCCAACTTCCAATTGTCGACATATTTTCTAGGAGATATGGCGAAAGGTGTTGATGAAAGAAACTAAAATTCTGTTGGTTTCTGCCTATAATTGCATTGCAAAAGGATTGTACGGTGTAAAGCCACAAAAACTACACATCAAACTCTGTTGCTACCAAATAGCAAATTGCATTGAACAAACTATCTCCACAACTATATGCAACATGTGTTTCTATTTGTAAGACATGGCAATGTATACGATGCATAATTCGTTTCCATTGTGATTGAAGGTATTTGAAAATGAGGGACAAGTAAATATGAGGTTCTGCAAGAATGCATATGTGTAATTTTCTATACAGTAGTGGTTCATAATGACTAGTGGAAGGATTGACATCATGGAACAAGATGCAATATGGATCGTTAGATGCAGTTTTGTTGAATAGTAGATATTTTGTTTTTATTGTCAATGAACATATTCCAATAGATATATTGATCCACGTAGACAACCACCATATACAAAATGTATCTCCCCAAAGTTCCCTCTCATGTGAAGGAAAAATTGCAGATGTAGACAACCGCATCTTTGAAAAATACGTAGTGACATCATGTATTCCATGCAATTGCCAAAGAAAATCAAATGCCAATTCGTATTCATACAACTCCAATGCCTCAGTGTCACCATTTTTTAAAGAACCCAAGAAACAATCTATCGATCCATTATGTAGGTCGGTCGAGGAATAACGAAAATGCAATAGAACCTGAAATGCATCGAAAATGAAATCTCCTAGAGTATACGAGAATGAATCCAATCTAAAAATCCCATTGCTATGCAATACCTAGTCGATGATATCATGTACAATGGATTTTGTATCTATTTCATAGGACTCAACATCTAATAATAATAATAATCTATTTTTAAGGTCAGTTCCAAGCCACACCAAATTGGTGTATGAGACCCCCTTGTTTGTGGGACAAGGGACCCCCCTCCGCCCAACGATTTGACTGGTAAAATCTATGGAGGTATACATACCCTACCCCCCTTTGGATTTGAACTTGTGACCTCTTAAGAGGAAACACATGTTCTTAACCATTACTTGTTTCATCTCTTAAACTGTGATTTTCAAGATGTTTCTTAGCTATATTCAGTTTATATGCAAACAGAGAAAAGAAAAAAAAAAGAAAAAAACAAAAAAAAAACAAATGGAAAACTACAAGTGCAGAACTGCATACCAATTCCGCTATGTATCCTTGAACCTTCTTCTTGTCAAATTCAATCCCCCTAGTCGCCACAACATATGACAAGCAACAAACGTACAGTGAACAATGAACCAAACAAAAGAGACAACGCAAATAAATAACACTATAAATTTGTTGAGCACAAAGATCGAGTATTCATGGTATATGATTTTTTAACCTATTCCTCGCATGTATTCTACAAGATTTTCAGAGGCAGAAGATTCTTTGCAAGACACAAAGGACAGGACAAATGCAACAGGTGGATGGAGTTTACTCTGGAAGATGCTTTCCCCCTATGACAACTTTGAATTCGTTTTCTAAACCCCTTTGCATTGCTATTTTGGAAACAACTATGGCACGATATCTAGAAAGTGGAAGTTGGCATATGTGACTGGAAGGGAACAACCTGGAAAAAATGCACCAAACACATGGTTTCCAGGAACAAAAAATAAGAAGAGAACATCTGGTTTTTTTTTTATATTTCATTGTAGCTGTGACAAATATGGGTTCAGTGTCCAGCATCGAAATTCAAAGCAGAACAAGATGTTTGGAATGGAATAGACAAGGAAAAATGCACGAAACATATGGTTTCCAGAAAAAGATAATATTAGGAGAACATTGGGAAAAATGCTCCAAACGTATGGTTTTTAGGAGCAGTAAAAATGAGGATTTTTATTTTTTATATGTCACCACGACTGCGACACAGGCAGGTTCTGTATAGAAAATTGACATTCAAGAACAAGGAAAAGATTATGGTCATAGCAGCCACACATTAAGATGTTCTGCAACAGGATTTCGAGGCAGGGACTCCTAGTATTGAAAATTATTTCTTGCAAGATGCAAATAGCAAGCAACAAACAAGGAATATCAATGAAACCATGGCACAAAAACTTACCCGTCAACTAGAGATGACAGAAGAACAGCTCCAAAACCTGCAAACCGCAAGAACATGTCCAACTGCTTGCAAAGTTGAAGAACAAAAAACCAGTGAAAAACCATGAAGAGGTCCAACTGCAGCTGCAGGACCTCAACTTTGCAAATTTGAATCAAAAAACAAAAAACATCATCGAACAAACCAACGAACAAGCATCAACAAGTGAACCAGTAATGTTGGTGAAGAACAATATTGCCCAAATTCACTGCAGACAATATTGTATCAAAAAATGGAAAGAAATTGTATTGTAACACACCTGTAGAATAAACATTTAAAGATGCGAGGTGTTGACATGAAGTTTAATTTTTTCTACCCTTTAAAACTGAATCTCTTTTCCTAAGTCATGGAGCCGCCCTTAGTCCAAAAAAAACAAAAGGGAGGCAGAGTCTTTCTTTCCTTTTTGGGTTTCAAAATTCGGTTTTTCTCGAGGTATGATCTTTAACCATCCCATTTTCCCGGTGTCGAAATCTCCAAACCATTTAACATATTAAAAAATTAAAAAAAAAGAGGGGGGGGGGGAGAAAAAAATGTTACATTTTCCGTCGGTTTTCACAAAGTACTCTTGAATCCGTAATGAATTAAAATCCTAAACACAATCATCTTTCCCTTAGTCTTTCATGATTTGGGTTTTTTTCTACTAAAGCATTTTCAAACTCTCAACCTTCGAACTACCGATCCTCGATTTTCTGAAAAGTAAAAGTAAAAAATAATTATTCACTAATCTTAATTAATTAAAGCTTTAATATGAATGATTAGCACCTCACTAATCCCATCGCAATTTCACGATTCGGGGTTTGCTTATGACATATCCTAACAACAGGTTCCCCGAAGTTCCGAAATGCAAAATCATGTTTTCTTTAAACAAAGTCTAAGATTAAGGTTAAGTTGTTTTATCATACATAAAAGTACCCCAAGGGGTAGTGAAAGCATTTTTTTCTTTATCGTCCTGATGCACTGCGATTTGATTGTAACCTGAAAAACCATCAATCATAGACATTATGTTAGCTCCAACTACTTTTTTTTAAACGTGATCCATCTTAGGTAATGGGTAATTGTCTTTGAGTGATGATCGATTCAGGTTTCTGAAATCGACACACAGTCTAATTTCGCCGTTTCTCTTTCTCACTAGGACTAAATTAGCTACCCACTCAGAGTATCTCAGTGGAACTTTGATTTTAGCAGAAGTTTTTTTACCTCTTTTTCTATCATCAGTAATAAAATAGGGTTAATCTGCCTGAGTTTCTTCCTAAAAGGTTTGACGCCTAGTTTTAATGGAATTTTATGTTCCATGATAGTCATATCATAAGTTCTCAACTCGTCATAAGACCAGGCAAAAACATCTTTGTATTTTTTAAGCAACTCAACATATTTACTCTTGATTTTGGGAGACAGGTACCTGGATACTTTAACTAATCTAGGACTCTCTTCAGTACCTATATTGCAATCTTCGACCTCTTCCGGCTAAGTCTGTAAGGTAGTCTTCAAAGGG
Source organism: Picea engelmannii (assembly GCA_009831015.1). Classification (NCBI taxonomy): domain Eukaryota; kingdom Viridiplantae; phylum Streptophyta; class Pinopsida; order Pinales; family Pinaceae; genus Picea; species Picea engelmannii. Next base: position 1,197,409 of record ML777639.1, read on the forward strand.
ATGTCATCATGATTAAAGATCCTTTCTAAGGGAATCATGCCCTTGGGTATCTGATTATTTTTTAAAACAAGCATACGGTGACTAGCGATTTTATCCTAGAACTCTTGGGGGTCTTCCCCTTCCTGCATGATCCAAATAGAATCATTCTAGTTCTCTTGGTCAACATGCGTTTCGATGAACTCGTCTATTGTTTCTAAATATTTTCATAGTTTTTCATCATCCTCAAAGACTTGCCAATGTTGTATGTTATTGGGTATGAAAGGCCTATGTCTCATTTGTATATGATATTTTAGTTTGAAAGCAGCGAGAGGTGCGAAAGTCAAAGCAGCTTCGGCTAAAGCATCTGCCTGTTGATTTTCTGCTCTCGGAATAAAGTGAATATTAGCAGAGGAGATTTTTTTTTCGATTAGGTCCCAAACACAATTTCGATATGACCTTAACCTAGGATGTTTGGCCTGGTACTGGCGATTAACCTGTTTCACGATCAACTCTGCATCACCAAAAACTTCAAAGTTTTTAATTTTCATTCTCCTAGCGACCTCTAACCCTAACGCTAGAGCTTTGACTCACATACATTATTAGTGTTCTCAATGTTCCACTATAGCCTATAAGAGAAAGGGATAACGAATTGGTTATCAGGTGCCACAAAAATTACTCCAGCCCCATATCCAAGATAAGATGAGGCACCGTCAAAAAACATTTTCCAAACACCAGTGCTATATACATCTTGTTCTATTTGTTCTTTTTATTTTTTATTTCCTGTACAACTTTCTTCTATACATGCATCAACATCATAATCTAAAGATAATATATAATTACCTAAATCCTGATCAACAATATATACAGGATAATTATTTGGGCTAAGAGGGTCACTAACCGTAAATGCTAACCTGGTTTCTCTGTACAATCGCTTGAACTGTCCTCCGAAAACTGGAATTGTTGTGTACATCATATCAAGTTGAAGGGAACCTCCAAGTTTAGCACCCTAGGACCGAGACAAGAGCATGCCATATTTTGGGGGTATATCTGCGACAACTACATCCATTAAAACACTTTTTGTAGGTACCTGTGCAAGGTTTACAACTAAGTCCTTTATCATGCCTATACACTTGACTTTCCTCGAATCAAATGAATATAAACCTCCATAAGGCCTGGTGATTTCAAGGCCGAGTCTGTCCATGATTTCTTTAGGAATCACATTGTGAGAGGCCCCATAATCTAACATGCAGTTATGGAGTAGATGGTTGAAAACAATCAAAGTGATGTAGAAAGGGGCAACTGTTTCTTTGGCACCTTCGAAGTGTGGGCCGAAAATTATGTTAGGCTTATCATCTTCTAAGTTTATAACATCAGACTGACTTTCATTTCATGAAAAACTAATCATTTTAGCAATTTGTTTTCGATATATCGGGTTTTTGGCCAGTTCGACAAGGGGAATAGGGATTTTGATCTTATTGATTTCATTCTCTAGATTAAAACTTCCAATGGTTTTGTCGATTTCCATGGTTTGAGTCTCCATCCCTTTCTTTTCATCTTTCCTTGGTTGAGGGGCCTTTGTTTCAGTAACAGGGGTGTCTATTTTCTGCGTGCTTAAGGGTGGCGTTTCAACTGTCTTTGTTTTAATAGACTATATGTTAGCAGTCTTGGTCCCTTAAGTCTATTTTTCATTGTTTTTTGAAACTGCTTGGTCAGTTTCAACCCTCGGTAGTATCTTTTTAACTGGAGTGGTTGTGGAAACCCTGTTTCTAGGTCTTAGGTTATACGTTTGGTGGAGCTCGACCATTATACCATCCGTTATTCCCTGATAGGTCGAAACTTCTGAAACACTATTGTTCTTGTTACTCTTAGTCCTATACTCTGTAGTCAAAGACTTTTCGTAATCGTGTCTTGTTATATAAGGTTGTAAGCCAAGATTGTTCATATCCTCTTCTAACTCCTCAAAATCCTCCACATCTTGTCCTCCTATAAAGTTTTCTCTTTTAAAAGGGGTTTGGATTTTTTGATCTTCATTCTTAATTTGTTTTTGGTGGTTTTGAGGATTAGGGTTCTTTATGAACTCCTTTCTAGGGTAATGTTCATTCTTAGCTTGATCTAGTTCCATTCTCAATATTTTGTTTGACAGTTCTTTGATGATTCTATCCATATCATCCATTTTGTCTTCTAAAGATCTTCTTGATCCAGAGGGTCCTCCTTGCACCATGTATCTCCTGATTTCTTTGTTTCCAGTCTCAAATTTGGTTTTCAGCTTCCCTGATGCCATCATGTTAGATTCGATTTTTGGTGAGATCTACTCATGTTCTCTCCCTTGATAATAGGGCGAAGTCGGGGTCAAAATCTCCAATGAAAGTCACTTTCGCTGAAGGTTGTGAGGGTTTGACCTGATCAGTTGGGATCTTATTGCACAAAAATCGTTGGGTAAACTCAAGAACTGATTCAGAGTTTTTCTTTTGAAGAGCTCCAAATTTAGTTAGATAATAAAGATGGTCTTTCCGCTCAATCCACTGTCTGATAAAAGCATTTTCAAGTTCATTGTATGACGGTATAAATCCAGCTGCTAGGCCTTGAAACCAGGTTCTTACTTTCCCTTCAAAGGTTTGAACCAAGAGTCTGGAGTAAACATTTTCATGTTCCAATCCAAGAATGTCAGCGAATTGATCAAAAACAATTATGTGTTCAACTGTCGTTAAATCGCCCTCTCTCGTGAACTTGGGCAGGTTTTTCATGTAATTTTCTGGTAAATCATGGAGAGGGACTGGTAGAACCAGAGGAGAATTCTTGCAACAACCTTTTCAAATATCTGAAGAGGCGGTACTTGGTCACCTGCTCCTCCTCCTGGACCACCTGTGGCAGCACCTCTTGCCCCACCTCCTCCATCTGTGGCCATTGTCGATTTAGCGGTTAAAATTTTGGGGTTATAAGGAAGTGTTTCAAGAAATCGATTATCGATGGGGAGGAAACTTGAGAAAAAGGAGCTTGGGGAATGTGTATCGGTTCCTTCAAAATCACAGGGTGAAAATATAAGAGAATCAACAGAAGTTGAGTCGAGATATGTCGGATAATTGTTTGAGTTTTGAGAGGTGGGAAATTGAACCTCGAGAAGCGAGGGAGAGTCAGTCGCAATAGGAAGTGAGGTAGATATTCATTCTCTATTGGTGTGGGAAATGACTGGGAAAGGTTCGGTCTTAAAAATAGGCAGAACCAAATTTGATTCAGGGGTTGTAACTTTATCAGCGGAGTATTCCCTGTAAGGGGGTGGAATACTTGATTCACCGTGTTAATCTTCAGATTCATACTGTGTAAATTTAGGTTGATAATTTTTATTTGTCGATGAGACAGTCTGTTGGAAGTATCTTCTTGATTTTAGAATTTTTTCTGGGTCAAAAAAAGGCGAAATCTACTTGTCGTATGGATTCTTCCTGGTGTTCTTCTAGTTAAGAGCCAGTTTAAATAGTGTGGAATTGCCGAGTGAAAGATAAAGGTATCCTTATAAGGTTTTCAAACTTTTTTCACTATCAAAGAAGGAAAGTGTCAATGTCGTTCTTCCCAGGGAAAAAACTTCGTTTCTCCGTTCCCCGACAACGGTGCCAAAAATATGTTGTTCCCGAGTTTATACTTTAAGGCTCTAAAGTATACTATCAAGGCATTTGAAAATATAGAGGAAGTTGAGGACAGAAAAATCAATGATTAAAAGGTGAGGGATGTAGTTGGTTTCTCAACTATCTTTGTCGAAATTCTCAATTTTCCTGAATGTTGATATCTCTCTCAATTGTTGCCCATGAACGTTCTAACTCAACCCGGCTATTTGTTGTTTGTAAGATAGTGTTAAATAAATTTAGAGCGATGTTGGTTTGATCCGAAAAACCGGGTTTGATGTTAGGTTGCCTTGAAACTGTACTGTCATGAAGGATAAAGGTAAAGAAGATACAATTTTGTGTTTTCTTTTCAGGGTTCGTTATCTCTATTTCATAATGTAAAGAGAATGATTTTAAAACACGAATTAATAGGATGACTAAATTTTAGGTTGTTTATTGTATATGAGTTAAATTTAAAGGAAAGGAAACATGCATGATATGAGGAAAAACATAAAGCTATTAACAAGCTGAGGCATCAATTTAAGAGGAATCTCACATTGTAACATAAGACTATGAAACAAGAAAAATATTAATGAAGCATATGATATTGAAATCTAAACATTTACAGGTCTTGTATCTGTTGATAACCGATACAGAGGAAAAACTGTAAATGATTTAAATAACAAGAATAATAATTTCCACAGTAGAGGTTGTACTAAATTGTAGCCAAGAATTCATCAATTAGATATATGAAAGAAAGATGAAAAGACAGGGGAACACATAACTCAAACTTGACAAAATCTGGAAACTTCAATCTACATTTCTATTAATTCAGAGTCTCTTGAAAATTATTTCATCAAAATGCCTTTTTAGAGAAAGAAAAAAATCCCTTTTTTAGTCTTCGCTCCTTGTATTTATACAAGGTCATCAATACTTTATGGTTAGCAATCTCCTACTTTTTAGAAGAAAAATAGTTACAAAACTTCAACCTTAACCGTTGCATGATTAACTTTTGTTTGTCTATCATTTCAATTGTATAATCTTTCAAACAATACTTCATTGTTTAGTTGGAGTCTCTTCCTCCTTTGATGCTATACATTCAATACATTTCTCCAGAAAATAAACAAAATTTGTAGGAGGTGTCAGAAGATCCTTAGTTTCAAATAGATAAAACTTTCTTTGGACCTTTGGAAACTGGTCTTCAAAACCTTTATCGGAAAACCTGATCACTTGCAACTTTAAATTGGGTTCTACCAGCAATCTGTCGATTAGGTTGGCATCGATTTCCTTCAACTATGAAATTTCCGCCTGAATCTCCTTCAGGCTCTCTTTGCAGTTCAACTATTGTTTCACAATGTTTATCTACCCCAGTAGATTAGAGAAATCATTTATTTCAGTACCTAACACTTGCTTATCCAAAGAATCAAAGATTCCCTCACAGTCGTCTTTGATTTCTTTGACTATCTTCTTGTTTTTGAATATGTCTGTTTCCCATACCTTGAGCATGATGTCTCCTCTTATCTGTTATGTGACAGAAAGCTTTAGATTTTTCGACATCTCTCTGTTTCTTGAACATGCAACTTCTTTCTGGAAGGTATTCCTTACTTCTGTAACCTCCTTTTCCAGTAAAATAATATTATCAAGGGATTTGCTTACCTCTTGAGAGTAATTCTGGATGATCTCTATTTTGGAGATCAATTTTTGTTGCTCAGCTTCTATCTTTGTATGTGCTTGCAGTGAGAGGGTCTGGAAAGCCTTTAAGTTTACAAAGCGACCTTCTGTCAATTTTAACTTAGCCTGTAGTTGTTTTACAAGCTTCTTTTGTTGCGTAACCCACACCTAACTTGCTTGTATCCTTTGGTTCATTTAATCCAGGCTTGATTTGAGTGATTGAATTTCTTGCCTTTCAATAGCTCTGGCTTGCTCCAAGATTTTATTCACCTCTTCTCTAATGTTTTTCTCATCATTCTTTAACTGGTCTTGCAATTGAGCTATTGTGCGGTTACTCTTATTTATCCTTGTTTGGATGTTCTCAATAGTAAAAGGGTTTGTTGTTTCCATGGATCCCATGGAGCCTGCTACCTCTGTAGCGAAATCCTCCTCTTCCAAATTCTGGCCATCTACCAAGACCGTATGCTTCTTCACCATACCCCCCTCTCTCATATACATCTCTTTTTTTAGGACAACCTTCCTCTTTTTGCTGAAAAAATAATCAGAAGGAGGGATCTCATCTCTTGAGATAAGGGTGAGATCACTAACATATATGGGTCCCATCTGTGGGAGTCCAAAGGTGGACTGTAAAGGGGTTAAGGAAGCTATGGGACTTCCTAGCTTTGTATATCTTGTTACTCCTATGGCCTTAGGTATATTGACATCAACAACAGGTGATGAAGGGGGAGTGGACTTACTGGACTCGGGAGGTGTCCCAGACCTCCTCTCTGTTTCCGTCTCTGGATTTTCTGTCTGTAAGGCCTCTTCATTTTGTGAATACCTTTCAGTCTCATGTGGAATTTCTTCGGGATTGAATTTATCCTGTGCCTCTTGTACAAATCCTGGAGGAGTATCTTCTTATTCCTAAGGAAGGGTGATTGCTTCTCCTTGCAGTCCTTTGGACAGGCCACTCCGTCTATTCTTCTGGAAGGTTTGAAAACTAGCTTGCAAGTTGGACGACAGTGTCTGTACCCTCTCTAACACCTCATCATAAGTCCTAGTCCCTTTGAACATGTCATCACAAGGGGAATTCTAATGTTCATAAGCCTTCATATTACAATGGGTCATGTGTTTTCCCACTAACTGGTAAGGGTCATGCTTCATGTGTTCGAGGTCTACCAATTTGACCTCCTCCAGCGCTGCTGCTTCAACTTTGGAATGACCCAAGTTGAGTAGTGAAAATTTCCCAATCTGAACGAGAAAAACTGGCCAAGACTTCTTTTGAGCCGTCTTTAGTTCTATCCCAATTCCACCTGTTACTATTTGATGAGCTACCTCCCTGCACACCAATCTGTTAGGGAGTAATTTTAGGAGTGCATGTGGAGGGATTCAACATCCGAAAACTCTGATGTAGGAGAAATTCTTTTGTTTGGTCTTGTCAAGGATAGACTGTGGTGCATCTGACAAAACTTCTTAAAGTAAAACAAACTGAGAGTATATCAACTCTAGTTGTTGAGCTCTCATTATCGCTTCTTCCTCGGAAAATACTCCTGACATCGAAAAGTCCTTGGATAAGTGTGGGACCAAATACTTAATGAACCAGTCTAGCATGAAATATGGTGGGATTGGTACCTTTATTAAATGCTTCCTACGCTACCATTCTCAGATGTGATCTGAGATATGGTCTACTTTTTTTTTCTCAAAGTTGGCCAACAATTCGGTGTCGGCATCGTATCTCACAAGTAATTGAAAATGGTTGAGACAAACCATTGCCAATTCACCAAAAGTAGAGTATCTTGAGCAGTCAAGCTCGATGTACCATTTTGCATCACTCCTGATAATAGTGCATTGAAACAAACACAATTGGATGGAGTCATCTTTCAACAAGTTGGATGAGCACCATAGGTGAAAGGTAGTCACATGATCGCTCGGATCTTCTTTAGGCTTACCCTTGAACTTCGGAATGTCTGAGGGAAACTTTGTCGGCATGGGAGGCCAACGCGGATCGTGACATATTGGGTCGTTTAATAACCTTTTCAAGTCTGGTAGATGTAATGTTGCCAGAAACAGTAGTTTGGGTTGTTGACTATGTACATGGAAAAAGGATCCTGGATTTTGGCTTGCACCAGGTTTCTGAGAAAAGTTAGGTTGTTGACCAAGGTTCTAGTAATTACCATGGTTGTGGCTGACGTACGGATACTTTTCTTGTTGAGACGTCATCGATTGACTCATGTAATTGGACGTTGAGGGTTGTGAAGGGATTTCTCTCGACATCATGTTCCAAAGATTCTGGAAGGGGTTTCCCCCTACCGATTTGACAGGCATAGGTACAGAGCCTTGCCTGGGGTTCCATTGAATATGGAAGGGGTTTCACACAGTTGACATCCCTAATGAGGGGACTGATCCCTACCATGGATTCCAAGTTCCTTCTAAGGTGTTTTCCCCCTGTGCAGGAATAATACACTGCACCAGATTTTGTTGTCCAAAACTAGGGCTTCCCTCGGCCGAGATGGCAACTGAAGAGAATGCGTTGTTATCAAATGCGTCGAACAAATAGAAAGGAAAATAACCCACCGACGTGGTGTTGGAAGAAGGTCTGTGACTACCTACTCTAGATAGGTTGTAGTTCATGGTCGACCAGATAGGTTGCTGAGAAGCACTACCAAGCGAGGGAGACGACGGAGGTAAATGACCCCCGTCGTAAGGGAAAGCATTATAAGGGGATGACGTGCCCCTCATGGACCCTTGCATAGGACCATTTGAGCTCCCTACCCCCAGACCCATGGTCTGTAGGGTGGAGTAGGATAGGACCGAATTTGTGTCAAAGTCGGACATCCCGTATGAAAATGGAGGGCTCGTCACACTATGGGTCAATGGAGCAGTGATCGTCGCCATAGATGGAATCATACCATTGTCCAAGGTAGAGGAAGTCGAGAACATAGTGGTCTAGACCTGCGAGGGTGAGTTAGGAGGTGAAGCACCCCATGTGGTGACGGTCATTGAGGGAGTCTGATGAATCCCAGATGAAGTAGCAGTGTTTTCTTCCATCGTTGCTTGCAAGAATATTTGACATGCATGATGAGTTATCCTTGGAGGGACAACTTGTACCATGATGGGCATGGACAAGTCAGTGATCGATGAGTTATACGGATCGAGAGCTTTTGTTCCAAGGTCATAAATGGTAGACTCCTCTGGATTCAATTGTTCTCCTCTCGGGGATGGCTTAGGTACAATTTCTTGATGTCTGGTCACCTCAAATGACCCTTGCTGGTTAAGTCTTCACCTTAGTGATGGCAGTGGTGGCTCCACTTCAACTGGCGACAGGCCCAAAATCTTTCGCGATCGGCGAAGCTCTTGATCTTCCACTGTGTGATAAAATCAATGACACACTAGGTCTTTTACTAACGTTGAAAACCAACATGCACTAGAAACGTTCCTATAAGATAAAGTAATCAAGCCACTAACTAGTTGGAAGAATAGTTACACAAGCCAACGCTAGAGAAACTTATCGGTGCAAGTGAAACTCAAACATGGAAGCACCCTCCAGGTATACTCTACAAAGCGTGGCCTGATGCCTGTTATTGGATAAATCCATAAGTGCAGACACAAACCGATCTCCCTAGATCCACCTAGATCTAGAACAAAGAAAAACAAAATAGGACACTTTCCTTAAGTTTTAAATATTGAATTTACTAAGAGGCAAGAATCATGGACATACCTTATGATCACTTCCTATATTCTTTTTTGCTCCCACTTCGCTCCATTTCTCTTGTGCAATCAAGATCAGAACAACACAAACCAACCAAAGTGATAGCGATAGCATAAACTCAATATAAACCTATGTATGTGATCAAGGAATCATACAATAAAACACAACAAGCTTTATAGGAAAGAATCATATTATTGTATCATATTAAATGTGAAAGAGAGATTACAACCATGGCCTTGATGTCATAAGGTCTCTTCCAACTGTCCTTCGTTCCCCACACACTTCTTTCTCCAAGGATTCTGAAACTATAGATCTGATAGCTACTCACAATCTATCTTGACAAAGCAAATCTCAAAGTCACTCCAACCAAGCCAAATCTAACAAGCTCAAGAATCAACAAAGCTAACCCAAGCTCAAGCTAACTTTCTCCATGAGAACTCCTCTCCTTTTATAAGTTGAAGAGGATAAGGTGAGGAGGTTAGGATGATCCCACTAAATCATGAAAGCGAGTAAGATCCAA
>ML777639.1:1206936-1217866 GCA_009831015.1 Picea engelmannii
CTTTTTATAAGGTTTTTACATAGGAAAAAGAAACTTCTTTTCTCAGGAGAAGTTCTTCTCCCTTCTCTCTTTAGGAACTCAGGCCACTGTGACCCCTCTGAAGGCAACATATAGGTTTACATCATTAACGATCATAGGGATGATGAAAATAATGTGTAACAATGTCTTCCCTAGGTATGGCGGTATACCCCCACAGTCACTTGTGTAAGTCACTAAAATAATGGCAAGTAGGTTTTGAGCGTGCGAACAGTCACTAGGCGGGTATAGTCGACAGTCAGATGGATCTCAATGAGCAGGGTATCGAGCCCAAAACCTATCAAGGGTATCAGAAGAAAGTGTTTTGAAAGATGATTGAGGACCTCAAATGGATTTGAGACACACAAAGCTCCATGGAAAATGAGATCAACGGAATCCCAAGATAAGCCCTCTCTATGTGTTCCCCACTACGCTTGGTCCAACTTTGGAGGGGTTATCTCCGCTACCTTTTCGCACGCGACCTTGTGTTTAGCCCCTATGTTAGAGGGGGGTCCTGGATAACTTCCACGTTTACTGAACTTTTTGACACTCCCTAGCACAGACTCCTATGTTTGTTTTATAGCCTTGAAGAGTTTTTTCTCCAACCTAGATCAAGGCTCTAGCCTAGAGTAGTTGATGGACCCTACAAACAAAAATTCTAATAAATTATATTTTATCATTAATTTTAAGTGGTTGTTTTAAGTCAAGGAGGTAGAAATGAAACCAGTGGTGTGTTTTTAAGAAACAAAAGAGAAGAGCATTAAATGAAACTGAAAGAAAAAAACTACTTCTTTTTGACAAATAAAGATTTGCAAATTTAAACTCTTTAACCAACTTTTCAAACTACTTTTTTTTCTAAGATATTTTTAAACGAAGCACCCAAAACAAGATTTCACTCGACTACGAGCTACTTAGTGTTCTAAGTATTCAGATAAATAACTTAAGAAAGCACTCTTTTTTCTGACAAGTAAAATAATCAACCTAACTACTTAACCAAACAAAGAAATGACTTTTTTTTTTTTTTAATGCTTCAAAATAAGAAACTAGAAATGACTTCTTTTTCTTTTCTTCTAAAGCAAGTAAAAAGGGAAAATGAAGAGAAGACAATACCAAGAAACTAACTTCTGGTCTTGTGCAGCTCACAGAGAGTCACTAGAAATACCAAACAATATAATCAGAAAAGACTCAGAAACTTGTCTCAAACCCTAACCAAAAAAACACAAGAAATCTTGATAAAGAAAAAGATAACTGACGTCAAACCTAGGCTAAAGATTGTAGCAACAAAGACCAGGACTAGATCAAGAAAACACCTGAGAATTATGGCTTCAATCAGGGAAGAGGATGATTGCCTGTTCCTGAAAAAATATTTTACTAACACAGGCACGCAACTGATACTTCAGCAGCCTGCGTATGTACGCGGGTTGTCCAATGATAGGGCACGTATGTACGTGTGCAAACCCAGTGTAGGCCGCATACACCTCTGTAACTTCCCAAAAAGAAAACTAACAGTCAAAGTAGACAAGGTAGGGAGTACGGGTATGGTAGACCAGAATCCATTAAAGACACAAAAACTTACAAAAACTCAAAAAAGGTAAATAAACCAATTAAAGACACCCAAAAATATCCCCTAAAAAACCCTAGAGGTTCCCGAGTATGGTCGCCAATTTTTTGGATGATGGCATTTGTCCTAATGCTTCTATTTCTTATTTAGGCAAACTCAAACCTACATTTGAGAAGCGGGGTAGCACCACTGTTGGTTTAGATTTTTGTTCCAAATTGCATGCTAAGCTTGGTTTTTAAGTTGTTTATTTTATTAAAAGAACGTCATAAACGAGTTAGACAATGCTATATTTTCTTCCATTGTAAATTATTAGATGTTGAGTATTTAGTCTATGTTAGTTATATCTATGTTCTATTTCATTCTCACACAGAAAATTCAATCCAAGTAAGTGATGGAGTTGGTACTGCACCATTGATGAAGAGGGTGGTTTCCATGCACAAGGGTTTGCCTATTTTGGGTGTATTTAGGTTTTATCTATGAATTTATTCTACTTTTATTTATGGAATGAAACCATTTCATTTCAATTTTCCCTAATTTAATTGCTTTGCATTGATCTTCCCATAGGATTTTTATGGTTGTTGAAGTTGACTTAGTTGTTATCTGAGTTGGCCCCGGTTATGATATCAACGACAATGAAAGCAATTGGTTTGGAAATCCATGATATTGATTTATTTCAGATGCAGTAAAAAAAAATTTGTGAGTAAAAGCTATATTAATATGATTGTTAATTCTTCTATAGTGGGAAAAATCCCCTACGGACTACACTAGAATTCTAAAGTGCAGGCAGAGCTAACCGTCTAAAGTCTTCTACTTCTAACAACTATCCCGACAATACCCAACATTCATGCATAAAGTAAAAAGTATATGGATATGGTAGTCTTACCTTAAACTCTATGTCCGGTGTCGATCCCTTTGCATTTAGTTGTTCCTCGACTGAAACTCTCCTCTCAAGGCCGACCTGCATTCACCAAAAGACAAACAAGAAACTACGAACATGTATTTTATATATGAATTAGTGGGTTAGATGTCATAAAAAAATGTAAATCAAACGTATAGATTGAACACATCATATGGAGGGACGGAAAAAGTACTTTATATTAATCTCACAAAGTCACTTACAAAATGAGATCAACGACTACTCCTCGAACCTGGTCCTGGGCTCCTCTTCACCAAGCTCCAGCTGCTTCCACTTATCTTTCTCCTCTTCACCTCTCTCTAGGAAATGTATTATGCTAATAATGGAGGAAAAAGGCTAGAATAGGGAATTTTGGCTCAAAGCTCACAATGTGGATGCAAATTCTTGGGGCAAGGGGGGATTATGAAATGGGTAGAGTTTCACTACTTTCATGCTTCTCCCTTGAATGGGACCCCAACACCTTCCTTTATATGCCAAAAAGATAGTCATTTGGTTGGGTGGCAGGCTATGGGCAGTCAATTGGTTAGGAAACTACCCAAAATCTTGTATCCCCTTGCAACTTTTTATTGGCGATTGTGGGTGATTTTTATACCTACTAATCTGATCCTAGTTTAATGCTATGAATGGTGATATATGGTGTGTTTCTATGGTATTAAACAACATATATGCTTCTTATCATGACACACACACTTATAGTGCATCACTCATTAGCACAACGATACCTACTTCTCATGACTTGTACCTATTCTATTGGAACCTCAATAAGTCTCCATCCTAATTAACACCCTTGCAATTGCAAGATGATTCAGAAGATGTAGAGAAACAAGAATCACAAGTGTATGATCATTGAATTTAGCTCCCTACAACCCTTTCTTTGCTAAGTTTAAAAGGATACCATCTTGTTGGGGAAATTACCATTGGCTCGAAGAAGTTTAAAGGCCACTAGCTTGTTGGGGAAAGCACGAATGGCTCGAAGCTTGAATGGGATGGAATGGTTTCCGTGAGTTTACACACTTCAGTTCCCCTATTGAGGTAGGTCCAATTGTGTAAATGCCTGAATGTAGCCAGGATTTTAATTTTGATTATGGAGAAAATGGTAGTGTGATTATGGAGAAAATGATAGTGATAGGAAACACAACTATGATTTTGATAGTAAATGTTAGGTAGTAGGTACTATATCTACCCTTTATATTTTCCTTTGTCATCGCTTTCAAATTGATGAGAAATGCAATGATTATGGATTATTCAATAGAGCACTGTGAACTTGACCTACAGGCTCAAGCAAGAGTCCAACATATTTTTCAATATGAAGTATTTTGAGGATAAGGCTTAGGTTGGGAATGGGATGAAGTTGAGAATCGTCTCATAATATTTTCAAAGATTGATGAAACCGGTATTGTATGAAAATGTTCTTCGAGATTAAAATTTGAAATCACATTTTGTGGTTGAAACTCGAGATGTGTTGTTTACTTGTACTACATTTTCTTTGGAACGCACTATTCCACTTATAAAGAACATAGCAATGCTTTTACCAATATTGTTCACTACAGAACTTGTTTAAAATTGTATTAGTTTTTTAGATTAGATAGTTGAGTTTCATATTGCTTTTGTGATTAATTTATTTCCCCTTAGAGGAGATAATTTTATTAAATTATAGGTGTTAGCGATTATTTTTGTCTTGGGCGCAAAAGAAACCAGGTCTGCAGGTTGCACAGGAAGCGCCCAAGCGCAGCACAAGAGAATCCTTTTTCAGTGACGAGTCAAATGAGTGGGCGAAGTTTTGTTGTCAGCGGCCGAGATCCACCTACAGATTTAATCAATGGTCATCAGGATTTCGGGGCTACCAAATTTCCCCAGGGTTAATGCAAGAGATAGCTGCAATAATCCACAACAAACCTGGGTTATCCGATCCAATTAGGACAGGTGGTTTCCAGTCGCCCTATCGGGGATCGGAGTTTCGGGAAACAAGGAGCCTCCCATTCGTCGCAGTTGAAATCATCGATCGACAAAATGCCGAAAGAACCTTTGGAGCTGAGCCTGTGGTCCTAGCACTGAGTCACTTCAAGCGAGCCTGTAAACGAGAGTGGTTCCCTTTCAAATATCGAATGCCCCCTCGTCCATTCATCCTAAGGACGCATGGCGCAAGATCTAGCCGCGTCGGCGTTTCGAAATTCAGGATTTCGTATGGTAAAGGTTCTATGTCTTCGAACATCACGAAACCCCGAACCCCGACAACGCTGAAAGCGTCAAAGCTGGGGTCCGCGACATCATGAAGCATTTTCAGCTGTCCATCTAAAGGGAACACCTGGCTGCAAATTGCACCATCTCGGCGTTTCGCCCATCGCGACTCCAAAACGCGAAAAGTAGCTCCGTTATGTTCCGATGCACAAGATGCCAGGAGAGTCTCGGACCCATGCCAACAACAATGTCGGGTGAGTTCGAGACCGTCAGATCTTAGAGGGACGCGTGGCACTAGATTCAACCATCTCGGCGTTTCTCTCATCGTGATTTCAAATTGCAAGAATAGCTCCTTCCCATTCGCGAAGGCCGAAAGTGCATTGGAAATAAGTGCATGATCACAGCCCATGGCCACTTGGAGAGAGGAAGGAGCTATGTAAAGAAGGCCAAAGGTGTCGAGTTCAGTTACAGAGGGGATCGTCGTGAACTCCAGGCACCATCAGACCGACTTCCATACTGTTTCTCGCCCGGAGTAAATGATGGCAAAAGTGGGTGGTTGAAACCTCCTTTCATTCATTAAGTGAGGGAATGGAGGGTCTGGCAAGCTGTCTACCCGAAGAGGTCCTATGTATTGACTTTCTCAAAGAAACCATGCCGAAGTCCTCGACTCGACAGAGAAGTCTGTGCACGCTAGCCCAGCACTTAATGGCTCAGCTACCCTCCTTGGAGGAGCCATGCGTAGTTAAGATGGCGCTTAAAGGAAGATATCAGTACGAGTTTGATTGGAGGGACACCAAGATTTGGGTGACTGGACACGCCTCTGTAAGGTGAATTTTCCTGAGTATATAGACTCAGTCTTTGTATTTTTGTATCTATCAATGGTAGAGCAGAGCTCCCTACTGTAAAGTTTTAACAGATATTCTAGTTTGCTGGTTATGCATCTGTATATGAAATATCTTGTTTTATGACAGACAATTTTTCTTACTCCATCTAATTTTCTCCTCATGCTAAGAGAGTTCGTGATGGACTCATTTGCACGAATTATTGCAGTTATGTTATGATAAAAGATTTATTGGTGCATTACTGCATTCTCTGGCTTTTGCGTTTGAATGTAAGATGATATTTCCTTTGGACGTCTTCTTCCACAGCCTATTAGAAACCCGATGTTAATAACAGACCTTTGCTTTCCTCTTATATAAGTCTTCCACCTGTTCACCCTTCACTACAGCTCACTGTCTAAAGTTTATGTAAGACCTCACTCACCTATGCATGTCTGGCCTAGTTTTGGAGTTGGCTTCCATTCGGTCATCCCATCTATAAACCATCGTTACATAAAACTGATGGGCGTCGGGCTCTGCTCTTGCTAGCAATCCAGGAGTGACTTCTGATGCTAACTTTTCTGGCATCATTGTCGGGGACGAAATTGAATATTTTCCCTGGGTAGAATGACATTGAGCCTCTGAATCCGAAGGTGCATCGAATTATCAGAGCCTTTCAAGATTGCTAATATGCACCTGGCGACTCCATTGTGACGACTCCACTGTGGCGTATCTACCTTGTTAATTGTGGCTTTCAGAGGTAGGCATGTGAGGTCTCATCCACAACTGCCTCTAGCAACACCTGAAATAGATCCAGAGGCGGTGCTCAGAAAGGGAAAGGCCTTCGAATAAGAAGCATCCATCACCGAACCAGGTAATCCAGGATATCCTTCTATGGGAGCTCCTTTCCCCCCTCCACAGTTTCCCGACAGGCCTGTTTCTGCAGTTTCCTGTTTCCTAAAATTTGGGAGTGTTCCTGTTGAGTTTTCCTCTCCTATTTTGGGACTGGAGGGACAAGACCTTGTCACTCCCCTCTTCCCTGAAGCTGTACCCTGGCATAGACCTAGGACCATAGAAGATTTCCCTACGCCTAGTTTAACCACTCCTATGCAAAGAGGAGCACCCGCTGACTTGAGCTCGTTAGCCTTCTCCTTAAATCCCCTCTTGTTTTCCACTCCACTTCGAGACTCATTCTCAGTAACCCCTTTGCAAACTCTTTCTCCTCCAAATTCTCCTCCACCTAATATTCCTATGGTTGGTGCTAATCCCCCTCTGAGTAGAATGGACGCCATAGTTGTTTCTAGGTATGCTCCCTTGATCTTACCTCATCCCATGAATCCTTTCCCTGCTGGAGATTACTTGAAATATATGCCCAGGTTCACCGGGGAAGGGGACATAACTGCGGAAGAACACCTGGTTTCTTTCTACAATTATGCAGACAACCTGAACATTGGAGATGAAGATGTCTAGATGAGGGTTTTTGTCTAGAGACTGGATGGCGAGGTAAGGAAATGGTTTAGAGGATTAGCTCCCGTATCTATTGTTGGAATTGAAGCCCTGGATAATTCTTTCCTGAGGGAGTGGGGAGATAAGAAGGATTTCACGTATTATATGACTGAGTTCGGGTCTTTGAAGAAGAAGGAAGGAGATTTTGTCTCTGACTTCTCCAAAAGATTCAATAAAATGTACCACAAAATCCCCGCAAAGATTAAACCCTCAGAAGCCTCGACTAAGATCACTTACTCCAATGCTTTTGATCCCGATTTCTGCCTACTTCTAAGAGAGAGAAGAGCTACCACGTTGGCCCACATGCAGGATGCAACCGTGGAGGTAGAATCTAACGTATTGGCGGTGAATCAACTCAGGAGCGTCGGTGATAGAAATATTTCCAAGAACAGGCCTGAAGCTTCCTCATCCAGTCCCTCTCCACTGCCCCATCAAATAGATGAGACAACTAGAGCACTAAAATTGCTTTCTTCTAGAATGGAAAGGTGGGAATTAGAAGGTAAGCCCATTTACAGAAATCCCCAAAATGCAGATACTAGGGGTTTCAGGAAGCCTAATAACAATGTGCCAGGGGATTTTCCTAGAGAACAAAGGAGAAGGGACAGGGATGATCAGAGGATTCAGACCCCTCTCTAGAAAAACCTAGATTCTCATGAGGAAAGAGAGGAGATAGACGAGATTGGCCCTGAAAATCACTGTATTGAAGAAGCTCCTCCTTTTCCCCATTTGACACAATCTGCATATGAAGAATCCCTGATGAGAATTCAAATCCATGAGTTGGGTAAAGGAGAAAGGGCCGGTCATACCCCTAACAGATACAATCTCAGGTCAAGAAGGAAAGAAGAAGACTTTGATAGCCAAGACCAGCCCCTCATAGAAGATAGGCCTACTAAGTCTGTGACAACCACTACTAAAGAAAAGAAAACTCAGAGTGCTTCGCCAGCAGCCAAGGAGCCTATCACTGAGGTAAGGGAAGCTCCTAAGTCGATTTCCTCCTTTAATTTTGAGCATGAAATTCAAAAGATCAGAATTCTTGTTCCCCTCTCAGAGCTAGTTAAAAATGAGGACTTCAAAAGGTCCCTTTCCAAGCTACTACAATCCGAGTCCCCCCAACCTCCCTCTGACTCATTGAACCTTCAAGATGAGAAACTAGCTGTCATCCTAGGTCCCATGGTAGAAGACAGAGATGATTCATCCCCTCCCTTCTACACCTCCCTGAACATACATGATAAAGTGCTACATAACTACCTCATGGACTCAGGAGCTTCCCATAACCTTATGCCCAAAATAGTAATGGAAGAGTTGGGACTGGAAGTGACAAAATCTTACCATGATTTGTATTCTTTCGATTCAAGGAGAGTACAGTGTCTAGGAGTCATCAAAGACCTGGTGGTTTCATTGTTTCAGCTGCCCATGAAAAGTGTGGTCATGGATATTGTGGTAGCTGACGTTCCCCCCAAATTTGGTATGTTGTTGTCCAGGTCTTGGATTAAAAGACTAGGGGGAATGTTACAGATGGATCTCACATATGCCACCATTCCAGTCTTTGGGGGGGAACACAGGAGGTTGTACAGAGAAGCCCAGCTGGCCTATATTGTCGATGAAACAGACCCCACTAACCACCCCATCTTTGCACTTGACATCGATCTAGGGTCTAGTTTGTTGCAAATCACTTAGACTCTTAAGGTCCCTTTACAGATCAAAAAAATTCCCATTCTTAATCAGGAGATGCCCCCTCTAACTGCCTCTGTTTGGAAAATGTTCTTCGATGGAGCTTCCTATGAAATGGGTGCAGGGGGTAGAGTGATTTTCATATCACCCTGTCAAGAGACTATATCTCTGTCATACAAGCTGGAATTTGAAACCACAAACAATGTGGCAGAGTATGAAGCTCTTGTTCTGGGTATGAGAGATGCAAAGGAAATGGTAATAAAGGAGATGGATGTGTTCAGAGACACAGAATTGATTATCCAGTAGGTCAGGAATGTTTATCGGGCCAAGCATCCTCGGCTCAAGAGTTACAGAAACGAGGTATGGGACCTGATTGATAATTTTTTCTCAGCTTTCAATATTACTTTTGTCCCAAGGGAAGACAATACCTCATCCGACTCCTTAGCGGTCTCGGCTAGTCTGTTCAGGGTTCCTCTACCGCCGAAGATCCACGGTGAGGTCGAAGTAACATACAGGCCCTCTGTACCGGACAATGTCAAACACTGGAAGGTGTTCAAAGATGATCCATAAATTGAAAGGTTTCTACAATCTGTGGACGAATTTTCTGCGTTGCACATTGACCAGGATCCCAACCTGGAAGGTGACCCTCGTCCTAGGGAGTTTTTAAATAAAATTGCTAATCATCAGATCATTCAGCTGCCCAACAATCACATTCCAAGAGGACTTGTCCCTTTAGAAATATTGTTCGATGGGAATGATGTGCTAGTAAAGGGAAAGGTCTCAAATGAAGATGCTGATACAACTGAATGCAACATTGGTTCACAGGAGGACCCTAAGTTCGTCAAATTGTCAAGTAGTTTGACCAGAGAACAGAGGGATGAATATACGCAGTTGCTGCGAGAGTTCACCGATGTGTTTGCATGGACATACAAAGACCTCAAGATGTATGACACATCTGTCATTGAGCACAAGATCCCGTTGAAGGAAGAGGCTAGGCCATTCAGGCAGAAGCTAAGACAGATAAATCCCATGTTGCTTCCCGTCATGGAGAAGGAAGTAAAAAGGTTGTTGGATGCATGAATCATTGTCCCCTTGAGATATTCTGAGTGGGTGGCTAACTTAGTCCCAGTAAGGAAGAAAAGTGGAGAAATCAAGCTTTGTGTCGATTTCAGGAACCTGAACAGAAGCTCAAAGAAAGACAATTACCCCCTACCTAAGATGGAACATATATTGCATAGGGTAACTGGTGCATCCAGGATATCCATGATCGATGGGTTTTCTGGCTATAATCAGATATCGGTCATGCCCGAGGACAGGGAGAAGACAACCTTCACCACTCCTTGGGGCACATTCATGTATGCCAAGATGCCATTTGGGCTAATGAATGCAGGAGCAACATTTCAGCAAGCCATGGATATAGCCTTCATTGGGGAGAAGGACCAGTTTGTGGTGATCTATCTCGATGACATCATGGTCTTCTCCAGCTCAGACAAGGAACACCCCCGCCACTTGAGAAAAGTTTTTGCGAAATGTCGGAGGTTCGGCCTGTCCCTAAACCCCAAGAAATATTTGTTCACTATGAAGGAAGGGAAGTTATTGGGACATATAGTATCAGCAGAGGGAGTGAGAATTGATGCCAGCAGGGTGAAGGCAATTCAAGCCTTGTCACTTCCCAGGTCTAAAAAAGAGGTTCAGGCCTTTTTGGGGAAAATTAATTTTCTAAGGAGGTTTGTCTCAAATTTTGTCGAGCTAGTGAAACACATCACGGCCATGATTAGGAAGGGAAACGAAGTGAAATGGACCGCTGAGCCCAGGGAATCCTTTGACCAAATAAAAAGGGCACTAACTGAGGAACCTGTGTTGATTGGTCCATATTATTCCAAGCCATTCTGTAATGTCCCCACTTTGGGACATCATCACAGTGCAAAGCATTATGATGATCAGAGTAGCCAAATGGAGTTTATAGCGAGTACAAGGGTATTTGAGAGGCATTGTGGGGTCCAGCTTACATTGATGATCATATTCCATCATTATGAGCCATTCCTCACAGGTTGGCTTTGGTTTCGTTGCATTCCGACGATTTCCATAATTTTGACTATTTTGAGCCATAAGTCAATGGTATTCACTGAAGAGGTCATTTTGGGCACATTACTTAGAGGAACCTCTCAGTGTAATAGCTCATTGGAATCGGGAGGAGAAACACTACAGGATGGGATGGCTAGAAGTGACTTTCAGTGGCCAAGGAAGCCACAAGGAGAGATAAGG
>ML777639.1:1225075-1242472 GCA_009831015.1 Picea engelmannii
GTATGTTCCATGGTTATCTCTTTCTGTTATTTGCTACATACACACATATAAACACATCTAAAAGGTAGATCAACAAAGTGTTTGACGAAATACCTCACTCAGAAAAAGTTTTAAAAAGACACCAAAACAGTGATGATCCTTGCTTAGGCTTGGGATCATTACATGTTCCTAGTTTTTTCTTTTGCCTCTTTCGATACGGTAGCAACGGTGTTATTGCAGAAAAATGAGGAGGGGCGAGAGAAGCCCATTGCCTTCTTCAGCAAGGCGTTAAGAGACGCAGAGATCAAGTATGAAATCATGGGAAAACAGGCCTATGCCTTAGTGAAAGCTCTCAAAGCTTTCAGAGTTGACATATTGCATTCAAAGGTAATTGCATACGTTCCTTCAGCTTCTATGAAGGAAATCCTTGTACAACCCGACATAGATGGGAGAAGAGGCAGATGGATCGCTAAAATCCTAGAATTTGATTTAGAGTTAAATCCCACCAAGTTGGTCAAGGGGCAAGGTTTAGCCAAGCTACTAGCTGAATCCAATTGTGAAGCCTTCAGAGTTAGTTTCATCAACACTCGCTCAGGAACCCAGCAAGCTGAGTTTCCCAGCCAACGCTCTCAAGATGGCTTATCGCTGGCAGATTTTGCCTGGTATCGTGACATTCTGTACTTTCTGCAGGAATTGAAGCCTCCGGATGGAATGGGTAAAAGCAGGGCAAGAGCTTTAAATCTCAAGGTGGTCAGGTATTGTCTCATTGAGCAAGTCTTGTACTGGAGAGATCCTTTAGGGATGCTGCTGAGATGTTTGAACCCACCAGAAGCCCAGAAAGTTATGTTTGATTTCCATGAATTCCTTTGTGGGGGGCATCATTTCTGGAATACCACAACTCATAAGATCCTCAGGGATGGATATTACTAGCCTACTTTATTCGCTGATGTCTGAAAAGGAATTAGAGCTTGCATCAAATGTCAAAAGTTCTCAGGAAAGCAACAGCTCAAATCGCTGCCATTGAAGCCTATGGTATCTCCAGCACCTTTTCAGCAGTGGGGGTTGGACTTCATTGGAGAAATCCATCCTCCCTCAAGTGGTCAACACAGATGGATTCTAACAGCAACAGATTATTTCACCAAGTGGATAGAAGTTGTCCCCACCAGAAGCGCATCACACAAAGTAATTATCAGCTTCCTGGAGGATATCATAGCCAGATTTGGCTGTCCCAGCAGGATCGTCACCGATAACGCTGCTTCTTTTAGGTCTGAGCCTCTAATTAAGTTCTGCGAACAGTTTCAGATCTCACTAATTCACTCCACTCCTTACTACCCCCAAGGCAACAGTTTAGCAGAGTCCTCCAACAAAAGCCTAATAAGGATCATTAAAAGACTATTGGAGGACAACAAAAGGGCCTAGGATTCGAAGTTGAAGTTTTCCCTGTGGGTTGATCGAGTGACAACAAAGAAATCTCTGGGCACCTCGCCTTTTCAGCTGGTCTATGGAACAGAGGCGGTTTTTCCTATTCAACTCGCCTTACATGTGGTGAAATTCTTTCAAGACTTTGAGGGAGAACCAGATCATATGATCAGAAGGATTCATTAGATAGTGGAAGTGCAACAGATCAGAGAACAGGTGAGGACCACAGCTCATATTCATTAGGAAAAGATCAAACAGGCTTTTGACAGGAGGGTCAAGAAGAAAGAATTCGATATTGGGGATTTGGTATTTAAGTGGGATGCCCCCAGGTAGGAAAAAGGCAAACACAACAAGTTTGACGCCCTCTGGATCAGCCCCTTCAAAATATCTGAGCTTTTCTCAAACAACACGTACGAGTTGTGAGATCTAGAGGGTGAAGAGGTTTTCAACAGCTCAGTGAATGGGCATTTTCTGAAGAAATGCTTTATTTGAGCCTCAGACGACTCCCTTGTTTGTAAATATTATCCTTTAGTTCTTGGTTTATTTTCTTTTTGCATGTTTTCCAGCTTAATAAGTGACTCCATAGCCCAATAGCAAGGCACTGAAGCTGCAGAAGGAGTTCTTAGAGTATCGCAGGGACAACTCTATCCCCCATGGAGCCTAATGTTAGTGATTATTTTTGTCTTGCGCGCAAAAGAAACCAGGTCTGCAGGTTGCACAGGAAGCTTCCAAGCGCAGCACAAGAGAATCCTTTTTCAGTGATGAGTCAAACGAGCGAGCGAAGTTTTGTTGTCGGTGGCCGAGATCCACCTGCAGATTTAATCAATGGTCGTCGGGATTTTGGGGCTGCCAAATTGCCCCAGGATTAATGCAAGAGATAGCTCCAATAATCCACAAAAAACCTGGGTCGTCTGATCCAATTGGGACAGGTGGTTTCCAGTCGGCCTATCGGGGATCGAAGTTTCGGGAAACAAGGAGCCCCCCATTCGTCGCAGTTGAAATCGTCGATCGACAAAATGTCAAAAGCGCCTTTGGAGCTGAGCCCGTGGTCCTAGCACTAAGTCACTTCAAGTGAGCCGGTAAACGAGAGAGGTTCCCTTTCAAATATCGAATGCCCCCTCATCCATTCATCCTAAGAACACGTGGCACAAGATCTAGCCGCGTCGGTATTTCGGCATTCGGGAGTTCATATGGTAAAGGTTCTATGTCTTTGAACATTGCGAAACCCCGAACCCCAACAGCACCGAAAGCGCTGAAGCTAGGGCCCACAACATCACGAAGCATTTTCAGCCGTCCATCTAAAGGGAACACCTGGCAGCAAATTGCGCCATCTCGGCGTTTCTCCCATCGCGACTCCAAAACGCGAAAAGCAGCTCCATTATTTTCTGATGCACGAGATGCCGGGAGAGTCCTGGACCTGGGCCCACAACAATGTCGGGTGAGTTCGAGACCGTCAGATCTCAGAGGGACGCATGGCACTAGATTGAGTCGTCTCGGCGTTTCGCTCATCGTGATTTCAAATTGAAAGAATAGCTCCTTCCCATTCGCGAACGCCGAAAGCGCATTGGAAATAAGTGCATGATCACAGCCCATGGCCACTTGGAGAGAGGAAGGAGCTACGTAAAGAAGGCCAAAGGCGCCGAGTTCAGTTACAAAGGGGATCATCGCGAACTCCAGGCGCCATCGGACTGACCTCCATACTTTTTCTTGCCCGGAGTAAATGACGGCAAAAGCGGGTGGTTGAAACCTCCTTTCATTCATTAAGTGAGGGAATGGAGGGTCTGGCAAGCTGTCTTCCTGAAGAGGTCCTGTGTATTGATTTTCTCAAAGAAACCATGCCGAAGTCCTCGACTCGATAGAGAAGTCTGTGCACGCTAGCCCAACACTTAATGGCTCAGCTACCCTCCTTGCAGGAGCCATGCGTAGTTAAGATGGCACTTAAAGGAAGATATCAGTATGATTTTGACTGAAGGGACACCAAGCTTTGGGTGACTGGACACGCCTCTGTGAGGTGAATTTTCCTGAGTATATAGACTCAGTCTTTGTATTTTTGTATCTATCGATGGTAGAGCAGAGCTCCCTACTGTAAAGTTTTAACAGATATTCTAGTTTGCTGGTTATGCATCTGTATATGAGATATCTTGTTTTATGACAGACAGTTTTTCTTACTCCATCTAATTTTCGCCTCATGCTAAGAGAGTTCGTGATTGACTTATTCGCACGAATTATTGCAGTTATGTTATGATAAAAGATTTATTGTTGCATTACTGCATTCTCTGGCTTTTGCGTTTGAATGTAAGATGATATTGCGTTTGGATGTCTTCTTCCACAGTCTGTTAGAAACCCGATGTTAATAATATACCTCTGCTTTCCTCTTATATAAGTCTTCCGCCTATTCACCCTTTACTACAGCTCACTGTCTGAAGTTTATATAAGACCTCACTCACCTATGCATGCCTGGCCTAGTTTTGGAGTTGGAATGATATTGTTTTGAGTTGGCTTCCATTCAGTCATCCCATCTATAAACCATCGTGACATAAAACTGATGGGTGTCGGGCTCTGCTCCTGCTAGCAATCCAGGAGTGACTTCTGATGCTAACAACAGGCACAATTTATGAGGTTCAACCAAGCAAAATAAATGTTGAAATGGTAACAACAAATCCCCACAGGATGTGGATTTAGATCCTATTATTCAGCTTTTGGTTGAGATAAGGAAACCTAAGTTAGAATGTATAATTAATGAATTAGTTTCATTGTAACTGTGGGAGAATTTGTTTAAATATGTGTGCCTGAGAGACAAATATTGAGCCAGGGATTTAAGCCCTCTCTAGGTTGTTGGTTGTAATCTCTAGTTTATTAAACAATAAGAATTTCATTGCCATTGTCCCATGAATGTTTCCCTCATGAGGTGAAGGAGGGTTTTACCACGTAAACTATTGTCTCATGTGTGATTGAATCTATGTATGGTTTTTTCTTTGGTTTTCTGTTGCAAAAAATAATCAATGGCTTTAAAGATCCTAATAAGTGGTATCAAAGCATTTCTGGTTGGAGATCTGTGAGACCAGTAAATATCAAGTTTTCAAATTAAAAGAAAGGGCATATCAATCTCCAAATTTCCACAGGTCTCTCCTCTCGAAGGTCTCTGCGGCCACTAATGCACACTTCACGCGTGGGTAAAATTCAATATTTCTGTAGGCCAGCCATAACGGGAGGTGTGGCGACACCACGTGTAATTTTTCACATTTCCGCAAGCAAGCTATGCCATGAGGTGCAACGGCTCCCAAATGTTCGCAGGGCAACCATGATGGGAGGTGTGACAGCTCCTTAAAAATATTCACGTATGGTCTTTTGAAAAAAGTTTAAATTATAAAAGGTTGACTTTTAAAGTGAAGGCTCGTGAGGTGAATGTTAAAACATTCAAAAATGGTGGAGGAATTAAAATAAAAGTGAATATGGAATGGGAGGTATAAAGTGGTAAATTTTAATTTTTTTGTTTATTTATTTCCATTTGAATTTTAAATCTTTTGATTTTATAAGCCGCGATTTGGTTTCTTGAGATAACAACAAAGATGCAGAGTACCAAGTTTTAGGTGGAGGTATTGCAGGGGTCGAATGGCATCTTTAGTAATGACAAGTTGTAGCATGAGTTGTGGTCAGAAGTAGTTAAGTGCTATCTGGACAATCGGTCACCATTAGTTGCGAAAGTTTGGAAGATTCTGGAAGAGATATATTGAACAGGTCTTCTCTTGTGATTACTCGGTTTTTTGAAATTGTCTGATTGTTATGTTCATGCTCTCATTATCATTCTAAGTAGGAGATCAAACAAGTAGATCTTTGTTGGTTATAATGAAAATGTCAAGGGATATAGATCAGCATTAACAAAGATAGTGTTTGATGGATTTCTTCTCAAATTAGACATAGTAAAAGATGAAAGGAATAAAGAATGACTGATAGCAGAAAGGTATTTGTGAGGCATTGATTTCCATGAAATATTCTCATCGGTTGTTAAGATTTTCTCTATTCATGTAGACTTGGCACTAGCTGTTGTAGCTAGATGCCAAGACAAGTTTTTTATGGAGATTTTTATGAGGAGATATGTATATTGAACAACCAGAAGGGTTTTTTCAGGATCACAATAGAACATTTGTTTGCAAGCTCAAGTAGTCATTGTATGGCCTGAAATGTGCATCAGGCATTGGTACAACATGGGTGATTCCTTCATGGTGAGCCAAGTTTTACAAGAAATGAATTTAACCATTGTGTTTATGGTACATTCATTATCTTGGTGTTTAGATAGATGACGATATGTTTTTTGAAGTAAAAGCATGGTTAAGATCAACAGGTTGGCTCTGTTGGCAAGGATGTTCATGGTGAAGGATCAAGGAGAAGCAAAAACAAATCTTGGGCATGGAAATACATAGAGGCAAGAAAGATGGTAAGCTTTGGTTATCACAGTTGCAGTATAAGGAAAAAGATACTAGGGAAATTCAACATGAATAATGTGAAACCGGAAAATATCCCTTTGGCTTTCCATTTGTTTTTTCTTCAGGTGTATATCCTTGTAATATGGAAGAAATGGTTAAGTCTCATGTATTGTATGCTATTTGGAAGTATAAAATATGAAATGGAAAGGTTTGATATGTTCAAATATCAGACAATTCACAAGCAGTTGGTCTTGTCAGTAGTCACATAAAAAATCCAGATAAAGCAGTGAAATTGGGTGCTTCAATATCTTAGAGGCACATGTATCACCTAAAGTGGTTTCAATGTTTTTGTCTGAGATAATTCAGATTTTGCAGGGGGATTTGGACAAGAAAAGATCTACTTCAGGTTCTATTTTTTATGAGTATAAAAGGACCATTGGGTTAGTTTGGACAAAGTGCAGGTTTTGTTTTTTGTGGTAGTCAAAGCCTTATGCATTCGACACATAGTTCATCTTACCTAAATTGGACATGGTATCACTTTGTAAGACATGTTACTAATGGAGGTGGAGTGGTCCATATTCGAGTAAGTTGTGCAGACATGTTTTTGGAACCAGTCTTGAAGAAAATTTGTGGTCATGATTTGCTTCTCTTGAAGGTGATGAATCAAATTGGACAAGGCATTAGGCAAATTGTTGTCAAGGTGGAGATTGTTGAAATGGTGACAACAAATCCCCACAGGATGTGGATTTAGATCCTATTATTCAACTTTTGGTTGAGATAAGGCAACCTAAGTTAGAATGTATAGTTAATGAATTAGTTTCATTGTAACCGTGGGAGAAGTTGTTTAAATATGTGTGCTTGAGAGACAAATATTGAGCCAGGGCTTCAAGCCCTCTCTCGTTGTAACCTCTGGTTTATTGAACAATAAAAATGTTGTTGCCATTGTCCCGTGGATGTTTCCCTCATGAGGTGAAGGATGGTTTTACCACGTAGACTATTGTCTCCTATGTGATTGACTCTGTGTATGGTTTTTTCTTTGGTTTTCCGTTGCAAAAATTAATCTGTGGCTTTAAAGATCCTAACAATAAACACAAGCATACACCCTTGAAGCTGAGTGTTGATATTCAATATCCTAATGACTTTGAGTTACTATAGTTTTATTATAAACAACAAATTGTTCGATGGCCTTTCAAACTCGACAATACTCACAGTGAAATTTACATAGGATATTGTTATCAATATTGAACAAGCCAAAAAGGAGACAATGTGGATAATCAACTTACTTGGGATGAGTTGGCTGTTTGGTTAGAGAAGCTCTTCCTCTATGAGGATTGGACTTGAGAAGAAAGGAGACAACGTGGATGATCAACTTACTTGGGATGAGTTGGTTGCTTGGTTATAACAGTTATTCCTCTATGAGGATTAGATCTTCCAGTAGTATGTCCAATTTTCTACCGAGCTTATCCTATAGTTTGGTAATGGTCTCTGCAATTTTGTAATTGCTTGTTTCACTAAAGTGATAGCATCTTCCATTGTGAATAGTTTGATGTTTAGCGGTTCAACTCTTTTAAAGCTCTTTCCAAATGATGTTGCATTTCCAACATGTAGCTTCGCAAACCAGCAATGGCTTTTAAAGTTCTTTCGAAATGATGTTGCCTTTCCAACATTTAGCTTCCCAACCCAGCAATGGCCTGATGTACCACTTGTTTATTTATGCTGCTAAAACAAAATATTTCATGGTTTATTGATTCTGCTGCGTGACTGGTGCTGCATCCGCCATTAACTATTATCATCAAAACCTGATCAAGCACAATAATTACTAATTTCTATATCTGCCGCCAATGGAGGAGGTCACTGTGTAGAATGGGTAACTAATTCTGTATCTGCCAGTGGAAATGGGTAGCGAACTTGACGAGAAGACGGCTCACACATTGGGAAACCACATGGCAGTAGATCGCTCTAAAGGAGCAAAAGTGTTCTTCAAATCATATTCCTCGTCTTCGTTCCACTGTGCAAACTAACATTTGGGCCACAAGCATCATTTTAGAGTGGCTATATCAAATAATTATTCAAGTGAAAAATAGATACCTTGTGAGAAAATTTGATATGGAGTAATGAAGATTAACAAACTGGTGGCTCTAGACCCGAGACAAGTTTTGGCCGTTGCCAAGCCCTTAAATATGCACAGAGGCTAGATTCAACTTCAATAAGTATGTTTATTTTTAATATTAAAAAATTACAAATAAAATATGCACAGAGGCTAGATTCAACTTCAATAAGTATGTTTATTTTTAATGTTAAAAATTTACAAATAAAATACAATAATTTTTTTTAAAGAGGGTGAACCTGGCCTTGGGCATTCCCTTATCGAATTCCAAATTCTTATACATGTTTGTTGTTTTATTATCAGGTAGACAAAGACTATTTCCTATTATTAAAATACAATGTTTTATAAACCAACTTTCTTAGGTAAAACAATTTTTAAAAAACTCGTTTAAATAAATTAATAAAACCAACTCTTAAAACAATTAAAAATAATAAAAAGACTCTTTTAAATAAATTAATAAAAAAATTAACATAACAATATTTTTAAATAACATTTATTAAAAATAAATAATAATTACAAAAATCTAAAATACAATTTTTCAATATATTTACATTCTCATATTAAAATTTATTTTTAATATTTTTTTTATGATTATTTTATAAATTTAAGTCACATTCAATTATATTAATAAATGTTAAGTTAGTGGAAATTAGTAATGTTAATTATATTTGTTTTAAGAAAACACTCTTAAACATAACATTTATATGCATAAATTGAAATGAGTAGATGATTTATAAAATATTATCCAAATTATATTTTGAATACAAATCTACAAGGCATATTTCATATTATTTTAAAAAAATTTAAAGTCACATTTCATATTATTTTAAGATTTTTAAAAGATATATTTTATATTATTTTAAGATTTTTCAAAGTTTTAAAAGATTTTGGGTGATTTATAAAACATTATTTAGAATAATGTTTAGAAATTGAATTTTGAATATAAATCTAAAAGGCATTATTAGTCCCTGCATTTCATATGAAATTGACCATCCATTACTTTACATTTGACCACAAATATTTTCATTATTTCCGATAGATTAGATAGGATGTTCACAGTTTTGAGTTATGCTTTCCTTGATACTTTACTTTACTCGCTAGTGAAGACCACCTATTATCTTTCTTACCTGAGTATTTCTCGCTCCTGAGTATTTCTCGCTCCTTGATACTTCACTTTACTCGCTAGTTAAGACCACCTATTATCTTTCTTACTTGGGTATTTCTCGCTCTAGTTTGGGTTCTGCATACGGTTATTATGGTGCTAGCTTACATAGACGACCATAGATACTGAGATATTGTGCATACACCACCATGAGAATAGTTTCGAGCACATACCCAAGCACCTGTCGTTCCTCTAGATATGGAATCCAATGGACGAAAGGATGTGGAAATGAAAGGCATAGTGATGCCCCTCGTGAATAGAATTGATTGCTACATACAGAAATGCCAGTAATATAATATGGTAACTTCTTTGAAAATTTCATTTCATCTCTGAATAAAAAGTTTTATTAAATGATTAGATTCGCTTTTAAGTATTATCTGTTTGGATGGGAAATATTCAACAAAAGAAAAAAGTGTTAATTTTTATGGACAATCTTCATAAAAAAAAGTGTTAATTTATCCACTTGTACTGCTCCATATATGTTTAGTTGGGGGACATGATGGACAGTCATGGCTAGGTAATTTTGTTAATGGTTGCTTGAAAGGGTCGGAGCTTAAGAGAGGGATGCTAGACTTTCTTGTTTTCAAGCCCGGCTCTGAAGTCTTTGGAAGAAAATATTCTTCCTTCGTTGGGTTGTTTCTTACTTGCTTCACCCGAGGAAAGTCCTTAGTACTATCTTTTTCCTTCACTTGAAGGGGGGAGACTACCCTAGTTGATAGTTTCCTAAACATAGTTATTATGTGAGGACAACCCTAAGGAGACAACCCAATTCAGAGAACTTCTTCTAGCATATGAGATATTCAATTTCTTGCAATTTTTCCCAGTGGGAAGTGGGGCGGGAGATGAGATTTGGTCTTAAGTTGGTTTGGTGGGTTCCAACGTCCCTACCCAATTGGGTATGCTTTCCTCATCTTCCTATTTCATGGAAATTTTGTGGCACAAGAAGCAGGCCCGGCAACCGTTGTGCAACCATCTCCTACACCAACATTGAAATCTGGAATATGGAAGATGCAATAGCCTGTTGAGGCACTACATAATCACTTCTCAGTGCATTCACTAGACAAGGAAATAGCCATGGTTTTCACAAACTAAAATTTAAAAGAAAAACAAGGCATCATGATTATTTTATAAGAGGATTGAAACATAAAATCCTAAAATTCAGGAAAACAAAGAGAATAAATAATTTATCATAAGAACTGAGATGAAAAATTCATCGGCTGCATGAGCGTTGCAAACCAAATGTGTTTTGTTAGATAAATGAGATAGCGGGCTTGTAGTCTATTCCAATCCACAGATATGAAATCCATGGTCACTAAGTCTCCTTTAATACGCTCATCAATTTATTCACTCTAGATACCTGGATCTTCATTGTTAGCATTTAATTTGTTATATCATAGACTGGCGGCCCGCTCTTTGCATTGCATCCTTTCCAACCTGGCTTTCGTCGGAGCTATCGTTGAGTCCATACTTCACCTGTTTCTTGTGTTTTCAGGGGATTCTGAAAATACTAGGGACAAAAAAGTGCATTTCATCCGTTGGGGAAGTTAAAAAATAGCCACATCAATCACCTCCAAGTATTTATTCTAAAATCCTTTACATTTCAATCCACTTTTGGGTACAATAATGATTCATTCTTCTGGCCAATAAACCTTTTCCCACATCCTCAACATTATAATAATTTTTTTCACCCTACACAAAACAAAAACAAAAAATTGACCTAGCTAACAAAAAGTATTAATATAGTGAACCCATGGAGCTCTCTAAGCTATCATGAACCACACTTTGACATTTTTGTGAAAAAATTAGGCCAAAACTACTTATGGAATATAACTCTATAAGTCTATTTCCCAATCCCATTTGCATCACTCCATGTCAACATCATATGGAGAAGTTACGCTAGAAATAGTGACTACTTGTCCCAAAATTTGCATTGTTATGATTTTACAAGTCGACTATTTTTTAATAGATTTTGCATATCAATTAAGAATATACTTAAAAAAAATTCTAGTGGAAATATGTCTACAAATATTCTTTCATCTCCCACTTGAATCATGTAAATCCAAAATCAAATGGAACAACTATGCCAAAAAATATAATTGTTTGTCTAAGCTGGAAACTGTAGACAACTCTTGCATGCACGTTGTTTCTTAGTAGATTTCACATATGAAAACAATTGAAACCTTGTTTCTATTGGATATTTCCCTATAAATCTGCTTCCAAATGGATTTTGAATCACTCCATTTTGATATTATACAAAAAAATTATCATCAAAACACTATTGGTAGTCTAGGCTAGCGATAACTCCTCAACGTGTTACAATGAAAACTACTTCATGGTCCATATGCATTGTCTATGATCATTTTGATGTTTACTAGAAAAAGGAAGTCCTCACATCTCTCTTCACATTGTTTGTGATCATTCTAATGTTTACTAGATAACTCCTCAATGTGTTACAATGAAAACTACTTCATGGTTCATATGCATTGTCTGTGATCATTTTGATGTTTACTAGAAAAAGGAAGTCCTCACATCTCTCTTCGCATTGTTTGTGATCATTTTTATGTTTACTAGAAAAAGGATGTCCTCATATCTCTCTTCTTCCATAATCTCATTGTGCAATGGAAGACAAGTGCTACTTTTATGTAGATCACCAAGGCTCAACAAGGTCAAGTTAACTAACAATTGATTTAAGTTACATGAATTCTAATGAATACGTTTAAGCATCAAAGGGTTAACAAGTGTACGAAAGATAAATGATTAGTTTCGTAGCACAAGTTATTGATGCAAGAATACAATGAAAAGGAATTCCATAGTTGAAGTGAATAAAGGTAATCCTTGCCTCCGATGCAAAAGAAATGGAGACCATCTCAAAAAGGAAAAAAAAGAAGGGGTAAAATCATATATATGGGTAACACTTTTGTGAGAATCGAGTCTCCAAAATTCCTAGCGGCATTTTTTCAGTGGAAAAAATGTTGTTAGGATTTGTTTCGGCCGAAAATTTGCACGTCAAATTGAATGATGCCTTGACGACGCCCTCGAAATTCGTGTACAATATGTTTTTTATCTATGGTAAGCGTATTTTGGAAGAAATATTTTTCAGCCGAAAGGTTTATCTTTAACGGATTCCGTTAAAAACTAGGTTTCGAACGAAAAAATATTTCGGTCGAAAACCTGAAAATGGGACTGTTTGCAGGAAACTGCAAATTCTCTCAAGCTTATTTGATCTTTGGAGGTAGCGTACTCCTACAAATACTCAGAATTTAGTTTTTGAATTGATACCAACATTTAAAATGGAATCTACTTTCATTGGATATAATTTGTTTTCATTTTCATTGTTTTTATCTAATTTTTATTTAAGTTTATAAAAAAATCACTGCATAATATTTTTAGGTGAGATTATGATTGAGTGAAAGGAAAAATCCATATCTCTAAAAATACACAGTGGAAAATTATGAACAATTTATATTCATAATCCTTAAATGTTCTCTTCAAAAGGATATTTTTAGATTTTACTTTTAAGTAAAAAATAAGATAGATACATGGTGGGGGAAAACATGTGTTTAAAATCTGTAACTTTTTCAGATTGGTCAACTTCAAAAAATTCTAGAAATTATAATATTCATCCGTTATATTCAAAACTATAGTCATCACAAAATAGAATCTAGTTTAATAATGGATACATTGTTGGGGGGAAATAACTCATTTTCTTTCCCTTCATTTTTAAGGAACATATTGTCAAACAATTGCCAATTGACATATCAAATCTCAATAAAAAAAAAATGAAAAATAGTCAGTATAAAGATAACACAATTCCTCACAAGTTTTGTTTTTACAGTAAAATAAAATTCTAAATAAAAAAATACTTTTGTTTACCGGAAGTTGAAGAACATGTTAAAATATAAAAAAAAATCTCATAAAACAAGCAAAAGTGTTTCCCATCTTCATGATTTTACCTGAAAAAGAATGAATGGAATAAAAAATTCTCATGATAAAACCATCCTCGATGCATCTAGGGCAGACATTGGCTTGAAAATCTCCTTGGAGGCACCTCTAGGTCTATAGAATAAAAGAAAGAAAAAAAGTATAACATGGTGAAAACCTTCACAAGACACCATGAGAATAGAGCACTATTGAAAACCAGTGATGGGATTTGTGCTCTTGGATGGGGACATGTAGAAAAATTGGGATGTTTAGATTGAGCATAGGATATGACTTGGGAATGATGAGCAAGTTGAGTTACCTCCAACCAAGTAGAAAGGTGGTGGTTCATCTCTACTTGGGCTCTAATTTCTCTCTTAATACAACTCACAAAGAACTGCTTAAAAAATTCATCAATTAAATTTAATGTTCTAAAAGATAAACATTCAAAACCATCAATATAGTCTTCCACTACTATGCTAGTTTGGTGAAATTTGGTAAGATGACCCCCAAAAATTGTATCTCTATTAAAGTGAGCAAACAAGGATTTCTTAAAATATCTACATGTAGTGACCCCTAGAGATGCATTATTGTGTCATTTCCACCACTACCAATGTTCCCTATATAGATAGAGGACATCAATTATGAGTTTCAATCGTTCATCTTCTATGGAATGAAGGAAAAAATAGTGATCCATTTGGTCAACCTAACCTGTTGAATATGGTCCATCAAACTTATTTAGATCGACTTTAGGGAGGCAAGGCATTAAATTGTGGAAACAACTAGAAAATGAGAAGTGGTTAGTGGGATATTATTCATCCTCAAGGTGCTTACCCTTATGGGAGAATTCACCAAATATAGTGTCAGATGCCTTAGTATTACCCTTCATCTTCCCAATCTGATCAATACAAAGGCCAATATGTGTGGTGAGGGAAGACATATTTATTTCTATTTTTCTCATTAACTAGGAGAGAGATTCAATTGGTTCTTTTACTTCATCCATGGATGACATGTTGTGGGTGTTTTTCATGGAAACACTAGGTCCACCAAAGAGGTTATTCAAGAGCTAACCCAACGTGGTCAGTTTCCCAAGAGGAATATATGGAGAGGGGTAACAAGTTATGGTATTAATGTATCCACACAATAAAATGTTTATTGCAGAGTGACATCACAACAATCAACTTCACCCAAGGATTGTTTTCATCTAGGTCTCCCATAATAATGTTGTTGGGCCCTAGACTTTTTGTCAAATGCAAAGGGAAGTATTACTCCCTTATGAGCATTACAGTACCGATGAAATTACCAAATTTGTGATATTGAAAATTGTGGAAGAATTTTGTTGGCTAGATGTTATAGAAGCTAGGTTTGCAGGGTTCAAAGGACATAGGAGTGTCAAGTGATATATCTCTTCGATATACAAGAGGGTTTCCAACAGTAATACTTAGTCAAATATTTCATGACACCAAGGAGTATAGACCATACCCTAAGTTTTACTACTCGATACACAAGAGTGTTCTCCATGAGTTTTGTTCTTGATGTACTATAGCAACAAAATGGTCAACAAGATTAGGTAAGGGTAGTTTCAAGTGTGTCTAGGGCGATTTTGATATACCTAGAGGTATGTGGAAGACTATGTAAGGGTAGTTTCAAGTGTTCTTAGGGGGATTTTGATATACCTGGAGATATGTGGAAGATAATTTAGTATACATGTGTTTTTTGATCTGGTTCTACCTAGCGGTACCAATAGATATTACAAGGGTGTCCAACTAGGTGATGTCTCTTGTATTTTATATGTGTATTCTTCCCCAATTGCAGGTGTACTTGCTAAAGAAAAAATCTCTATATTATTTAAAGACTATAGAACATGCTTGTAACCTTAAAATAAAATTTTTACAACTAGAGCATGTGTTGGCATAGGAAGCACTTGAAAAGATCTCTATGTTATTTAAAGACTATAGAACATGTTTGTAACCTTAAAATAAAAATTTTACAACTAGATCATGTGTTGGCATAGGAAACACTCTAATATTACTTGTGGTGTTCCTTGCAATTAGCCAAAATAGATTATTTAGAGTAAAATAGATAGAATATAACCATGGGAAGAAAATAAATAGAGAAAGATAGAAACAAATGTAACTACAAAAAGAAATAAATAAAATTGAATTTGAAAAATAATAGTAGTAGGGAAACCTTTATTGATATTTAGAATTGGATGCAATGTTCACTTGCCTTTTTGAAGGGGCAACCTTCAACATGAGGAGCTCCAAATACAATAATATAGCTCCAAATACAATATATTCACTTGACAACTGATTAAGTAGCTTCTACTACCATATATAATTTTTACATAGCTTCTACTACCATATATAATTTTTACATAGCTTCTACTACCATATATAGTTTCTAATTTCAGTTATTGTGATTTTCTATATTTAGAGTGATTTTCAATTATTGGCATAATTCTATATAATATTTCCTTGGCTACTACACCATCATAAGAAATATTAAAGTAAAAAACCACAAGCATGGTTTCACAAAGTTTGCAAAATGTTGAAGTTTATGTGTGGTCAAGCACTCTAATCAAAGGATCACAAATATAGATGTAGTTCTAGAAAAAAAAAAATGTTCCTCAGTGTATTTTTATATTTTATAATTTCAAATTTGTAGAAAGATATTTACAAATATTTCATATATTAAAATTTAAATTCTAATTTTGTTTTATAAGAAAACATTATTTAATTTAGTAATGCTTAAGAGAATAGAATAAGCAATGTCACAGGGATGTATTTCTGGTAACTTCGAACATGTTACCATATCTACACAAATCGATCTCCACGAATATCGTGGTTCCCATAATAATTGGGATAGAAAGTGGATTTTCCTACCTGGGCCATTATTGGATAGTTACTCTGAGTTGCAACATCAACACTAGCATCGGTTGCACATGAATAAACATAATTTTATCTGTTCGAGTTCTAAATGGACCAATTTTTAACAGAAAATTTTATATGCATTCCAAAGGAAACCAATTTTTTGACGATTCCCGATTTTGAAGCTAATTCTTGCTCTTATGATAGATTTAGCTAATTTCTCAATACAAATACATATGACATAAAATATTCCTTGCTATAACCTTCTGTAATGGAAGATTCCACCATTGAATTCCCTAATCTTTGGATAGTTTCCTTAAATGCATTATAACTGAAACTCTTTGATTAACTTTAGCCAAACTTAACTGCCATAATTTGATATCAGGTTGAATCTCCTAGGCACCCAGTAGCAGCAACAACTGCAAGGAAGGTCAAAGATGAGATCAACCCAGTTGAAACTAAGGTACAAAACACCAATGTTATGTAATTTCCAAAACTACGGTACAAAACATCCTTATTCTATAATCTGTAAAGTTTGATTGGCTACAGATTTGATACAATGGTACTTATGTGTTTATTTTTTTTGTGTTGAAGGCCATTTATACTGAAACTGTAGATGAGAATCCCGTGACGATATCCATGGATGATGGAATTCATCCTAATGCTTCTCTTCCTGATTTAGGAAAACTCAAACCTACATTTGAGAAGGGGGAAGCACCACTGTTGGTTTAGAGTTTCTTTCCCAATTGCATGCTAAGCATGGTTTTTAAGTTGTTGATTTTATCAAAAGGACGTCATAAAAGAGTTTAACCATGGTATATTTTTTGCCATTGTAAATTACTATATGTTGAGTTTTCAGTCTATATCAGTTACATCTATGTTCTGTTTCAATTTCCCTTGGTCATCCCCTTGGAGCAACAAGTAAATATTTCTGCAGGTCATTTTTTTGGGGGGAAATTTCTATTGAATTTCTTGGGCATTTATTCAACTCAGGCTATGAATTAAATTAAGTATGATTTAGTTTTTCTGATAACTATGATGAACCTTCATTGTACCTTCTATTATTTATATATAGTATAGATTATATGCTCGATTAATTTTAATATCTAAAATCCATCTATTGAGGAGAATCGTGAATCTTTCTAAGCCTCTCCTAATGATGGACCTGCTTTAGAATTCAAAACATTGAGAAAATGAAACTCGGACCTGCTTTAGAGTTCAAAACATTGAGAGAATGAAACTCACCACCATAAATTCTTCCATTTGATTAAAAAAATATTTATGAAAAAATTATTGATAAAAAAAATATTTATGAAAAAATTATCAATTATTTAAATTTTATTGACCATTATACGTGATGTGACTCATAAACATCATCTCCTAATTGATGGCCTTTCTGTGGAAAATAATTTAAATTCGCATAACTTTGCATCCCTATGATAAGACCATTTCTCAAAATTCATTGTTTCCATTTATGATATAATTCATAAATTCAACATCTCAGTGGCTGGCCTACTT
>ML777639.1:1247447-1297191 GCA_009831015.1 Picea engelmannii
CAAACCAGCAATGGCTTTTAAAGTTCTTTCGAAATGATGTTGCCTTTCCAACATTTAGCTTCCCAACCCAGCAATGGCCTGATGTACCACTTGTTTATTTATGCTGCTAAAACAAAATATTTCATGGTTTATTGATTCTGCTGCGTGACTGGTGCTGCATCCGCCATTAACTATTATCATCAAAACCTGATCAAGCACAATAATTACTAATTTCTATATCTGCCGCCAATGGAGGAGGTCACTGTGTAGAATGGGTAACTAATTCTGTATCTGCCAGTGGAAATGGGTAGCGAACTTGACGAGAAGACGGCTCACACATTGGGAAACCACATGGCAGTAGATCGCTCTAAAGGAGCAAAAGTGTTCTTCAAATCATATTCCTCGTCTTCGTTCCACTGTGCAAACTAACATTTGGGCCACAAGCATCATTTTAGAGTGGCTATATCAAATAATTATTCAAGTGAAAAATAGATACCTTGTGAGAAAATTTGATATGGAGTAATGAAGATTAACAAACTGGTGGCTCTAGACCCGAGACAAGTTTTGGCCGTTGCCAAGCCCTTAAATATGCACAGAGGCTAGATTCAACTTCAATAAGTATGTTTATTTTTAATATTAAAAAATTACAAATAAAATATGCACAGAGGCTAGATTCAACTTCAATAAGTATGTTTATTTTTAATGTTAAAAATTTACAAATAAAATACAATAATTTTTTTTAAAGAGGGTGAACCTGGCCTTGGGCATTCCCTTATCGAATTCCAAATTCTTATACATGTTTGTTGTTTTATTATCAGGTAGACAAAGACTATTTCCTATTATTAAAATACAATGTTTTATAAACCAACTTTCTTAGGTAAAACAATTTTTAAAAAACTCGTTTAAATAAATTAATAAAACCAACTCTTAAAACAATTAAAAATAATAAAAAGACTCTTTTAAATAAATTAATAAAAAAATTAACATAACAATATTTTTAAATAACATTTATTAAAAATAAATAATAATTACAAAAATCTAAAATACAATTTTTCAATATATTTACATTCTCATATTAAAATTTATTTTTAATATTTTTTTTATGATTATTTTATAAATTTAAGTCACATTCAATTATATTAATAAATGTTAAGTTAGTGGAAATTAGTAATGTTAATTATATTTGTTTTAAGAAAACACTCTTAAACATAACATTTATATGCATAAATTGAAATGAGTAGATGATTTATAAAATATTATCCAAATTATATTTTGAATACAAATCTACAAGGCATATTTCATATTATTTTAAAAAAATTTAAAGTCACATTTCATATTATTTTAAGATTTTTAAAAGATATATTTTATATTATTTTAAGATTTTTCAAAGTTTTAAAAGATTTTGGGTGATTTATAAAACATTATTTAGAATAATGTTTAGAAATTGAATTTTGAATATAAATCTAAAAGGCATTATTAGTCCCTGCATTTCATATGAAATTGACCATCCATTACTTTACATTTGACCACAAATATTTTCATTATTTCCGATAGATTAGATAGGATGTTCACAGTTTTGAGTTATGCTTTCCTTGATACTTTACTTTACTCGCTAGTGAAGACCACCTATTATCTTTCTTACCTGAGTATTTCTCGCTCCTGAGTATTTCTCGCTCCTTGATACTTCACTTTACTCGCTAGTTAAGACCACCTATTATCTTTCTTACTTGGGTATTTCTCGCTCTAGTTTGGGTTCTGCATACGGTTATTATGGTGCTAGCTTACATAGACGACCATAGATACTGAGATATTGTGCATACACCACCATGAGAATAGTTTCGAGCACATACCCAAGCACCTGTCGTTCCTCTAGATATGGAATCCAATGGACGAAAGGATGTGGAAATGAAAGGCATAGTGATGCCCCTCGTGAATAGAATTGATTGCTACATACAGAAATGCCAGTAATATAATATGGTAACTTCTTTGAAAATTTCATTTCATCTCTGAATAAAAAGTTTTATTAAATGATTAGATTCGCTTTTAAGTATTATCTGTTTGGATGGGAAATATTCAACAAAAGAAAAAAGTGTTAATTTTTATGGACAATCTTCATAAAAAAAAGTGTTAATTTATCCACTTGTACTGCTCCATATATGTTTAGTTGGGGGACATGATGGACAGTCATGGCTAGGTAATTTTGTTAATGGTTGCTTGAAAGGGTCGGAGCTTAAGAGAGGGATGCTAGACTTTCTTGTTTTCAAGCCCGGCTCTGAAGTCTTTGGAAGAAAATATTCTTCCTTCGTTGGGTTGTTTCTTACTTGCTTCACCCGAGGAAAGTCCTTAGTACTATCTTTTTCCTTCACTTGAAGGGGGGAGACTACCCTAGTTGATAGTTTCCTAAACATAGTTATTATGTGAGGACAACCCTAAGGAGACAACCCAATTCAGAGAACTTCTTCTAGCATATGAGATATTCAATTTCTTGCAATTTTTCCCAGTGGGAAGTGGGGCGGGAGATGAGATTTGGTCTTAAGTTGGTTTGGTGGGTTCCAACGTCCCTACCCAATTGGGTATGCTTTCCTCATCTTCCTATTTCATGGAAATTTTGTGGCACAAGAAGCAGGCCCGGCAACCGTTGTGCAACCATCTCCTACACCAACATTGAAATCTGGAATATGGAAGATGCAATAGCCTGTTGAGGCACTACATAATCACTTCTCAGTGCATTCACTAGACAAGGAAATAGCCATGGTTTTCACAAACTAAAATTTAAAAGAAAAACAAGGCATCATGATTATTTTATAAGAGGATTGAAACATAAAATCCTAAAATTCAGGAAAACAAAGAGAATAAATAATTTATCATAAGAACTGAGATGAAAAATTCATCGGCTGCATGAGCGTTGCAAACCAAATGTGTTTTGTTAGATAAATGAGATAGCGGGCTTGTAGTCTATTCCAATCCACAGATATGAAATCCATGGTCACTAAGTCTCCTTTAATACGCTCATCAATTTATTCACTCTAGATACCTGGATCTTCATTGTTAGCATTTAATTTGTTATATCATAGACTGGCGGCCCGCTCTTTGCATTGCATCCTTTCCAACCTGGCTTTCGTCGGAGCTATCGTTGAGTCCATACTTCACCTGTTTCTTGTGTTTTCAGGGGATTCTGAAAATACTAGGGACAAAAAAGTGCATTTCATCCGTTGGGGAAGTTAAAAAATAGCCACATCAATCACCTCCAAGTATTTATTCTAAAATCCTTTACATTTCAATCCACTTTTGGGTACAATAATGATTCATTCTTCTGGCCAATAAACCTTTTCCCACATCCTCAACATTATAATAATTTTTTTCACCCTACACAAAACAAAAACAAAAAATTGACCTAGCTAACAAAAAGTATTAATATAGTGAACCCATGGAGCTCTCTAAGCTATCATGAACCACACTTTGACATTTTTGTGAAAAAATTAGGCCAAAACTACTTATGGAATATAACTCTATAAGTCTATTTCCCAATCCCATTTGCATCACTCCATGTCAACATCATATGGAGAAGTTACGCTAGAAATAGTGACTACTTGTCCCAAAATTTGCATTGTTATGATTTTACAAGTCGACTATTTTTTAATAGATTTTGCATATCAATTAAGAATATACTTAAAAAAAATTCTAGTGGAAATATGTCTACAAATATTCTTTCATCTCCCACTTGAATCATGTAAATCCAAAATCAAATGGAACAACTATGCCAAAAAATATAATTGTTTGTCTAAGCTGGAAACTGTAGACAACTCTTGCATGCACGTTGTTTCTTAGTAGATTTCACATATGAAAACAATTGAAACCTTGTTTCTATTGGATATTTCCCTATAAATCTGCTTCCAAATGGATTTTGAATCACTCCATTTTGATATTATACAAAAAAATTATCATCAAAACACTATTGGTAGTCTAGGCTAGCGATAACTCCTCAACGTGTTACAATGAAAACTACTTCATGGTCCATATGCATTGTCTATGATCATTTTGATGTTTACTAGAAAAAGGAAGTCCTCACATCTCTCTTC
The DNA here is from genome assembly GCA_009831015.1 of Picea engelmannii. Taxonomy (NCBI): domain Eukaryota; kingdom Viridiplantae; phylum Streptophyta; class Pinopsida; order Pinales; family Pinaceae; genus Picea; species Picea engelmannii. Next base: position 1,251,506 of record ML777639.1, read on the forward strand.
ACATTGTTTGTGATCATTCTAATGTTTACTAGATAACTCCTCAATGTGTTACAATGAAAACTACTTCATGGTTCATATGCATTGTCTGTGATCATTTTGATGTTTACTAGAAAAAGGAAGTCCTCACATCTCTCTTCGCATTGTTTGTGATCATTTTTATGTTTACTAGAAAAAGGATGTCCTCATATCTCTCTTCTTCCATAATCTCATTGTGCAATGGAAGACAAGTGCTACTTTTATGTAGATCACCAAGGCTCAACAAGGTCAAGTTAACTAACAATTGATTTAAGTTACATGAATTCTAATGAATACGTTTAAGCATCAAAGGGTTAACAAGTGTACGAAAGATAAATGATTAGTTTCGTAGCACAAGTTATTGATGCAAGAATACAATGAAAAGGAATTCCATAGTTGAAGTGAATAAAGGTAATCCTTGCCTCCGATGCAAAAGAAATGGAGACCATCTCAAAAAGGAAAAAAAAGAAGGGGTAAAATCATATATATGGGTAACACTTTTGTGAGAATCGAGTCTCCAAAATTCCTAGCGGCATTTTTTCAGTGGAAAAAATGTTGTTAGGATTTGTTTCGGCCGAAAATTTGCACGTCAAATTGAATGATGCCTTGACGACGCCCTCGAAATTCGTGTACAATATGTTTTTTATCTATGGTAAGCGTATTTTGGAAGAAATATTTTTCAGCCGAAAGGTTTATCTTTAACGGATTCCGTTAAAAACTAGGTTTCGAACGAAAAAATATTTCGGTCGAAAACCTGAAAATGGGACTGTTTGCAGGAAACTGCAAATTCTCTCAAGCTTATTTGATCTTTGGAGGTAGCGTACTCCTACAAATACTCAGAATTTAGTTTTTGAATTGATACCAACATTTAAAATGGAATCTACTTTCATTGGATATAATTTGTTTTCATTTTCATTGTTTTTATCTAATTTTTATTTAAGTTTATAAAAAAATCACTGCATAATATTTTTAGGTGAGATTATGATTGAGTGAAAGGAAAAATCCATATCTCTAAAAATACACAGTGGAAAATTATGAACAATTTATATTCATAATCCTTAAATGTTCTCTTCAAAAGGATATTTTTAGATTTTACTTTTAAGTAAAAAATAAGATAGATACATGGTGGGGGAAAACATGTGTTTAAAATCTGTAACTTTTTCAGATTGGTCAACTTCAAAAAATTCTAGAAATTATAATATTCATCCGTTATATTCAAAACTATAGTCATCACAAAATAGAATCTAGTTTAATAATGGATACATTGTTGGGGGGAAATAACTCATTTTCTTTCCCTTCATTTTTAAGGAACATATTGTCAAACAATTGCCAATTGACATATCAAATCTCAATAAAAAAAAAATGAAAAATAGTCAGTATAAAGATAACACAATTCCTCACAAGTTTTGTTTTTACAGTAAAATAAAATTCTAAATAAAAAAATACTTTTGTTTACCGGAAGTTGAAGAACATGTTAAAATATAAAAAAAAATCTCATAAAACAAGCAAAAGTGTTTCCCATCTTCATGATTTTACCTGAAAAAGAATGAATGGAATAAAAAATTCTCATGATAAAACCATCCTCGATGCATCTAGGGCAGACATTGGCTTGAAAATCTCCTTGGAGGCACCTCTAGGTCTATAGAATAAAAGAAAGAAAAAAAGTATAACATGGTGAAAACCTTCACAAGACACCATGAGAATAGAGCACTATTGAAAACCAGTGATGGGATTTGTGCTCTTGGATGGGGACATGTAGAAAAATTGGGATGTTTAGATTGAGCATAGGATATGACTTGGGAATGATGAGCAAGTTGAGTTACCTCCAACCAAGTAGAAAGGTGGTGGTTCATCTCTACTTGGGCTCTAATTTCTCTCTTAATACAACTCACAAAGAACTGCTTAAAAAATTCATCAATTAAATTTAATGTTCTAAAAGATAAACATTCAAAACCATCAATATAGTCTTCCACTACTATGCTAGTTTGGTGAAATTTGGTAAGATGACCCCCAAAAATTGTATCTCTATTAAAGTGAGCAAACAAGGATTTCTTAAAATATCTACATGTAGTGACCCCTAGAGATGCATTATTGTGTCATTTCCACCACTACCAATGTTCCCTATATAGATAGAGGACATCAATTATGAGTTTCAATCGTTCATCTTCTATGGAATGAAGGAAAAAATAGTGATCCATTTGGTCAACCTAACCTGTTGAATATGGTCCATCAAACTTATTTAGATCGACTTTAGGGAGGCAAGGCATTAAATTGTGGAAACAACTAGAAAATGAGAAGTGGTTAGTGGGATATTATTCATCCTCAAGGTGCTTACCCTTATGGGAGAATTCACCAAATATAGTGTCAGATGCCTTAGTATTACCCTTCATCTTCCCAATCTGATCAATACAAAGGCCAATATGTGTGGTGAGGGAAGACATATTTATTTCTATTTTTCTCATTAACTAGGAGAGAGATTCAATTGGTTCTTTTACTTCATCCATGGATGACATGTTGTGGGTGTTTTTCATGGAAACACTAGGTCCACCAAAGAGGTTATTCAAGAGCTAACCCAACGTGGTCAGTTTCCCAAGAGGAATATATGGAGAGGGGTAACAAGTTATGGTATTAATGTATCCACACAATAAAATGTTTATTGCAGAGTGACATCACAACAATCAACTTCACCCAAGGATTGTTTTCATCTAGGTCTCCCATAATAATGTTGTTGGGCCCTAGACTTTTTGTCAAATGCAAAGGGAAGTATTACTCCCTTATGAGCATTACAGTACCGATGAAATTACCAAATTTGTGATATTGAAAATTGTGGAAGAATTTTGTTGGCTAGATGTTATAGAAGCTAGGTTTGCAGGGTTCAAAGGACATAGGAGTGTCAAGTGATATATCTCTTCGATATACAAGAGGGTTTCCAACAGTAATACTTAGTCAAATATTTCATGACACCAAGGAGTATAGACCATACCCTAAGTTTTACTACTCGATACACAAGAGTGTTCTCCATGAGTTTTGTTCTTGATGTACTATAGCAACAAAATGGTCAACAAGATTAGGTAAGGGTAGTTTCAAGTGTGTCTAGGGCGATTTTGATATACCTAGAGGTATGTGGAAGACTATGTAAGGGTAGTTTCAAGTGTTCTTAGGGGGATTTTGATATACCTGGAGATATGTGGAAGATAATTTAGTATACATGTGTTTTTTGATCTGGTTCTACCTAGCGGTACCAATAGATATTACAAGGGTGTCCAACTAGGTGATGTCTCTTGTATTTTATATGTGTATTCTTCCCCAATTGCAGGTGTACTTGCTAAAGAAAAAATCTCTATATTATTTAAAGACTATAGAACATGCTTGTAACCTTAAAATAAAATTTTTACAACTAGAGCATGTGTTGGCATAGGAAGCACTTGAAAAGATCTCTATGTTATTTAAAGACTATAGAACATGTTTGTAACCTTAAAATAAAAATTTTACAACTAGATCATGTGTTGGCATAGGAAACACTCTAATATTACTTGTGGTGTTCCTTGCAATTAGCCAAAATAGATTATTTAGAGTAAAATAGATAGAATATAACCATGGGAAGAAAATAAATAGAGAAAGATAGAAACAAATGTAACTACAAAAAGAAATAAATAAAATTGAATTTGAAAAATAATAGTAGTAGGGAAACCTTTATTGATATTTAGAATTGGATGCAATGTTCACTTGCCTTTTTGAAGGGGCAACCTTCAACATGAGGAGCTCCAAATACAATAATATAGCTCCAAATACAATATATTCACTTGACAACTGATTAAGTAGCTTCTACTACCATATATAATTTTTACATAGCTTCTACTACCATATATAATTTTTACATAGCTTCTACTACCATATATAGTTTCTAATTTCAGTTATTGTGATTTTCTATATTTAGAGTGATTTTCAATTATTGGCATAATTCTATATAATATTTCCTTGGCTACTACACCATCATAAGAAATATTAAAGTAAAAAACCACAAGCATGGTTTCACAAAGTTTGCAAAATGTTGAAGTTTATGTGTGGTCAAGCACTCTAATCAAAGGATCACAAATATAGATGTAGTTCTAGAAAAAAAAAAATGTTCCTCAGTGTATTTTTATATTTTATAATTTCAAATTTGTAGAAAGATATTTACAAATATTTCATATATTAAAATTTAAATTCTAATTTTGTTTTATAAGAAAACATTATTTAATTTAGTAATGCTTAAGAGAATAGAATAAGCAATGTCACAGGGATGTATTTCTGGTAACTTCGAACATGTTACCATATCTACACAAATCGATCTCCACGAATATCGTGGTTCCCATAATAATTGGGATAGAAAGTGGATTTTCCTACCTGGGCCATTATTGGATAGTTACTCTGAGTTGCAACATCAACACTAGCATCGGTTGCACATGAATAAACATAATTTTATCTGTTCGAGTTCTAAATGGACCAATTTTTAACAGAAAATTTTATATGCATTCCAAAGGAAACCAATTTTTTGACGATTCCCGATTTTGAAGCTAATTCTTGCTCTTATGATAGATTTAGCTAATTTCTCAATACAAATACATATGACATAAAATATTCCTTGCTATAACCTTCTGTAATGGAAGATTCCACCATTGAATTCCCTAATCTTTGGATAGTTTCCTTAAATGCATTATAACTGAAACTCTTTGATTAACTTTAGCCAAACTTAACTGCCATAATTTGATATCAGGTTGAATCTCCTAGGCACCCAGTAGCAGCAACAACTGCAAGGAAGGTCAAAGATGAGATCAACCCAGTTGAAACTAAGGTACAAAACACCAATGTTATGTAATTTCCAAAACTACGGTACAAAACATCCTTATTCTATAATCTGTAAAGTTTGATTGGCTACAGATTTGATACAATGGTACTTATGTGTTTATTTTTTTTGTGTTGAAGGCCATTTATACTGAAACTGTAGATGAGAATCCCGTGACGATATCCATGGATGATGGAATTCATCCTAATGCTTCTCTTCCTGATTTAGGAAAACTCAAACCTACATTTGAGAAGGGGGAAGCACCACTGTTGGTTTAGAGTTTCTTTCCCAATTGCATGCTAAGCATGGTTTTTAAGTTGTTGATTTTATCAAAAGGACGTCATAAAAGAGTTTAACCATGGTATATTTTTTGCCATTGTAAATTACTATATGTTGAGTTTTCAGTCTATATCAGTTACATCTATGTTCTGTTTCAATTTCCCTTGGTCATCCCCTTGGAGCAACAAGTAAATATTTCTGCAGGTCATTTTTTTGGGGGGAAATTTCTATTGAATTTCTTGGGCATTTATTCAACTCAGGCTATGAATTAAATTAAGTATGATTTAGTTTTTCTGATAACTATGATGAACCTTCATTGTACCTTCTATTATTTATATATAGTATAGATTATATGCTCGATTAATTTTAATATCTAAAATCCATCTATTGAGGAGAATCGTGAATCTTTCTAAGCCTCTCCTAATGATGGACCTGCTTTAGAATTCAAAACATTGAGAAAATGAAACTCGGACCTGCTTTAGAGTTCAAAACATTGAGAGAATGAAACTCACCACCATAAATTCTTCCATTTGATTAAAAAAATATTTATGAAAAAATTATTGATAAAAAAAATATTTATGAAAAAATTATCAATTATTTAAATTTTATTGACCATTATACGTGATGTGACTCATAAACATCATCTCCTAATTGATGGCCTTTCTGTGGAAAATAATTTAAATTCGCATAACTTTGCATCCCTATGATAAGACCATTTCTCAAAATTCATTGTTTCCATTTATGATATAATTCATAAATTCAACATCTCAGTGGCTGGCCTACTTATTCCTTCCCAAAATACTTGGTGTTGCATCTTGTTCACCCTTCACCTTCACCATTCCAAGAGTCAACATTGCATCCCACTGTCACATTTTTTAGCATTTACCCTACAGATATTTAAGGATAGATTCTAAAAAGTTATATATGAAAATACTTCGGTTGTTTATGTTTTGTTTCGAAACATATCTAGTTCTTCTAGACCATATCTGGCCATGTTGATAGTTGCTCGAACACCGAAGAGTATGGCTTCATACTTAAATAGTGCCACACCTATGGATGTCAGTAATATATTACCGATCGATAGAAATCCCAAACCAAAATCTTATGAGCATAAATCGCCTAGGATCCCCTTATATGCGATTTTGTATTCTTCCTCTATCTACTTTCTTGTTTTTTAATAAAAACTATAGTATCTGAGGTTTTATCTTCTTCCTCTATCCACTTTTTTTCTAACTGTGTTTTTCTTAAATGTTGTGGTTGATGACTTTGACTTTTAATCGTAGAAGTGTCTAACTAGAGAATTTGAACTACAACAACCACTGGCCCAAGATGTAGAAGAGTTAAAGAAGGAAGAATAACCACAAACAATTAATGAGACTACAAAGGATGAAGCATTGCAAGACTTGGAAGAAGCTAAAAGGCTCACTAAATAAACCAGTTCAAAGCTTTAGGATTTGAATAAAAAAGTAATAGAAATTGTCGATGTTAAAACTCTAATCATAAGTTAGTTGGTTTACTTGGTTTACCTAACTGTTATACAGTTACATAACAGTTATGGTCTTCTTGTATTATATATGTACGTCTATGTACATGATTATTTGAAGCATTGATGAATACAGAGTATGCCTTTTCTGCCAGTGTTTATTTATATCTGTTCATCATGGTTTCTTGATTGCTTCAGTTCTTTATATTATGTTTATGTCGTTTTCTTCATTATGAATCTAACAATGGTATCAGAGTAGGTATGAGCCTCACGTCATCACTGAAGGGCCCAGGGTCCCGGAGATTTGAAAGCAACTTCGTGTTTGAGGAAAGATGTGAAGAGGCAAATCCAAAGAAAAATTTGGTTGCTAGTTCGTGTTTCTGGTCATTTCGTGTGCAGTGAAGAAGGTAGAGAAAGAGCCGCGGGTTTAGTGAAATGGTGGTCTGTCTGTCTACGACTCGAAACCACATGGAAAAGAAGGTCGGAGTTCGTCCACGTGCAGAGGAGAGAGACTGGCGGTGAAAAGCTTCGAATTTAAGCGCGCTAAGTATTTTATTTCAAATCTAAAAGAGTTAATGGTTTTAATTTAATAACTGTGTGATTTAAGATGTCAAGAAGCAAGCGAACACCGTTGTTAAAGGAGCAAGAAGCCTACCTGCAACATAGAACACGACCCTCAATCGTGGCCTTGGTAAAAGAAGCAAGAGAATCACAGCCAATCGGACACTCGATCAGACCAACCCCTTTGCAGCATTCATAAGCTCATAATCTCATCTGCAAGGCACTAAGCTATTGTTTTTATATTTTGGAAAGCGCTTTCACGGGCACCAGTGGTGAGTAGAAATATTGCTTGATTTACACATCTCAAAGGAGATATATCCACTGCTTGTCGTCAAACAACACTAGTAGAACCAATTCGAGTGGCATCTTCTCTTGGACCATTGTTAATAATAGCATCCACTATGACCTGTATCGGGTTTTGATCGGTAAGGAGATGAATTATTTCCATAGCATGTTTGACTATTCGAACAGCCATTAACTTCTTTCCATTGTTACGCCCATGCATCATCAAAGAATTGATCAATCATTCAACAATAGGGCATTGAGCCTTATGAAACTGTTTCACTGAGTAACATCCATATGTGTGCATGGTGACCCGACTGAGTTTCATTCGGTTGAAGAGCCATCGTTGTGGGGTAAAATCCACCTTCTTGTTGATGTGCATCATGTTCAGGCTCCCTTGTTCTCTGCAAATACTCTGGTTCAAAGGCTACTATAAGCTCCTCGAATTAACATCAACACCCGAGTAGTCTTTGGTATTGAAGGAGCACATGAGAATATGTGAGCAACATCGCTTCTTACAGTGACTCACGGTAAATTTTACCAAACCTTATGATAAAGAAATCAAACAAGTTTTTTGGTTCAAGCTAGTAAAGGAATTGATAGTGTGCAGATGCCATAAAATCATTGGATGATTATCTTGGAACCAAGTTTGACTATCAATTTATTATAGTCTTTTCTTGACCATACAAAAATAAAATTTCATTTTTTAAATGGCTTGGAATTTAATATTTGGAGAAGAAGCTTTTGCAGAAAGCATGGTCCAAGAATATATGTAATTGAGATAAAAAAATAAAAAAGATTATCAAATCTTTTATAAAGGGTATAAAAACTATTGTTAAGAGCCTTTGTAAGTATGCTTTTTGTAATGGAGTTATAAGGATGGAGTTATAAGGTAGTTGTAAAAAAAAAAAAAAGGTCAACAAATTGTATTTGGTGTAGACCTACCCGAAATTGAATAAGGGGTCCCCCTTAGGATCTTTGTGTGCGTCTAAATCATTGGTTATCCTGTAGTTTTTAGCAGCATTTATACAAGGAACGATTCCTCTTCGCATGCACAACAGGATACAAAATTGAACTTTGTGGCATCAACATACAAACAAATGGCAAGAATCAAAGAAATATTTACAATATTGCGCACATTAATTAACTCAACTACAGAATCTACAATTGCAATAAACAAGTGCACTCTTAGCACAGTGATTACTTGTTTGCAAGTAACACACAAGAAGATTGATATGTTCAAACATCAAAATAAGTTGTTGTCTGATGAGTTAAGTTTTCTTCGACACCAACAATGTGATTTCAACAACCAAAATGACATCAATGATGAAAATAATGAAGACATTCAGTTGACTAGTAATGAAAGTCATAAACATGAAGATTAGTTAGATGAAGTTCCTATGTCAGAAAAAGTTGTGGATAAATGTATTGTTCGACCATGGGAAGAATTACGATTTAAACGAAATCGATATGGACTAGGAAATGTAAAGGATGCTAACAACCTTTTTCATATTCCTAATTATTGTGAACCTGTTTGCTATGTGAGTGGAGGTTTTTTGAATGATGATAAGAAGACAAAGCTTGAGGATATTGGTAAGGAACAGGTACAGGATATTGTTGTTGAAGATGTTGTTACAAATATTCTAGATCATGATAATTGGTCGAATAAAGAACCCATATAGTGCAAACACTATCATCGGTTTGGTGATGATAAATCAAACTGTTTTGATCTTCACCCATGCAGATTTTGTGGGAAGAAAAATCACCCCTCAGTAAGGTGTCGAAGCGCAAGCAGAAACAAATTCATTTTGAATGGTTAGGGAATTGGCATTGGCATTTGGAAGCCAATTTATTGAAGCAGTCTTATCGTCGGATTTATACACAAGTACAGTCGTACTTGATTGGAGATATTTCTATAGTTGATGGACATGAATGTTTTTCAAGATTTGATGATTTAGGGTATGATCGGGGCCGAGTTGATGTAGTCTTATGAGTTGAAGATTGAGTCTTCAAACTCCGCCAGAAGACAATTTGATGTGCTAGATCACTTCTTGGCCATACTTGAGAATGACGGTGAAGGGAATTGGAACCACTTGTCCCTGACAGGGGGAAAATCTAGTTGAGTGAGGTTCCAAGTTTGATTTTGAGTCAGGTTCCAAGTTTGATTTAGAGCCTGTGAACAGATGATCAAGTATGCAACCTAGTTCCTGGTATGCAGTCTTGTTCCTAAACATATTGTTGTTCATATGGTTTGTGGTCAACTTAAAACCACTAATTGAGAAGAAGACTTGAAGTTTTGTTTGTTTCATTTTCAGATTTTTGAGCCTTGAGCTCTTGTTAGTTTATGGTCAACTTAAAACCATGCCATTTAGTAGAAGAAATCAACTTTTGCTAGACATTCGGTTTGTGGTCATCCCGAAACCACCAAATGAGTTTGTGGTCACCCTTAAACCACCAATTTAGTAGAAGACATCAACTTCTGCTATTTCTTAAGAGTTCAAAGAGCATCTTCAATCAACCCTTTGAATATTCACTTGACACATGTGATTGTCAAGTAGTGGCAGTGTTTTAAGCAAGAACGAACTTATGATTAAGGGGGATGTTAAAACTCTAATCATAAGTTAGTTGGTTTAGTTGGTTTACCTAAATGTTATACAGTTACATAACATTTATGGTCTTTTTGTATTATATATGTACGTCTATGTACATGATTATTTGAAACATTGATGAATACAGAGTATGCCTTTTATGCCTGTGTTTATTTATATCTGTTCATCATGGTTTCTTGATTACTTCAGTTCTTTATATTATGTTTCTGTTGTTTTCTTCATCATGAATCTAACAGTGGAGAGACTTTTAAGGAAGTAGCAAAAGAAAGAGACAAGGCACAATAGTCAAAGCTTGAAGCCATTGAAAGTCAACATGCAATGGATGTGGCTACACAACCACTGAAGAGTTGGAAAGGGTTAAATATCCGCTGGACTTGTCTGTGGATTCCAAGGCTATGGTTATAGCTCAGGTTGAGGCAACTAATATGGAAATTCGGGGCCTGTAGGTAGAAATTAATACTCTTAAGATGTTTGATCCAAATTCATTGGATATGCGTGGCCTTTTGAAGATGCTCAGATTTGGGCTTAAAGAACATATAGCATTCGAATCAAAGTGTGCCATGATATCATGTGAAGCTCACATTAATATCGAGGAAGCCAGGATGAATATTGAGACAGAGAAAGAGGAGGAGAATAAAGAACCGGTGTCCCTAAGATCAACAACTACAGATCTTGAAGAAACGAAGGCTAATTCGGGAAGGGAAAAAATGATCTCGGTTCCCTTATAGAAACTATGCAGTCCTTGAATGTTGAGCTTGAAAGAACTAGCTCAGAACTGTTATAGATGGTGTACTTCTATGGTATTAAACAACATATATACTTCCTTATCATGAAACACACTTACAGTGCATCACTCATTAGCACAACCATACCTGCTTCTCATGACTTGTACTACTCTGTTGGAACCTCAATAAGTCTCCATCCTAAATAGCACCCTTGAAATTGCAAGGTGATTCAGAAGACGCAGAGAAACAAGAATCACAAGTGTATGATCACTGAATTTAGCTCCCTGCAACCCTTTATTTTCTAAGTTCAAAAGGATACCATCTTGTTGGGGAAATTATCATTGGCTCGAAGAAGTTTAAAGGCCACCATCTTGTTGGGAAAAGCACGAATGGCTCGAAGCTTGCATGGGATGGGATGGTTGCCACGAGTTTACCCACTTCAGTTCCCCTATTGAGGTAAGTCCAGTTGTGTAAATGCTTGAATGTAGCCAGGATTTTAATTTTGATTATGGAGAAAATGGTAGTGTGATTATGGAGAAAATGATAATGATAGGAAACACAACTATGATTTTGATAGTAAATGTTAGTTAGTAGATACTATATCTCCCCTTTGTCGTTGCTTTCAAATTGATGAGAAATGCACTGATTATGGCTTGTTCAATAGAGCATTGTGAACTTGACCTACAGGCTCACGCAAGAGTCCAACTTCTTTTTCAATATGAAGTATTTTGAGGATAAGGCTCAGGCTGGGAATGGAATGAAGTTGAGAATCGTTTCCCAAGCTTTTCAAAGGTTGATGATAACCGGTATTGTATGAAAATGTTCTTCGAGATTAAGAAACATAAGTATTTGGAGGCCTTGGGCCGATACTAATAGCAATAGTGAATATATGGATATTTTTTCTTAAATGACATTTCCATGGTTTACAGTTTTAGACTACATGGCATCGGTCAACTAATTTCATTTTTGTTATAGGCAAGTCTGATCTAAAGAGGTTGACATTTTGGTGAAATGTTTGAAGCTATTCTCAAAATTTGAAGAAAAAAATTCTAAGAAGATAACTCAACTTCTAATTCTAAATAACTACAAGTAGCTTTGAATTTTTATTAAAATTTGAAATCACAATTAAAATTTGAAATCACAGTTGAGAACTCAGATTCTAACACCAATAATTTTAGGTACCTTTTAATGGTTGTTAAACTTTTGGTTGTTAAACTTTTTTATGTGAATTAAAATTTGAAATCACTAGATAATTTTAGGTAGCTTTGAATTGTTATTGAAATTTTTATGCGAATTAAAATTTGAAATCACAGTTTGTGGTTGAAACTCAAGATGTGTTGTTTACTTCTACTACATTTGCTTTGGAACACACTATTCTACATTTGCTTTGGAACACACTATTCCACTCATAAAGAACATAGCAATGATTTTACCAATACTGTTCACTATGGAACTTGTTTAAAATTGTATTAGTTTTTTAGATTAGATAGTTGAGTTTCATATTGCTTCTTTTATTAGCTTCTTTCCCCCTCAGATGGCATAATTTGATAGTTTGGTAATTGTCTCTGCAATTTTGTAAACACTTGTTTGACTGGAGTGATAGCATCTTCCATTGTGAATAGTTTGATGTTTAGCGGTTCAAATCTTTTAAATTTCTTTCCAAATGATGTTGCATTTCCAACATGTAGCTTCCCAAACAAGCAATGGCTTTTAAAGTTATTTCGAAATGATGTTTCCTTTCCAACATGTAGCTTCCCAACCCAGCAATGGCCTGATGTACCACTTGTTTTATTTATGCTGCTAAAACAAAAATATTTCATGGTTTAGTGATCTCGATGTGTGACTGATGCCGCATCTGCCATTAACTATTACCATCAAAACCTGATCAAGCACTATAATAACTAATTTCTATATCTGCCGCCAATGGAGGAGGTCACTGTGTAGAATGGGTAACTAATTATGTATCTGGCAGTGGAGAACTTCACTGTGTGAAATGGGTAGCGAACATGACGAGAAGACGGCTCAAACAATGAGAACCCACATGGCAGTAGATCGCCTCACCTCAGCATACCCTGGATATTCAAGATGATGAAACGGGTTCAAGGATAAACACTTGTTGGATATTCAAGATGATGACATGGGACATGTATAAACACGTGTTGGAAAGTGTCACAGCTATTAAAACAAGTGTTGAATGGCAGCTCAGTCCCTGCCTGGCTGGGGATGGAATTCAAACACTTGGACATTTGCAAAATTGATTAGTACATAGATCGACCTATTGGAGATTAGCTAGGGTTACAAGGAATTGATGGATCTAACATGTAAGAAAAAGAATCACCCATGGTGTACAAGACTCTGTCTACTTGCAATATATGTACTGAGACATCTACCGAAATTGCACCTGTCATAGGAGTAGTAGTTAGCAAATTCAGTGATAGGTCAAGTCAGTGATAGGTCAAGATTGGCAGTGACTAGGCACACACGTCACCACAACATGGAAAAGAATGGCAGTGACTAGGCACACACGTCACCACAACATGGAAAAGAATGGCAGTGATTAGGCACACCGTGTAGTGCTTTGTGAAGTAAAGAGTGTTGATATGATAGTGGATTAATATGATGCCGTGGAAATCAATTTTTGATTTTAGCAGTGTATGATTTATACTTACGCAGCCACATTATAAAAGTTACCTATGTTCTGTAGAAGCATCTTTGCTTCTAACTGTTCATTTTACTCGATCAACTGGCCAGGCTATGTAATGGATTTCCTCATCTCTTTGGAAGGGACGACCTATCCTATATTTGTTCTCGAGAAGTGTTTAACATCAACTCCAAATAACTAAAGAAGTGGTTGTAATTGTGTCAAAGAATTAATGAAATAAATTCCTCTTAAATGAGATCAAAAGATTAAAGAAAGAAATAATACAATCATACCAAGCTTCATCCAGAAGTGCAATGATTCCCCCAGGTTTCTGCAAAACCATGCACAGCTCCTTGATTAAGTCAATCACGACAGATATTCACTTCAATTTCCAAAGAATATAAAACAAAATGTCGAAAGAAGACCAGAAGATGCACCCAAATTTCCTCGTTGCAGTATAAAGGAACTATACACTTGAATTTGTATCTAAAGGACCCACTGTCACGGTCAATATATAAACTCTTTGTTGCCTCTTTTAATGCAGAGCATTTATAAAGGCAATTCAATTTTAGCATAACAACAAAGAATATAAGGAGAAACACTGGAAACCTTCTCTATAAGATCCAACACGTCTTGATTATCCACAAAGTCTATGCTACTCCAATTAATATCTTCCCTTATATATTCTTCCTGCTCCATCTTAAAGACATGCTGACTCACATGTATCAATTGTGCCAACAGAAATGAAACATCATTGAACTGTAGGGAACTGGAGAATGTCCACTGTAAATATAGATCGAAGAAAAAGGAAAGTAGATTCACTCCCAACATAGCTCAAGCATGTAAGGTTCTTTCCAAACCTGATTGAAATGTTGTTGTAGCTTCTCATTTGTAAGATTAATACACATTTGCTCAAAACTGCCATGAAAGAAAGAAAAATATGAGAAAATAAGTTATAAGGAATGCTGACCTCAAGATCTGCAAGTTTCAATATTTTTGCATTTTATTATTTAATCAACAGGATCTTTTCCCCAAATAATTTGCAAATATTGATGAGAAGATTTATTATATTTGCATATAAACACTCTGAAGTTTGTATAGTTCTAAACTCATATTCAGAGACCAAGCAGGAAAGGAAAAAATATATCTGACACTTTCCATGTACTCTACCCAATATCTTTTCATTCTTGAAAAACAACAAATCTCTATAAACTATCAACTAGTGCTGAAACACAAGGAGTTCTAAGACTCAAGAGCCATAGTTTTAGATCAGTATTTGAGAACTCCCATATGCCTTCATAAAGCTATCTACTGTTCTCTCAAAGCTTCAAATGAAGTACTTGAGTCAAATAGCCTTTAACATTTGCTAAAATTACTCCTAGAGGTTGCATATGATGGAAATATACATGTTGACCTTGGAACATTCAAATCCATAAATATCAAGAACTACAATAAAATGTGCTGAATTGGGATCCTGACCAATTGAAATATTGATTTTATCTACCAGCCTATAAATATTATGGATTAAGAGATGTTATCATAGAAACTAAAGATACACTTGATTTGCTAATAAAAAAAACAAATTATTCCTGTTCAGACTTTTGCAACTAATCTTTACCAATCAAATAACCATGAGTAATCTTTACCAATCAAATAACCGTGAGTATATCGTTTTTGTCAAAGAATCTCGGTTGAGAGTTGCAGCAATGGGATCAAGGAATTTTATTATGTTTCCATCACGCGTAACAATAACACGTTTACAAAGAGAGTCTTCAAGGCCCTTGATATCACACCTGAGATCAAATTTAATGTGTTTTAAGTTTTAACAAAGTGATCCAGTTCGCCAATAAAAGAAGTATAAACATGAGAAACCAATAAATTATTGTGTATGTGTGTTATATTTGTAGCTTACATGGGAAGTTCAGCTGCTGTTTGAAGATGGAAAATAGATTTAGCATCTTTTGGTTGAGAAGAGTCTGACTCCTTCCCTTTGACAAACTCAACATTACCAAGATGGAGAATAACTGCTACTACTCGAAATATCTTTTCCTGCAGATCCAATCATTAAAGTCGTCACTTTCTATATATTTGAATGCATGGCATGATTATGCTGTTGTATATCATCAATTGCACTTACGAACATACTACTATTGTTGTGCACATAAATTGTCATAAGGTGTAGATGACTCCAATTGCAAAGAATACCTGCTCTTCTGGACTAATTCCAACCACATCCATGGCATTTCTTGTCTCGAGATACTCTCTAACATCGTCTATAGTGCTCACTTTATAGTAGTTAGTCTGGTTAAGATAATGAAATGTACTAGGATCTCCCAACTTGTATTTAGCAACATCCTGAAAATAAGGAGCCAGATTGGTAAGATTCATGAATCTGATATTGCTGGCATGAAAGTCTTACAGATTATTATCGACCGATTCAGAAAGCAAATACTGCATTGAAATGAGCTTCATCAATTTTGTTAGAATTCCCCTTGACATTTATTAGGCATAATGAATAGATGTACCTTTGGTGGTGCAACACAAAGCATGTAGAAACAATGATAATTTCTCTCTGGATCAGAGACCTGACAAACACGAGACCTTTCTAGAAGGTAGGTCTTCACAGCAGCTCCTGATATCTTTCCATTCTTGTTGAACTGGAGATCAACAAATTTGCCAAAACGACTGCATCACAGATGCTCTTCTATTAGATGAGAACATATAAGCACTATGTGTTTCACTGCCATCCCTCAATTCATTTTGTTGAGCTTACTTCAATTGGCTAGTTACAAATTAAAGCATAGTTACGCTTCTATGAGTTAAACTGGAATTGTTGTTTTTGACGGTTTTTGAGTTACCAAAAGCTTCAAGAACGGGATTTGACTACAAACATAATCAGAAACATTATTTTAGTAATACAGTAACAAGTACACCATAAGCTATGAAGAAGCATTACTTACAACCATATGTATCACAAAGAATGCAGTTGTTTCTTACTTCCAGGACTTGTTGCTCCACAGTTCTTCCCTCTGTTCCTGATCGACCACTCATAAATGCAAGGAAACACATACGCATTGTCGTTGTTTCTGTTTTTCCCACTCCACTTTCTCCACCGACTAGGATTGACTGGCTTTTCCCCTCAATGACCATGGCCCTGTATGCAAAAAATTAGACTTAATGTAAGGTTGGCCTCCCTAAGGGAGGTTCAGGCTCAGGTTTCCCCACTGCTTCCCCACTGCCAGGGATGTCCATGTTTAGCTTTAGAACCTGTGCTATCATTTTCATGTTTTGATTACTAATAGGCAATAATACCCTCTAACCAATAGGTCAAATCCATTTCGTACTTTATGCAAAAAAAAGGGTTTATCCATTAAAGATACTGTCTAGGTGGATTTTTTCCAGCAAAATGAACAAATTCAAACACTACAAGATTCATGATAGTACCTGTAACAGGCATCTGCCACTGCAAAAAGATGAGGGCTTAGATCTCCAAAAGCTGCACCCTTATATTGTTCCATCATGTGGGTATTATACAAGTGTGGAAGTCTTCTCAAAGGATTGACGACAATACAATTAATATATTCCCTGTGTATGTCTGTCAACAAGGTGTTGTTCCATTAGACCGGAATAGCTATAAATAGTTCTAAAGTACCATTGTAGGAAAACAAGAAAGTACTTATGAAAGCATCCAAAACACTAAACGTGTTTGATAAAAAGAAGCACACCAATTCCTTAACTTGCTTGAAATAAATGGAGAATACTATCTCAAAATAGTAAATCCGGATGAGGTCAGTTAAGTCAGCAATTGACTCGGCATGATTACTTTAAGTAAGGTCAGTCAAGTTCCCGTGAATAAGCTGCAAACAGGGATGCAACTATTATTAGTCAGATATTGTAGTATAGATTAAGAAATAATGTAGCCATACAATCTATTAGATCCTTGCATATCCTTTCATTGTGCTGACCACACTTTGTGAGTGCACTTGCGTTTATGTATACACAATTCTCACATTCTCACTCCCCATATTGTGAACTCGTGACCAACCAAGAGTACATCAAACTTTTTTTTTATAACAGAGCATGATAGGGCTACACCCTTTCAATTTTGACAGAGGTCCCGTTATATAAAGTCTTAGCCCAAAAGTAATATGCATGCTAAAGAGTATGACCATGCCATAGAATAATCACCAACGAGCATTCATGTGCTTCTGGAGCAAGAGAAAACATACCGTGTGCCTCCGTTGTTAGTTGGACTTTGGTAGTTTAAACTTTACTGGTAGCTCTACATATACACCCATGTATTTGACATCTATGGTAGACTCCCTAGTCGTTATGTTAACCTGTCTCTATATATTATTCTGTGAAATGACCCATATAGTGTGATATTACTGAAATCTACATGGGCATTGGCAGAATAATAAATCCACCCACATTTTGCACACAATGCAGAAGCGGTTCTTGTCGTGCAAATGCAAAAAAACTAACCCGACAAATTTTGTGTCCATTCATGCTCTTCAGATTTAAATCACAGGCTACAGTGCTTCATTTATCCTAAGCAAATAGAAAGAGAAATTTAGTACCAGATATCAGTGTGAAGGTCCTGAAACAATCTGAGCTCCCTTCGTCTGAACTGAGCAGCTCGCTCTTCTGGCTACTGATACAAAAAATGGTGAAACATATGTTGAGCAGATATCATCCTTGAACCCTTGTTAAACCCTCTGGACTGTTGATAAGGTTCGGGTGTACTCTGAATTAGACGGTCCAGTTTTGCATCGTCTGATTTTGAAAATATATTATTAAAAAGAATATTACCACCGCTCAGTAACTGGAGGTTTACACAGGGAAGGGGCCTAATCAAAAGGTACTGGTGGTACCGGTGCCATTGGTGCTGCTCCTGTCCCAACCTATGCCTTTGCTCCTGCTGCCCCAGGTGCTGCTACCCTAGCCCCTTCTCCATCTCGATCTGGCTCAGATAATAAGCAGGGCCCCTTACATAAATTTCATTCAGATTAAATCTAGCAAACAAATTTTGTAGAATCCCTGGCTCGTGCAAAAAGGCAAGTTTTGTCATGTCGTCTAGCCCCGCAGCAGGTGCTTCTGCATCTTTTGGATAAATGGCTGACAAATGAGCCACCACCTGAATAGAGGCCACATCAATCGTTACTGCTAATCATCCTTCCATCATTTTCATATTCCTTGTAAGTTGTAAAAGAGATATGCATGAAATTTCTATCACACTGAAGATACAAGAACTATACAAGACTGATGAGAATAGTAAAGAAGCTGATTGGTACTAATATTTTCACAAAACATCGTATTTTATTGCAAACAATCTACAATTAATTTAACAGGCAAGCCTTGAGTTGGCCACCACTGCTGCCTGCCAACAACTCCCGTATGTGACACATAAAAAAGACAGTTGATAGGCCATTCTTTCTACCAGCATAATCTAGCTCACCATAGCATCTTACGACTATTTGCTTCTTGGCATAGAAATATGTGACACAATGATCTTGTATTTTCCAAAAGCTTCTTGGCATAGAAATACCATTTCATTCTAAGACATTAACATTATTTGTAAGAAAAGGAACGCATCTGAACAGATTAGAGGCACATTCCATCCTCATTGTTCCACATTCTTGAGGATATTGATGATTGTCAAACACAACTTTCTATCAACCTCTGAATCTGTGCAACAATTCAGGAAATATCCATCCACACACGAACTAAACCAATATCAAAACCTCCTCTTCTCTTCAACTTCAGCAAACTAGAGCAAAACTAGAGCAGAAGAACTTTAGCAAAATCTATCAGAATCTCCACTTCCTCCAGCAAAAATTCTAACGACCCACTTCAGTACTAAGAATTCTTGCTGAAGGCCCTCATCTCATCTTCTGGCCAACCTTACTCTTTACCTGTTGCAAATTGCAAATCAGACATCATTCCAAATCATTGAGCCAGAACTGTGAAAGATAAATAATAAAAGAAAATGAAACTCTGGAATCAATGAGATCATAAAAGAACGCGGATTCCAGTTCTGTAAGTTTTTATTAGTAAAAATTATTTGAATATATTATAATTAAAAAGCAAAAAAACAAAATCATAATTGTGAGGCGTGGGTCCCACTTTCAGCGAATGCATGAAGGTGAGAGATCTCGTCCAAAGATGAGACCAAGCCAGATGGATAACTGGCATGGCACAAATGTCAAACATACAAGTGCCAAGATAAATGGGAATCGCATGGCAACCATGCCAAGCCAGATGGACAGCCAGTGGCAGCGACCTTAGTAAAGAGGAAAGGGGCATAGCAACTACAGGGCAGCCTGTTCGATTCTCAGCCTATTTTCATCCAGCTATTTTGCAAGCCAAATCATCAACATAACCTCTAGCAAATCTCGAGTCCAAGTACGGAAATCACTCGGGTTATTGATCCAGTTACTCTCAACATAATTTATTAGACTTTGGAAATGCAGACAGAAGGTCTGAGAGCCAGGAACTTACTTTCATCATTCGGAAGTGCTGAGAGCCAGGAACTTACTTTCATCATTCGGAAGTGCGTGGGGAAGCAAGAATGGGTTGTTTCATGCCATCGATGACATGCCATTCCACCCGGTTCTCTGGCTGCGGTACCTACCGTACGTACCTTGCACCTAACCCCGTTGTCCATGGTTCCTACAACCTGGTCTCGAGCTTAGGTGCATTCCTTCATGTAGTGGAACTATTAACTTATTGAAGGCTCGATTCTCTGCTCTGTATCTACCACCTTAATAATGGATGGCTGCAGGCCTACTGCTTGCTCGAATGGGCCAGTTCAGGTTATGGGACGGGTACCCGTACCGACAACAAAAACGCTAGAAGACCGTGGCCACCGGAAACAAAATAACAATAAAAATTCAACAGTGTGGCACAAAGTAAGCCTGTTCATCACGGGCATCTGCATTATAAAAGTGGGGCTAGCCTTGCATCACCCTATGCATTTCTTCTCTCCTTCTCTGCATTCAGGCATTTTATTCTGAGAGATGGCCAGAAACTATTCGACAGAAACTATTACAGTGATCATTGTACTGTTGTTGGCTTGCCTTCACATAGCGGAGGTAGAAGCAAAACCGAAATTAGGGCTGGGGAAGATAAGCCACCTGCACTTCTATTTCCACGACTTGCTGGAGGGCACAAATATGACGGTCATGGGCGTGGCGTCTGCTCCCGCCACCGACTCTTCCCTTACTCAGTTCGGCATGGTGAGGGTTATGGACAACTCCATTTGCAGTTCAAAAACAAAAGACAGAAAACAAGAAGCTCCATATACCCTCCTACATATATATCAGGATATCTCAAGCTTGACATATTAGAATGCCTTCAATGTTTCTACATTTGGACTGGGTCTTAAGGTTGCATGCTATATTGCTAAGCATGTTATACTAAACACCTATCTAGATTATTTCCTTTGGTTAAAAGAGTAGACTTTTGCTGAACCACATTGTTGTGCCTGATAGGTACCGGGCAAGAGTGTTGCTGTCAAAATACTTCAGAGGGGTGAGACTCCTGAAGAAAAAGCAAGAAGACTGGAGACACGATTTGTAAAATACTTCAGAGGGGTGAGACTCCTTAAGAAAAAGCAAGAAGACTGGAGACACGATTTGAAAGAGAAGTTGCTATGATGTCTAGAGTACAGCATAAGAACCTTGTTAAGGTACTTATTTTTTGTTCAGTGATAGTCCTTATTTTCTTTGATGTAGTGTATTGCTTTGTTTCAAATGGAAAAGTTCAGTTGTATTGAGAATATGTCTTCTAGCGATTAGAAGTTCATCTGAATCCCATAACATATTGGGGGTTTAGTTCAAATTGATCTTTACATTTCTTGATTTCAGATCTGCTCACAACTCTGTTTGCTTTCCAACATTGGTCTGAGCTTCTGTATGTTCAGGAAAAAATAGGATAGCTATATTCGAGCATCTTTTAATTCATTTCCCTCCCTAATCTTTTCATTGGCTTTTAGGAGTCTTTCTTAGAATGGTGGTTCATTGGAGCATGCAAAGATCCAATCAAGGCAATAGTTACCGAAACTGCTTCCAAGCATGTCACTTCGGAAGTACATGATGAGTTTACACCCCAATCGAATTGATGTCGATGTTGCAATAAGTTTTGCACTTGACATTGTACAAGCAATGGACAGTCTACATGCCAATGGGGTTATACACAAGTCTACATGCCAGTGGGGTTATACACATGTCTACATGCCGTGGAATTAGACACAAGGATCTAAATCATGGTAATATGAATAGGTTCACTTCTAACCAGTTATTGCTTGAGAATGTGAGATTATATTATGTACAAAGCCTTTTAAGATGCACTCCTTTTGGGCTCTATACATCA
Source organism: Picea engelmannii (assembly GCA_009831015.1). Classification (NCBI taxonomy): domain Eukaryota; kingdom Viridiplantae; phylum Streptophyta; class Pinopsida; order Pinales; family Pinaceae; genus Picea; species Picea engelmannii. The sequence goes on from ML777639.1 coordinate 1,273,299, forward strand.
TGTCTAAAGAGTTTAGTAATAGTTCTCTGGTGGCAAAGAAAAATTGGAGCGTTTTTGGTTCTTTGTTTCAGAGAATAATTCATGGACAATACAATCAATAATTCATGGACAATACAATCAAGTATTTTAGCAGATTAAAGAGCATAAGTAGTGCATGCTGGATTTTCTTTCGAATCATCTATGTTGTTCTTGTTAACATGTTTACATGATTACAGCAAGAGAGAACGTGTATACATGATTGCAGCAAGAGAGAACGTTTTGGTATATCAAGAATAAAATACATTCTTGGTATATTGAATGAAGACAAGTATATATTATAGCATCTAAATCTCTTTTTTTTTTCATTATTCTCATTTTTTTTACCATTTTATAAATGATAAGGTTGCATACCTGCAATTGCACCACTTCTGTTACAGTTCCATATTTCTAACAACAAACCTTCATGTCAGATGGGCAAGCTCATTTCTACTGTCCCCAATACCCTTTCACTTATGTTACAGTTCCATATTTCTAACAACAAACCATCATGTCAGATGGGCAAGCTCATTTCTATTGTCCCCAATACCCTTTCATTTGAGGTGGCGGCTTCAAGAACCAACTTTCTATCCCATCTCCCATCTCCTTCAAGAACAAACGTTTCTATCCCTGTCAGGTTAGGTTGGAATTCATCCCTAGCAGCAGAAGCGGGTCCCTAGCAGCAAGAGTAGTAGCAGCTTTTGCTGGGTCCCTAGCAGCAAGAGTAGTAGCAGCAGGAGTAGGAGTAGGGGAGTTCTTTCCTTCCAGGAGATAGGAATGCAATGAAGATTAAATGTGTCAATTTGATGCTGAAGTGATGCTGTGCAAAGAAAATGCGGTGAGGTGAGGCTGTGCAGAGAAATTGGTGTATTAATGCATTGATCGGTGAATACTATCTAGACCATATCATACCAGAGTGGTCGGTGCATTAATGCATATTTAAACCTCTGACATAAAATTAATGCATATTTAAACCTCTGACATAAATCAAAGAAGTAAATTTAAAGCAGTGACAAAGAAGTAAATTTAAAGCACTGAATAGACATGAACTAAAGTTATAATCCAATATCAAAACTTAGGTTATATAGGTTAAGAATTAAAATTACATTTTTAGAGAGCAACTACAAAGCAACAATGACTCTCTAAGACTTTAGGTTATAGACTTTTGAGAATGAAAAAAATAATGACTCTCTAAGACTTTAGGTTATAGACTTTTGAGAATGAAAAAAATACATTCTCTCAAAAATAAGACCCCCAATGTGTGAGCCAATAGCATTCATTATAAAAGTAATTTAAATACAATTAAAAAATGATTTTTTTGTTTTTACTATGTACAACATTGGAGAATGAAAAAATATTTTGACTTTTTTTCAAGTCAAAGGTTAAGTAATACATGGTCAACGATGAATCTAAATTGGTGGGGGTTTCCGGTTTCCCCGGTTATTTTCGAAAGCGAGGATGCTTCTTCCAAAACATGCTTCAATTTGCGTAGGTGGGACTGATTCATTCGATTGGTTTACTAAAATAGAGGACAACCCTGAGGGATTTATCTAAGCGATCATTATCTCGCAAGTCAAGTCTTTCGCTCCGGTGGTGGGTTTAAACAAGCCCCGGGAGGGATGCAATGAAGGGTAAGCAGAGATATATTTAGCTATGTCATCTTGAAAGGGGGGGTTGTGGGGGCTAACACATTCAACTTCCGAAGGCCCGAAGTGGCCCATTTCCAACCCCTAAGAACTGATCGAGATGGAGAAGGCAGCCCTAGAAAAGTAGTTACCCGTTGGTAGATCGATAATCCATATGTAGGATAATTTTTTAATCCGAGATGTAGGGACTATTGGGACAATAGAAGGGACCACTAGGTCCTCTTACCACTGAAGGACCATGACTATATTCCGCATTCTGCAAGCTATACTCCTAGGCCATATGAGGAAGAAAACTATTATTGACTAATCTTAGTGATTTACAAGGATAAGGATGATCCGAACGAAGTGACTAAATTAAATGGCCCCCATGGGGATAGGTTCTACCCCTATAGATGGTTTTCCTCTGACTCTGAGAAGGGTGACTCTAATAAGTTCCACTCGCCTCAGGTGTCGCTAACATTCAGGACCTTGGAAAGGCAAGGCCAATGCTTGCTATCATTTGGGAGACCTTCCTTCGTAAAACTAAGGTAGTTAAGGAAGCCAGTCACCAACCGCTCAACCAATAACCAACCGCTCAAACCGTACCTGAGTTACCCACCTAATCTGGTATTGTAGTTATAGTAAGTATCAGTGGTAAATGCAGCACTATGGTATTTATTCTTTCCTTCTTACTAGGCTCAGGGTCGTGCGTGAAAGGGCGGTCTTATCCTCATTATAGATGTTTAGAGACCATCTACCTCAGGCTAAAGGAATAGTGAAAGGGCTAAAGGCGGTTAAAGGAATGGTTATCACTGAAGATAAGGATGCGTAGAAGCATTCTTGGGCCTGCCTTCCTAGAGAGTTCTTATCCGTGGGCCTTATAGGAAAGAAAGAAATAGAGAAATCAATTTGATACTTATTTTCTCTTTCGAAAGGAAGGCCAGGAACGTGCGTGGAAAGCCAGCTGACCAATCAGAGGTGTGGGTGAAAAGCCAGCCTTACCAATCATATGCGGGTGAAATTACCGACCGATCATACGATCGATCCCCGAATCCTTTGGAAAAGAATTTGTCCAATCGTTCTAATGGAAAAGAAGTTGTATAATCGTTCTAATTCCTCTAGATCAAAGCCTATAAATTGCATGCACCAACAACTGGTCGGGCCCGTGGTTGAAACTATCCACTGGATAGGATCTTGTTATTTATAAAGTCAGCAAGGGTAGGGTGAAAGTAAGCAAGCAAGGGTAATGATCATTCCCTCTTATTAATGTTAATTCTCTCCTTTGTAACGCCATTCCCCCTAGCGAGTTACTCTAGAACCTATCCAAATAGCAGGAATTCGGGTATCTTCCCCGCTTCTTTCCCCCAGATGGTTGCTCTTTCACCGCCTCGTAAACTAATACTCTGGGATCTATCCTCTCCCAAACCTAAGTAACTAGATAGCTTGCTCGTTAACTGCCTCATTCTCATAGCAATTATTAGAGTTATCTCCTTTATGGGAACTAGGAAATCTTTAGTGGTAAAATTTCCTATTTTGTAACCAGAGGGAGGAAAAAGGAGAAAATGCAAAGTTTTAGGTAGATTTCTTTGTACTGGCTTGATTTACGAGCTCGTGCTATTGGATAGGATCTTTTTATTGAGACTATCTGGGAAGGCCCCACGGGGCTGCCTTCTCTTATGTGCATCTCTTATCTTCTTTATTCCTCGCTTGTTAGAGTTAGTTATTTCCTCCATACAGTTGTGGAGGAAAGAGTCAATTCAGCGCTATCGGTATGTTCGTGAGTGTAAGGAGGGGATGGTCGATTGCAAGAGTCCTGGCCTTCGACAGGGACTAATAAAGGATCGCGAACAAGTTTATGGCCCGACATTGTGATCATGACAGAATGGATAGGAAATATCATTATTTTTATGATAATATACTTGGATTTTTGGTATTTTTTTTTTTGGATTTTGTGTTAATTTCATGAGAAAGTATAACTAGCATAATCCTTAAAAAAGGCGAAGAACAAGTATATGGCCTGACATTTTGACCATGACAAATACGAATGGAAGCGAAGTATCATTATTTTTATTACAATATACTTTTTTTCCATAGAAAATTCGTCTTTATATTTATATTAAATATAAACTATTTATAAACAAGATAATTCAACATCATACGTCATTTATATCCTTTGAAAATTGTCTATTCCCCACAGCAAGATACCAGACTATAATCCCCCAACATATACTCTGGTAAAAAATACATAGACCATTGAGGATTGAAATACATATTTCCACAAAAAAACGGCAAATAAAATCCCCAAAAGGACACAACACTAGTGATCCATATAACAACTCCAAGACTTCTAGAATAGATTTAGAAACATATGAGAACCCTCATGACCCTCTTCACAAAGATACTAGGCAATTTTTCCCGAATCCTTTTTGAGAGGTTGTTTTGAAAGACTATATGCCTCTAGATTTCCTTCTTTGAAAACATGTGCAAAGGTGATCTTTTGGAAGTTCTTGATAATCTCTAAAATCTTGTCCTTCCAGCATTCCAGGGTGACCACCTGTAGACGACCCTTTCCCCGTAGCCAATATATAACAATTTTTAAGTCACCCTGGACAAGCAAGTCCGAAATTGATAGTCAAGAAGCCAATGTTAGTAGGGCCCATACCCCCAAAAGCTCTGCTCTCGTATTGGTTCCAAGTCCACAGTTGAAGAACCATTTATAGATTGATGATCACTGACCCTTATCACCCCGTCAACCCCATTGTTTTGACCAGATTGTTGTGCAACCCCATCAAACCATCCAACAATTCCACCACCTACATAAAAACAAGGAATTTTCCTTGGGGAAAAAAAATTCAACTGTTTTTTGTAATCACCCACCGCACTTAAAGTTTTGTAGACCACCTTCTGTAAAGAGGGATTTCCATCTTCAAAAATAGAATAATTCATTTCCAACCATATATACCAACAAATAAAGGTCGTCAAAGTAGGATAAGATTTATTATGAGCCTTCTAGTTTTTGAAACACTCTACCACATAGGCACTATTTCACCCGGTAATATGAATTATGGCCAGTTTAATCCTATCCCAGACTGCAATCGTGAAAGGGCACTATACAAACAAATGTAAAGCATTTTCCTTACTGTTCTTACACAAATAGCAAAGGCTCTTTCTGCTATGACCTCTATGTTGTAAATTCTCCCAGATGAGCATTTTTTTCTCAGCAACCAGCCAAATAAAGAGCTTGATTTTCAAAGGACACTCCCATGACCAAAGTGTCTTCCTCCATCCTCTAATAACAAAATTCTAGTACTTTTCTTTAGTGACCTCATAAAAAAATTTGACTGTTATCTGGCCAGATGAGTCGCCTCTCATCCATTTTACTACATCCAGCCTCGCTTGCAACTGTACACCAGAGTTTATTAAGGCACATATGAAGGCCTTCCATTCTAAAGTTGTTTGTCCCTCCAATTCCAAGTCTTCACTTGAAACCCAGTTTGAGCATATCATTCCTAGTCGCGGCTCACAACTAGCCTGATGTAAATAAAAAAAACCCTCTCTGATTAAGGATTGATATTAGGTCATCAGACATGATGGTTTCTTCCCCCATACCTAGGATTCGATCTTTTCCAATAAGGATAGATTCACCCCTCCCCGGACACCAAGCTATCTAATGCAACAATAAATGAAGGAATTTGAGTAGATTTTTCCACGTCTGCGAACCTTTTTCCCCCACCAAAGAAACCAATCATAGCCATCTCGCTATAGATCCAAATGGAAGATATTTGTCTTTAATGACACGGTGCCAAAGACCTTCTATCATCAGCACCCTCCATAGAGTATTCGCGGTCAAGGCTCTACAGAAGATGAAAATATTTCTTAGTCCCCATCCCCCATGTATTTTTGGTCGAGCAATGAGATTCCAATTACACAAATGGTAGCTCTTCTTTTGTTTATATCTTGACCATAGAAAAGAAAAGACCACTTGGAGAATTCTATTGAGCACAGATGACGGAATATGATCCCTTGCCATCCAGTAGACTGGATGGCTCTCCAAAACAACCTTAATTAGAACTAAGCGGTCGCCAATGGAAATCCATCTATTGCACCAAAGGTTTATCCGCTTCTCAAATTTTTCTATAAGCCAGTGCCAATCCTCCATGTTATAACTGTCAAGTTTTAGAAAGTAACCAAGATAATTGAAACCATCAGTAAGTTCAGAGAAATTAAAATGAAATGATTCTTTTAATGTATCCAGAACATTTTGCTAAACTCCAAAATGGAGGAAACATGTCTTCTGAACATTTATCAAGAGTCCTGTGGCACTACAAAAAACAATCATAATCCTATTTATCTCCTTCCATTCATCAAGAGCGTATTTTGACATTATAATAATGTCATCAACGAAAAGAAAATGGAGGATCCTAATTAATATTGAAACCTTTATTTGAGTTGGTGTGCCTTTAGCTTGTCTTTTTTTTAGTGCCAAGTTCAACCCTTCCATCACCAGAATGAACAACAAAGGCGACAGTGGACATCCATGTCTAAGCCCTCTTCCACTTTTGAATAAATCTATCGGCTCTCCATTAATTAGAATAGTGAATGTTGTTGTTGTGACGCATCCCATGATCCACTTTGTCGTAGGCAGTCCAAACCCGCATTGGAGAAGAGTCAAATGGAGAACGACTCAGCTTATACAATTGTATTCTTTCTTTAAGTCAATCTTTAAAATTAAAGCTTGTAGTTTTTTAGCTTTGATATTGTGAAGGAACTCTTGTGTTGTTCTGATGGCTTCAAGAATTTGCCTCCCTTTTAAAAATCCTAATTGCTCCTCTGACAAAGTACAGAACAAAATAGGTCTGATCCTCTTAACAATGATTTAAAGTATTATTATTTTTTTTGATATTTTGTGGTAATTTTATGAGAAAGTATAACTAGCATATTCCTTAAAAAGGATAATAAAAACGAAAAAATAAATTAAGGAAGGATTTCATAATAATGTTATCAACGAGGACCATAAAAATATTATAATGAGAATTATAATATTTGAGAAGAGGACCACATTGCACATTTTTGAAAAGAGAATATATTCTCATAAATTTAAGAACTATAAGAACTATTATTTTTTTTGGTATTTTGTGGTAATTTTATGAGAAAGTATATCTAGCATACTCTTTAAGAAGGATAATAAAAACGCCAAAATAAATTAAGGCTTTCATAATAATGTTATCAATGAGAACCATAAAAATATTGTAATGAGAATTATAATATTTGAGAAGAGGACCACATTGTACATTTTTGAAAAGAGAAGATATTCTGATAAATTTAAGAACTCCACATTGTATTCGACCTACCACTCAAATATCATGAGGACCTTGGATTCGAGCTATCGTTGGATTGGTGATGGGACAATATTATATAAAAGTTGTCTTTATCGCTCTAAAGAAGTGTGTTCTTCAAATCATATTCCTCGTCTTCATTCCACTGTGTAAACTAACATTTAGGCCACAACCATCATTTTAAATTGGTTATATCAAACAAGTGTTGTGTGGTAGCGTAGTCCCTACCAAGTAGCTTATAAGGTGATTTTTGGAAAATGGGGAGAATCGAGTAATATTGTTAAAAAACATAAATTAACAGTATGGTAAGTAAACGGTAATTAGAATAGATGTTAAAAAATATTAAAAAATTATGTTCAATTGTTTTTTAGAAATGAAATGATAAAGAAAATTGTAAATATAAAAAAGTATACTAATATCACATTGAATAGTAATTTAATAATTAATGTGCATTGGCAATCCTTTCGAACTTGTATGGCGAGTTGTCACTAAGAAAAGCAGTGTCAATATTTTTCGAACATGTTTGTTTAGTTGTCACTAGTAAAAGCATAATCCATGTGCATTGGGAAGGGTGCAAAGGTAGAGGGGATGGAAAGTAGTGATAAATTCTTTGAAATATTTGTGAAGTTGGGTAGAGTGAAGCTTGTGAGCTAGAGGAATTGTAGAGCATGGAAGTTTTCGGTGCAAGATGTACATCACAAAATTGTAGATGGCAGAAGTTCTAGGTGCAAGATTTATAATAGCACCAACACAGGGATCGATAGCTATAAAGTTGGCTAAATATGGAATTGTAGATCACCGAAGTTTTGGGTGCAAGATGTATATCACGGAAAAGGGGGAAGGAAAGTTCGATTACGACAACCCGACAACTAGGTATGAAAAGAAACGACAGTGGGTCGAACTCCTCTAAATCACGGTTGAATGTGTTTCTTGCTTGTTAATGCCAATAAGAGAACCTGTGTGGTGATTTTTCGGTAGTAAAATCATAATGAATGTGCATTGGGAAGCTCGGAAATGTGGCGGGGGGTTGAAGAGATTGATAAATGGTTTGAAATTTTTGTGAACCTGGGTATAGTGAATGTTGTGGCCAAAAAGTTGGCTAAGTATTGAATTGTAGATCAGGGAAGTTTAGGGTGCAAGATTTATATCACGGAACACGGGGAATGAGAGTTTGGTTGCGCCAACCCAGGAACTGGTGGCCATAGAATTGGCTACGTATGAAAAACAACTTGAATTCATTTTTTTCTTATTAATGCCAATGAGCGAACCTATATGCTAAGTTGTCGATAGTAAAAGCATAACGAATGTGCATTGGGAAGGGAGAGAATGTGGCGGGGAGTGGAGAGAGTGATAAATGGTTTGAAATTTTGTGAACCGGGGTCGAATTGTAAATGACAAAAGTGTTGGGTGAAAAATGTATATCACAGAAGTGTTGTGTGCAACATGTATATCACACAACAAGGGGCATAAATATTCGATAGCACTAAGTCGCGACCCCGCAAAGAGATAATTGGCTAAGTGTTGAAAGGGACTGCGGTCGGTCGGGCTCATGATGTGATGATATAGGACCAATCCACGAGTTCGAGAAATTCAAGTTCAAGTTTAAAAAGATTTTGTCTTCATTTATTTAAATTGTATTTATATTAATGTATCTTAATAGATTATTTGTGGTCCAAATGTAAACGATGTTCCAATATGTGGACGAATTGTAGACCACGACAGTTTTGGGTGCAAGATGTATATCACAGACTTGTAGATGACGAAAGTTTTGGGTGCAAGATTTATAATAGCGCCAACCCGGGGGTCGGTCGAACTTCCGTAAATCGTTGTTGAATGTGTTTTTTGCTTATAAATTCCAATAAGAAAACCAACATGTATATCACGGAACAGGGGGCATAAGAATTCGATAGCACTCAGTCGTGACCCCACGGAGATATAATTGGCTAAGTGTTGAAAGGGACTGTGGTCGGTCAGGCTCATGATATGACGATATAGGACCAATCCACGAGTTCGAGAAAGTCAAGTTCAAGTTTAAAGAGATTTTGTCTATATTTATTTAAATTGTATTTATATTAATGTATCTTAATAGATTATTTGTGGTCCAAATGTAAACCATGTTCCAATATGTGGATGAATTGTAGACCACAAAAGTTTTGGGTGAAAGATGTATATCACAGACTTGTACATGATAGAATTTTTGGGTGCAACATTTATAATAGCGCCAACCCGGGGGTCGGTCAGACTCTCGTAAATCGTTGTTGAATGCGTTTTTTTCTTATAAATGCCAATAAGTGAACCAACATGTATATCATGGAACAGGGGGCATAAAACTTTGATAGCGCTAAGTCGCGACCCCGCAGAGAGAAAATTGGCTAAGTGTTGAAAGGTCGGTTGGGCTCATAGTGTGACGATATAGGACAAATCCACGAATTCAAGAAAGTTAGGTTCAAGTTTAAATATATTTATTTAAATTGTATTTCTATTAATTTATCTTAATAGATTATTTGTGGTCCAAATGTAAACCATGCTCCAATATGTGGACGAATTGTAGACCACGAAAGTTTTGGGTGCAAGATGTATATCACGGACTTGTAGATGACAGAAGTTTTGGGTGCAATATTTGTAATAGAGCCAACCCAGGGGTCGGTTGGACTCTCGTAAATCATTGTTGAATGCGTTTTTTGCTTATAAATGCAATAAGCAAACCAACATGTATATCACGGAACATGGGGCATAAAAATTCGATAGTGCTAAGTCGTGACCCCGTGGAGAGATAATTGGATAATTGTTGAAAGGGACTGTGGTCGGTCGGGCTCATAGTGTGACGATATAGGACCAATCCACAAGTTCGAGAAATTCAGGTTCAAGTTTAAATATATTTATTTAAATTGTATTTATATTAATGTATCTTAATAGATTATTTGTGGTCCAAATGTAAACCATGTTCCAATATGTGGACGAATTGTAGACCATGAAAGTTTTGGGTGCAAGATGTATATCATGGACTTGTAGATGACGAATGTTTTGGGTGTAATATTTATAATAGCGCCAAGCCAGGGGTCGATCAGACTCATGTAAATCGTTGTTGAATGCATTTTTTTCTTATAAATGCCAATAAGAGGACATGTGTGCTGAGTTGTTTCTAGTAAAATCATAATGAATGTGCATGAGGAAGGACATGAATGTGGCAGGAGTTTAACAGAACGATAAATGCTTGAAATTTTTATGGACCGGGCTATAGTGAAGGTTGTCACAATAAAGTTGGCTAAGTATGGAATTGTAGATTATGGAATTTTAGGGTGGAAGATGTATACCACTGAACACGGGGAATGAGAGTTCTGTTGCACCAACCCGGGGACCGACAAACATAGAATTGACTAGGTATGAAAAGCAACGGTGGTTGGTCAGAATACCATAAATCGTGGTTGAATAGAGAACCTGTGTGTTGATTTGTCGCTAGTAAAATCATAATGAATGTGCATTGGGAAGGGTGAGAATGTTGCAGGGATTGAAGAGAGTGATAAATGGTTTGAAACTTTTGTGAACAACGAATTCCAAGAGTCCAGGGTCGAATTGTAAATCACAGAAGTGTTGGGTGTAAAATGCATATCACAAAAGTGTTGCATGCAAGATGTATATCAAGGAAGTGTTGTGTGCAAGATGTATATCACAGAACAGGGGGCATAATAATTCGATAGTGTTAAGTCGAGACCCGGCGGTGAGATAATTTTCTAAGTGTTGAAAGGGACGGTGGTCGGTCGGGCTGATGATGTGATGATATAGATGGAGATGAGCTAACCTAGGAACTCGCGACCAATCTAAGAGCTGGAGAAAGTGAGGTTCAAGTTTAAAGAGATTTTGTCTATATTTATTTAAAATGTATTGATATTAATGTATCTTAATAGATTATTTGTGGTCTAAATGTAAACCATGTTCGAATTTGTGGATGAATTGTAGACGACTAAATTTTTTGGTGCAAGATGTATATGGCGGAACTGTAGATGACACAAGTTTTGGGTGCAAGATTTATAATAGTGCCAACCCAGGGGTCGTTCGGGCTCCCGTAAATCATTGTTGAATATGTTTTTTGGTTGCTAATGCTAATAAGATAACTTGTGCACTTAGTTGTCGCTAGTAAAAGCATAATGAATGTGCATTGAGGATGGCGGGAATGTGGTGGGGATTGAAGAGAGTGATAAACGTTTTGAAAGTTGTGAACCCGAGTATAGTGAAGCTTATGAGTTCTAGTGGTCCAAGGTCGAATTTTAAATGAAGGAAATGTTGGCTGCAAAATGTGTATCATGGAATTGTTGGGTGAAAAATGTATATCATGAAAGTGTTCGGTGCAAGATGTATATCACAGAACATGTGGCAAATTAATTCGATAGCGCTAAGTTGGGATGTTGCGGTGAGATAATTGGATAAGTGTTGAAAGGGACGATGGTAGGTCAGGCTCCTGATGTGAAGATATATAGGGAGATGGGGATCTGGCAGTCCGCTAACCGGTCAACCCGCGGGAAATCCAGGAGCCCGAGAAACTTAGGTTCAAGTTTAAAGGGATTTTGTTTATATTTATTTAAAATGTATTCATATTCATGTATCTTAATAGATTATTTGTGGTCCAAATGTAAACCATGTTTGAATTTGAATAGTGTTTTGGGCTCGCAATTTTTGCTGAAACCCAAAAATAATAGAGAAACAAATATATGACTTTTCATTTTGTATATCGAAGAATATTCTGAAATATAGGAAGCTGCAATATATGCACAATATAGAACATGAACATGTACATGGAAATGAGTTAATTTTAAGAAGAAATACAAATTTAAAATAACAACACCAAACATTGAATATCACCATGGAACAACCTCAAATATTTATATTCAGATAAACTGGGTCACAAAATACATTTGAGAATATTTCCCAAAAATAGGGGTCTTCGAATTTGTAAAAAAATATAAATGTTCAGTACATATTATGTGAAATAAAAATGTAATTTCTAGAATGAATGGGAATGGGACTGTCACGGACTACAAAGAAAGTATGTACAAGAATGAAGTTTGTAGAAAGAAGAAAGTCGGCGATGGAAAACAACAAGACTTGGAAAGAAGAAAGAGAAAATTGCCAGTCCTCAGTTAAAGCTTTGTTAGAGTAAGTGTATGAAGAAAGAAGAATGTGATCAGTATCAACTTACTATGATGGTGTCCCATGCCTTGTCATTTTATCGCTGATGTCCTTTTATGGCTTTCCTTGGCTTTGACCTTCATTGGTAATCTGGTCGACAACCTTTTTGGACCATTCTTTGATGTAGCTCCTCATGGGCGCCACATTGATTTCATGCCATATTTTTATATTGAACAATTCACTTTCCAAGTACCTTAGATCAATAGATAGGTTGTGCAATTCTTCTTGAATATATTGGTTTTTAATTGTATAACCGACTAGCTAGGTTTTCACATCATCTTCACCATATTCAAGAATGCCATAGAAATTTTCAAATGACAGTCTTGTATAGATATGAACTTGATCATCAAATGCTTTCTTGGTTAAAAACAACAAGTTGAATATCAATTTTGGGTCCTGGACTTCACTGGTGCTGACAGCTAGATCTATCTCAGTTATCTTCTTGTATAGTTTGTCTCTTCTAGATATGGCCTGGCTACATGCTTGAACGATACCATTCAGGTTCTTTACCTTTTCTTTCCAGCATGCGTTTAGCTGGTCTATTCGATCCAGAGAAGGGATATCCTCCTGTCTTCTTCTGAATTCTGTCATACCAGTAACTTTAACACAAAATGGTAAAACTGCATTGAGGTAGAAACCTTGCTTGTTCATGAGATCTGCTTGCAGATACTCATGAAAATCATGCGCTCTTGTCCCAAAAGAGACCATATTCTTTGACATCTTCAAAGATTCTTTTATTAATTCCATTCTTTTGTTTATATTGTTTTCCACATAGCCTCAGGTTGATATGAGAAGGCTTGTTGATCCTTTTAACTTTGTCACAAGTGTGGTGGGCTCGACCATTTCCGAAGGAGTAGAAAACAATGGAAGAGGCATTAGAGTTGCCTCCAATTCTTTGATTCTCTCCTTTAACATGATGTTTTCCATTTCAAGGCCGCTAATAGAGTTTCCTAGAGTGTCTCCAATTGCTTGGTGTATCTGGGAGATATGGGAAGGGCGCATGTTGCTTAGGTTGATCTCTGAACGAGATTTCCCTTTCTTATTCTTTAGATCTCTCTTTTCAATGATCAATTTTTTGGATTCGTTGTCAAAAACAACGCTCTGAAATGCAAAAGACTCTTCTTCGTCCAATGTATCTATGCCAATTATTTCCATCCCAGGATTGTGCGGAGAATTTCTCTCTAGATGGTCGTCGTCAGGGAACATTTTGTCAATGTCAATTTCTAGTTCCATATCTTCGAGGGAGAGATCGTGGATATCAATTTCTCCCCTTGATCCCTCCTGTTCTTGGACTATTGTTTTTTGTTTTTTGCTCACGAGAAGTTTGTGAAAACTTTCAATTTTACCAGAGGGAGGGTTCTTATCTCCTCCTCCGCCTGAAGAACTATGTGTGACATTGTTACTTGGGTAGGTCATTGGAGTACTGCTCTGAGAGGTTGTGGTCTTGGGTGTGGCAGTCGGGGATTGGGCACTTTTTTCACTTGGGCCTTTTTCATTTATGCTTGTGCGAATCATTCGTACTAGTACCGATTTCATTAGGGATAGTGTCAGTGAAAGAACTGTTGAAGCGGTTCCTGACCATGAAATCCCCGAATTTCCAAGGCAGAGATATGAATTGAATTTTTCTTTTTTCTTAGGAAAAATGCAACCAGTAGATGTACTTCCTTTCTATTCCAACAAAAAACATTGTACCAGATATGTGACATGGAAGGAAGCAAGGATTTTGTTTAGACCCAAAAATCCTTATAACATTATAGTTCTCCATTTCTTCTAGTGTGCCCTTCCTATCTAGGAATATTTTTAGCTGGCCAGACAACCGGGGAAAATACTTTCCAAATATCAATGCTTTAAAAAATGAAACAAAATCATTAAAGACTTTATAAAAATGCTGGCAAGCATCGTGTCTCCATAATATCTGGTACGAGAATGTTACTGGGTCAAATTCAAAGTTCTACTTCTAACACATAGATAGTCCAGGGAATGGATAACAATTCGCCATGGAGAAAATTAAATAAGATGACATAAATAATTTCTTCTGCCTTCTGTATTGCAATAATTGGGGAGAGATTTCAATGGAAATCAAATTTTCGCAATGGAAGATGGATTCTTCCTTGACTGTAAAATATAAAATATACAGAATCATCCAAGAGATGTTGGCTACACTTTCTTGTCTCATTATCCTCGTGAAAACCCATGAAATTTTCCAAAAAAGGTTTTTAAATGCACTAACCTATCATATGGCCATGTCCCAGGGAGAGCCTGCTGGGTTCTATAAGAACTTCGGCAAGAGGTCTAATTCATTACCATGCTTCTTTAAGAACTATCTACAATTCTCGCCCTTTAAAGTAGGCGTTGGGTTGGGAAGTGTTAACATATTTCGAAATACTTGAGGCAATAGGGAGACTTAGGAATGGTTTCCCATCTGGATAATCCTTTGGTTCAGAGTATAGTTCTCAGTGCTGCACATGACCAACTCCTTAAAGTAAAAAAATTTGGGGAAACAATCTACCGCTGCAATTCCAGATGTCGAGATAACTTTCTTTCGAGCAGAAGGGGACGAGTTGTAGTCATAAGCTATGGACCACTGAAAACTTTGGTCCCCGTTCTCGAAAATATTCAGGATATCTCCACAAAAATGTTGTCGAGTTGCAGCCATAAGGTGATGAGAACGTTCATTTGCTCCTCATAGTATTTAAAATGGACGCTGCAACATTATAATATAATCTTCGGTAAATATTGGTTCAATGTGTTTTAATGGGAGATGTCCTCTACCTTTTCACCTTTTAATGCCAATCTTTTCGATGTGTTTGGTGAGTTGTGACTAATAAAGTCATAATTAATGTGCATTGGGAAGCATGCGAAGTTGGCGGGGATGGACGATAGCTAAAAATGCTTCGAAACTTTTGTGTACCTGGAAGCCCGGGAACCCGTAAATATTTGAGAATAGGAGCTAAACAATCCACTAAGTATGGAAAGGCGGGGTACAATTCTTTCAAAAAGTTAAAGTAAATAACAATTTTTCCGAGCTGAAGATCCATATACCAAAAAATAAAAAATAAATAAAAAACTAGATGCCATAATATTGACCTCTACCAATTTGATAATAGGGTGGTTTAGTTGATGGATCTAAATATAGCTTACTTTAGGCGACTGGGATGCACGTGGGGTGCATGTGAGAAAAGATAATGTTTTGATGAAGATTTGTTTATATTGCTTCATGTGGCAGTAATTGTGTGATAGTATTTAGAATGAACACTGGAGGATGGTAATATAATCCCCCGTAAATATTTGTTTAATGCATTTTAATGGGAGATGTCTTCCATCTTTGCACTCATTAATGCCAATCTTTTCAAAGATAATAAAATCGCAATCAATTTGCATTGGGAAAGTGTGCGAAGATGGCAGGGAAATCAAGAAAGTACAGAAAGGCAGGGAAAACATTGTTAGCTATGTAATATAACTGGATCTTGGCAAAATCAGGTTCAAGTTAGAAGATAATTTGTTTATATTTACTTAAACAATTTTTATATTATTTTATTTTATTAGTATTCTTTGTGGCCCAAATGAAAACTATGTTCAAATTGAAAGGGTGGAACAACATTTTCATATGCAAGCATACTCTCAAATATGTGAACCTGTAATATATGCACAATACTAAAGATGGGCATCATGTCAACACCTTTGTAGATGACAGTGGGCTAGCACAATATTGCATTCTTGCTATGATGATTCCTTAAAAAAAGTAAAATAACCAACATTTTTTTGCGAATTCAAGATTGATAGAAAGAAACTAATTAGATTCCATAATATTCTCCCATTAATGCATTTTAATGGGAGATGTGCTCGAGATTTCCGCTTATTAATGCCAATATTTTTGAACATTTGTGGTGATATGTCACTAATAAAATCATAATTAATGTGCATTGGGAAGGGGCGAAGGTGGCGGGGATAGAGGGGAGTGAAAAATGCTTTGGTACTTTTTTGAACTTGGAAGTTCATGGTCGAATTGTAGATTACCCAAGTTTTGGATGCAAGATCCATACTCTTAACACGAGGCATGAGAGTTCGATAATGCCTACCTGGGAACCTGCGGCCATAAAATTGGCTAAGTATGGAAACAAAAGCGGCCAGTCGGACTTGTGATGTCAAGATATAGATGGATATAGAATTTGTGAGTCTTCCACCTGGGAACCCACTTTCATAGAAATACGACTAAGTATAGAAGAGGAAAAAAATAAAGGGAGTGAAGAAATTTATGCTTGACAGAAGAACACTTTGTCTGATAATTGTCAAGCGATAGAAACACATCGACTATGGGGCATGAGAGTTCCATAGGGCCTAGATGGGAACCGACGAGCATAAAATTGGCTAAGTATGGAAGCCAACAGAAGTCAGTCGAACTCGTGATGTGAAGATATAGATGGATATAGAATTTATGAGTTTGCAACCCCACGAACCCATGAGCATAGATATGTGACTATGTATAGAAGCAGAAACAGATAATAGAGAGGAAGAAGAAAAGGGAAAAAGTGGCAAGTATAGAAGAGAAAAACAAAGGGAGTAAAGAACTTAATGCATCACAGAACAACACTTGGTCTTAATTATGGAAAGGTGGGGCAGTTAGACGAAGTTATTGTAGGTAGAGTGAGGCTTGCGAGTTTGAGGAGTCCGGGGTCAAATTATAGATAACCAGAGTTTTGGGTGCAAGATGTATATCCGAACATGGGGCATGGGAGTTCGATAATGCCTTCGGGGGAACCCGCGGCCATAAAATTGGCTAAGTATGGAAACTAACTGTGGTCAGTCAGATGCGTGATGTGAAGATATAGGCGGATGTAGAATTTCTCACTCCGCCACCCTGGTAACCCGCAAGCATAAATATGCGGCTAAGCATAGAACCATAAACGGATAATACATGGAAAGAAGAAAAGGGAAGAATAGGTAAGTATAGAATAGGAAAAATAAAGGGAGGAAATAATTTTATTTGTCACACAAGAACACTTATTCTGATAATTATCAATCTATAGAAACACATCAACTAAGGAAAAAATATTTTCAGCCATGGAATATAGTTGGTGCTCAACAGATCTTGGTTCAAGATAAAAGAGATGTTGTTTATATATATATCAACAAGAAATAGAAAAAATATATGACTTGGCACATTTATATGCAAGCATTCAGACAGAGTCATCGTAGGTAGAGTGAGGCTTGGGGTTTCGAGTCCAGGGTCGAATTGTATATCACCGAAGTTTCTGGTGCAAGATGTATACCGCGAACATGGGGCATGATAGTTCGATGGCGCTTACGCAGGAACCCACGACCATAAAATTCGCCAAGTATGAAAACGAATGACAATCAGTTAGACTCCTGATGTAAATATATAGATGGACATGGAATTTGTCACTTCGCCATCCCAGGAACCCACGAGCATAGACATGGGATTAAATATAGAACCAGAAACGAATAATAGAGGTGAAGAAGAAAACAAAGAAAGGACAACTATAGAAGAGGAAAAGAAAGGGAGAATAGAACTGTATGCCTCACAGAACAACACTTAGTGTGATAATTATCAAGTGATAGAAACACATCAACCATGGGAAAAACATATAGCTGGAAAAATTGGACAACGCATGCAGATCAGAGTTTTTTGTAACCATACATCTTAGTCTCAGGCATACACATTGTATTTTCTGTGGCACATTGCACTCCAAATTTGTCAGATGTGGCACATAAGGCTCCATCCTTATGCCCAATTACTGTGTTCTTGTTTCAATGTAGCAATACAGAGAATACAATGGTCATGAAAGAAAGCTGCTATGTAGAAACACAAATTTATTTGTTTCAAGATAGCAGCACATAAAATATAATTGACATGAAGACAAGTTAATATACAGGAAGATATGGAGTATCCAAGGGAAAAAAAATAGAGTTGCCAACCAATGCAACAAATATAGACAGAGTAAATGAAAAACAATTGGATATGGAACGCAAGTAGAAATATGCACATTTGCATGGTGTTATCTCTTCAAATAACACAATCAAATTTGTTTATTTTATGTGATAGGAAGTCATTGAAAAATACATTTCTAAAATTTTTAAGGTTCATTTTTTAGAGCCTTAGGTTTGTAATAAAGTTTGAAAAAAATTTGATTTGGTTTTACCTTCAAAAAAGTCAAAACTCAGGTTTCAGTAGCTAAGCGCCTTTCCAAAAGGGTTTTAAGCCACCGAAAGTGCAGAAATTCTACGTTTTTACTACGCTGAGTCATCATTTTAAAATGATGATTCTGAGCGACTGAATAATTGTTTTGAGAAACGGGAGGAGGTTTTTGTTGATAACACATCAAATAACAATAACCTCTCTCATTTTTCCTACAGGTGTCACATATTAATATATTCAAATTCATCTCTGAGCCCTAATTTTCGGATCTCAAAATTTCCCTGTTTGACACATGTTTTTGAAATACAGATCCCAGGCAACTGAAAATGATTATCAAATAACTAAGAGAGTTTTTTTCTCAAAACAAACCAATATAAAAAATCCTCTTCTAGTTTTTACACAACAATTTTGGTTTGTGAGATATGGGTAAATGTTTGAGTAGCATATTTCTAGAAATTTCTTTCTTTTCCAGCCACCTCACAAATTCGAATTTGAGATAGGAGAAGATGTTATTAGATCCATATTTTGAGGATCTTGAAACTGTTTGTAAAGGATATAAATCCAAGAACATTTGATGAACAAAGGGTTCGATTTTGAGTTCTTAACTATACTGCTATTGTGATAGAGATTCTTTCTATAATATGTTCAGCCTACAAGCTTCTTTCACTGTTATTGTCAGATCTTTTTTTCTCTTTCTGTTATATGCTTATGAGTTGAATTATGTTATTTATCTATGTTTATATAGTCCATTAGTGACTGTCATCTCACTATCTGATTAGTAAACAAAGGATCATAAGTATTTATTGTTGATCTGTTAGCCCATCATATCTATTGTTTTATAGACATATGTTCTAGTTAATTTATTAGTCTCTTTATCCATTTGATTCACCTATATGATAATAGCTCTTGAAGGCCTTGCATTGTTTGAATATCCTTAGACAGTCTTGTGATACAATTCAATGAGTTAGATATTCATATTGATCCAAACCCACACCCATTATAAGAGAAGATAGTTACAAAAAGGTTAAGTTACCAGGGATCTCTGAGATACAGCCTAGGAGAGTTTCCTGAAGTGATAACACATGGATTCTTTTACATTTCTAGTTAAGAGTTATTTTCCGTGTCCAGATTTCCACTTTGTTTCTATGAAAAAAAGCACAAAACAAAATGGACATGAACATAAGTTGACATGTAAAGAAAAAAACAAGGAATATGTACATAGAGTAAATAAAATAGAATAAAAGGAATAGAGTAATAGATGGTGTTAGAAGAATGTACCGTTTTTTTTTTGTTCATCCCTGTTTGTGTATATATAAAAATCTTTCTAAAAAGATTTTGTGCCCAAAATCAATTAAAAAGCAGGGAAAACTAAGAAGTTGGATAGCTTGGTTTTCTACAACAAGATAGACATATATGCTTTGAAACATAGAAATATGATTTTGCAATGTGTTTGATGTATATTTCATAATTCAAGTGCAATACCAATTGTATCATGATCAAACCAATATGTGTACAAACCAGTGAAAACTAAGAAGTTGGATAACTCGGTTTTCTGCAACAAGGTAGACAAATATGCTTTGAAACATAGAAATATGATTTTGCATAATGTTTGATGTATATCTCATAATTCAAGTGAAATACCAATTGTATCGTGATTAGACCAATATGTGTCTAAGATAAAGATGTTGTATTGAGAAATGAGCACATTCGACCATACATGGTCAATAATTGTGGTTTGTACATGGATTGTGTTGTTAAAAAGAAAGCAGAGACTGTATTTGCACATTTAGTTTTCCAATTCTTTTGTTCTGGCAATATTTTGTAGCATGTCAATATTGAAGTCTCTTACAATGACAATGGTTTCATTCAAATGCAAATGGTCTAATGCATTGGAAAGAACATTTAGTATGTTGGAGAATGTTGCATGGGGAGCAACATAGAGATTGAGTATTGCAATTTCTGATCCATGGAAAAATACTTTTGCAAGCACCATCTCAACATTGTTTTCTTCGAAATGTATATGCTCACAAATTGTTACATATTTTTTCCCCAATATCATCACCCCATGTGTAATGTAACTCTATATGCAATTGTGATTTGGAAATTTCTTGTTTTGCATGCATAATGCCATTTATGTTTCCTGTAAGCACAAAATATCAAATTGCATTGTGTCATAGTGATTGAGGATATCATCCATGTTTGCATGTAAGTTGTGTGTGTTAAGTGAGTGAATTAATACATATGAGTTTGTTTGTATGAATTGGTAATCATACTGCAGATTCCACTTTGTGGTAGTCCTGAGGCGTTGCATCTCAATATCAACTTTTTGTTTGAATTTGAAGTTATATTTTGTAAGAGGACTTAGTAAATACAAGGATTTTATACCTATGACACATGGCAGTGATGTGTATACAAGTCCATGTATTTGAATTCCAACATGATCAAATGAAACACTATCAAGTGTTATTCCTTGCGATCTGTGGACTGTACATGCACATGCAAGTTTAATTGGAAAAAAATTTCGAATCTTCAGTCGACATGTCTTTTCTGATGTCGATACCGGTTTTGATATTTTTAAGATAGGTGTCCAATTGATTGCAGTGTTTGAATTATATAGATAAGACAACTTGTTTTCTTGTCGATGGCCTATAGGCGGTTCATGGAAATTAACCTAGAGGACATCAAGTTTTTCTGTTTTGGTATAGCCTTTGAGTATTCCATCTACACCATTGACAAAACCTTCCTGTGAATCATAGTTACAGACATATATTTCAACCAACATGTCTAATTTCAGGACAAGTTGCAAAGTTAAAGTGGTTGTATGTTCATGACGTGGCACATTTCCATGCTTGTCTTCTTTGAGGTCAATTGAATTGATGATGATATCATCGCCAAGCATGAGCGATAGCATGAACCTGTTATGCATTGAAGCATCCCTATTTGTGTAGAGCAGGTAAGGGAAGATTGGGTCTGTTGGTGCAAGTCACATGCACATCGAATTGATATATGTTAAGTCATCATTTGTTTGGTTGTTTGTCCGCATTCTATTCAGAATTCCAATAAATGTTTCATTTGTCTGGCGCATTGTAGTATGTAATTCAAAGTATTTAATATTGTCTTTCTAGAAGTCATGTGTCATTGTTTGCATGTTGACTGTAGGTTGTTCAAATATCAAAGAATCTTGGATGGGTTGTGCCTAGTAAAGATCCCCACAGAATATCATGTCAATGTTTTCAAAGTATTTCGTGTACACATGTTTTATGTTTCTTAGTCGGTTGTCAATGGAATACAAGAAGGGACTTCCAATCAAAGATTCCTCATCTATGAAGACAAGTTGAATTTCGTCATAAATCTTAGACAAGGTATCTAACATTTCCTTGTTGAGTGGAAGAAACTGTGACTTGTTAAAAAACATAAAAAATGCAGAGTGGACTATTGTTCCACCTGCATTATATGTAGCTTTTCCTGTGTGTGAAACTATTAGGCCTTTTCGGTTCATAGAATCAGAGGAATTGTTTGAATCATAGATTTGTATAAGAATTTATAGTGCTTTCATTGTGAATGTATTGTCTGTTCTTGCTCCTCATGTAAGGAACAAGTGCATAGGAGTATGCATGCTCAAGCGTTTTTTAAGCGCAATGTCCTTTAGAATTGTTTGTTGTTCTCGATTCAAAAAATGTCTCATTCTGTGGTATTCTTTATTTTCATTAAGGAAATGATATTTTGTGAGTTGAAAACCAATATTGATATGTTTTTGAATGTTGCCTTCTCGAGGACGAGGCAAATATGCTTGCAATTCATATGACTCGGAGGGAGTTCTGGTTGTTTTTCGGTTTGTGAATGTCTCATCAAGATTGTCAGGGTTTTCTAGTTCATTAACTGCACTTTCTAGATTACCCCATGTTGGATTAACATTGTAAGTAAATATAGATTCATTGGTTTGCACTATAGTCTCAGAGGCAACATACGCAACTTCCCATGTAGGGAAGTTATGTTTTAATGTGTTTTCGTTTTCATCGAACATAAATTATAATAGTAGTTTTTATCTACAATAGTTTTTATAGTCAATATGTTTGTTGTATTTGACAAACCATATCACAGAGGGTTTTTTTCTTTTTGATATGGGTGCACCATTTTTTTGTAATGCGATACGAATCCTGCAAAGAAAATATGCTTAATAGGAGATGGACGTTGGAGGTAATAATCAATAATAGAGTGACATAGCATGTCCTTTGAATTGTCAACCTCTTGTTCTAGCAAATACGATGGTTTAAGCACAAATGTGTGTTTCTCAAGTGGAGATGTTTTTATGAAGATACATTTTATTGAACTACAATTGAGGGGCAGGGAAAGTGCAATGTGGACTACTTGTTGAGTAGACATTTGTTGAATATTAAGTAATGTATTACCAAGCATACGTATCATTTGTATAGCATCAATATGACTTCTTTCATGTTCTTTGTGTATTATTCTGAATGCACTTGTCATAGAATTGTCAACCTTTGGCATACACAAGGTACAATATGATGTTGCAACATATGCATTGAGGACATATTGTGCATTTGTATTTGCATTCCACATAACTGACATGTCCTTGGAGAAACTGTTGTTCCAGATATGGGAAATTTTTCGTTTAAGGAAAATTGTTGATTGTTTAAGCGTACATTGTATGGCTTGGATGTACTCATCTTTTGTTAGATTTAGCTCTGTCAAGAAGTCATCGAAGCTCATTAAATCTTCAAAGTCTCGTTGTTCTAGAAATGGGAACAAGGATCTAGATTTATCAATGACAACATTGTCCTCTAAACTAAGTGGCTATGTGATTCTTGTTGTTCTCATTGGCGACACAGGGAAGTTGTATCTGCATTGTGAGTTTTTTCTTTTTTTACAACTTTTTGTATGATAATGTCTATGAACTTTGGCAAGTTCTGAATCCAAATGATCTGTTTTTCATGTTAAGATAGTTACCAACTTAACAAGAACTCTACAAAGTTCTCATTTTTTGGGGGGTCAATTTTTTTACCACGTTTTTAAAAATGGTCCTACCGGTACCACCCCCCTCCATTTTTAGGTGTTTTTTTTATATTTTAAATTTTCTGATACATAAGCTTTCCACTTTGTTTTTTAAATGCTCGTTTTTTCATTTATTTTCAAATTGTTCAATTTTTACGTATTTTTCTTTTTTCTCACCAATGTTTTTTCATCTATTTTCAAACTTTTCTATTTTTTTTTATTCAATCGTGGTTTTAATCATATTTCCATGCTTCATCCAATGTTAAAAATGTTGTACACCATTTATTTTTTTGAAATTAAGATTTTTATAGTTATAGTTCCATACATTTTAAATATAGTGGAAAATATCATTTTTAACACACTTTTTTTTACCTTACTTCAATACATAAAAAAGTTAAAAAAACACTATTTTTAAATATTTAGCAAAAAAATGTAATTCATTTTTTTGGGATCAATTAAAAACTAAAATAAATAAGAAAACAAACAGAATTGAAATTTTAAAAACAAAAACATTTTAAAAACAAATTTATATGAGAAAAAACAATTGAAGAAAAACCTAAAAA